>JAODJW010000106.1:11631217-11731501 GCA_026777045.1 Hyperopisus bebe | reverse complement strand
TATCTATCTATCTATCTATCTATCTATCTATCTATCTATCTATCTATCTATCTATCTATCTATCTGTCTGTCTATCTATCTGTCTATCTATCTATCGATCTGTGATTCAATTGCAGAGGCTCCTTGCAAAGTCCTCAGCCTGCCTCTGTCTTTCAGCGATCAGTTTATCATGCATAAGAACAAAAAGCCCACTGCAGATACACTAATGAGATGAGCATATTATGCATTGATTAAATTTAGCTCCTATTCGCAGCTTCGCCCAGCCACACTGGCATTCTCTCTGTAACAAAACGCATCGTGATTCTGGTTTTTTTTTTTGGTGCTGCATCCTGGCCAAATGAAGTATTTCCTTTAGGTCAGTGAAGCTCCCCTGTGCCTGTGAGGCCACACGTCAAAGGTGATCCTTGATATCCTGAGAAGTGTGCTGAGTGCACATGTATAGTTCACATTTATTTCGCAGATGCCTTTGTCCGCAGTGGTGTATAAGTGAGGCTGATACATCACTGGCACACAGCCGTCAAGGACGCAGCTAAGTGCAGCTATGCTGAGCTACCAAGTGCCAGTTAGCATCGGAGCCAGAGCTATGCAGAACATTACAGAACCTGGCAAGGACTTAACGGCCGTTCAAGTCAAACACACTAAATCTGAGAACTGAAATAAAGGTTTATGTTGGTAAAAACATGGAAAATGAACCACTGAACAAGAGAGGAAGATATTTCTGTAACTGACTTACTGACTTTGCTCACGTTATTTATATCTCAGGTCCATATGCTCTTCATTTCCTTGCTTCCCTGTTTAGTTTAACTTTCCCATCTTCCAGCTATTAGCAGTGGAAGTTCTTCAAAGCTTTTCACCAACACGTATCAGCAGGCTTATTGTACAGCGAAAATCTTTCTCTACATATTTGTTGTCTCCTGTGACATCCTGCTTCCGCAGCCTTAATGGATGCTGCGCCTTGTGTCCTTTTGGAGCAGTTATGGCCGGACAGCTGGCTTTAGAGCATCTCCGAAACGTGTTCATGGTGCGCCGTGGTGAGTAGCTACTTGTCTGAGGAGGGAAGCACCATGATCTGTCCACGGGGTGTCTTGCTGCCAAGACTCATCCATGCAAGATGTGAACGTGGGCTATCCCATCTGGTACGACCCAACAGAAGGGCTACCGTGGCACAAATGGCAGATAATTTTGAGTACTGAGTCACGACACACAGTGCAGGGAACCCGGCTGCACTGTGAATATGATACATACTACAGAATGTATATTTTTAGGGCAGTGGCAATGCATGCAAATAAAGCAGAGGGGAAATGTGTTAATTACAGAAATAAGTATGATTGTATGTCCTATCAGTGATTCGTTTTGGTAAGTTGCTTATATTTCTGCATAAAATCCATGAGTCTGAGGTATTTCAGAGTGCCTTAACATAATAATAATAATAATAATAATAATAATAATAATAATAATAATAATAATAATGTTATTATTCTTATTGTTATTTGTAAATCATAGTTTTTCAGTGCTTCTGTACTTCCTGTTTCAGTGCTTATGTGTTACTGTATATATGTCATTTTCCAGACAGAAAATGTCCTGCTTTTATGTTGATTTCCCCTCCACTGTTAAGTACCTCTATAAATATCCTCATAAAAGCAAAGGAACCACTTAGTATTTTACCAGTTTTTAGATAATTAAATCATGCTGCTTAATACGGCGATAATTTACCAGTCCTGGGTAAAGAGCCTGAAAACTTCAGACTGTAAGTTTAGGTCTTAGAAAACTGCCAGTTTTATGGAAGTGTTGTTGACACCTGCAGTTGCGTCTGCCAACTTTTCTTCTGCCACTGCACACTTTTCATAAGGTAACCCAGGTCACACCTTCTCTATGTTTAGTACCTGTCACAGTCCCTGGTGAGAGCCTGCTTATGTCACACACATGCTACTAATTGGCTCTTACCAATCAAGCGTATCACTTTGATGATCCAGGATCAGGTATGTTTTCCTGAAATTTTCCTTTTCAAAAACTTGTCCATGATCTTGTCTTTTTACTACAAGGCAGTTCGCAAATTGTCAAACATACCTGTCAGTTGTAGGGCGGCTTATTCTTGGCTGCATTCATGACAAGTGCACTTCAAGCCTATTGGACAGTTAAATGAATAAAATGTCACTTGTGCACGAACCTTTTTCTTCGTTTAAGCCACTTAAAGTACATTTATAATTTGACCCTCAGTAGGAGGGTGGAGTGGTGGCTCTGAGGCTTAGGATCTGTCCCAGCAACCAGAAGGTTACTGGTTTGAATCCTTTGAATGTCTATAGCAGTTCTTTTCCACTGGGCCCTTGAGCAAGGCCCTTAACCTACAATTGCTTTGTCCTGGGTATCACAGTAATCTACATCCAGTCCTATAAGTAGGTCCTCCAACTAACTGGGAAATTTTGGGGGTTGGTGGCAGGACTGACACTCCAGCTGCTGGGAAAAAAACTCACGCTGTTCTATCACCCGCCACATGGCTCTACTAAGGTTCTCATCCCTGAGGTGGTTTATCTTGTGCCAACGTGCTGTATCAGTGTGTGCTCCTTACCCCTTTCTCTATCAATACATTATGTGTGTGTGTGTGTGTTTGTGTGTGTGTGTTTGTGCGTGTGTGTGTATAAGGCACACCGAGCCAGTTCTAATGGCATGCTAGTGGGTTGCAGCGCACTGGTTGAAAAACACAGGCTTATGGAACAGTTCCTTATCATACCCAAGATCAGGCCTTTGGATGGCAGCCAGGAATAGCAGCCAAAGGGAGCGAGGTGAGGAGTGGGGAAGCAAGGGGACGGAGAGGACAGGAATTTATGTTGGGAGGCAGGAGGCCATTAGCCCGGAGTGCACTAAGGGTTAGGGTTAGCTATAAGATGGTGAAAAACAACAAAAAATAAGCATAGTACAGCATTAGCAGATAACTTAGTGAGAGACTCCTCATATAAGCGACAGCAGGAAGGGACACCTATGGTAATAAATAATGGTATCTGGAGAAAGAAGTAAGATGTGACCCATTTATGATGTAGAGATTTAATGAAAACTCAGGGGAGGCAATAAGGGAGACTGAAACCAGGTGTTCAGTGATCATTGGGAAACTCGAGACAGAGGTTTGGGGAATATCTTTGTGCAAGAACAATAAACGGAAAGCTGGACAAAAGTTGAGATGAAGTGCAGTATTTCAGATAGTTGGAACAAGTCAAGGTTGTTCCGCTAAAAGAGAACGGCTTGTGAAACCTGTTAACACAATATACTGAAAATAGGAAACCTGGCAATAGGAATGATTCTCGCGATTGAATCAGAGGTTCAAAACAGTGAAAAATCTGCTCCGGCCAATTAACAGCTGTCTTTTGTTCAATCCGAGGGGGCAGGAATGAAAATTAAAGACCTGCCTGCAGCTTGCTCAATAATTAATAAAGCAGTGGTGAATTTTTTATTGACTGGAATATGCTTGCTAATGTGAAATGTAGCCAGAGCTGTGAGGAGTGAGTGAAAAAAAACCTCCTTTTTAAAATACATATCTGTGGTGGAATTGTAACTTATAGTACAAAGGAAATGGAGAGTGAAGCCACTGCGGATTTCTGAATGGCCCAGTCAGGGCGCGATCAGCATGTACCTACCAACATTTACAGGAAATCAAATTTAACACAGGTTTATGGTTTTTTAATGGATTGGAGTAAACAGACAGTGATCCTGCTTTGTCAGATTAAGAATCATAAAACGGACGGCCAGAAATTACAAATATTGTAAATAATATTTTATTCAGATCGACCTTCTACATAAACCAGGTTAATATCAATATCATTAACTGTTACAGTAGTCGTTATCTTGAGTATGTTTTAATTATAATGGAACTTCACTTTAATATGGAGAATTAGCAGCAGCCCTCTCTAGCGTGAACATTTGGCTAATCTCCTATTACTGACAGAATGTGTCTTTCTAAGGACCTGAGTTCTTGTTTTTCTGATTACTGCTATCTGACCTGCTTGCTTACACAGCAGTGCAGGACATTGTGGACCAGTAAGAAATGGTGTCCTTTGTGATTTTGTGGTTTTAGTGTTGTGTAAAAATCTAGCTTACGACACATGAGCCTGATGTACAGTCGCAGGAAAAATTGAGGCCACAGCACAATTTTTTTGTTTCTCTCATTTCTCAATTTATGGGTATGCACCTATATATATGTGTGTGTGTGTGTGTGCATATATATATATACACCTATATATGCACCTATATATGTGTGTGTGTGTGTGTGTGCATATATATATATATATATATATACACCTATATATGCACCTATATGTGTGTGTGTGTGTGTACATATATATATATACACCTATATATGCACCTATATATGTGTGTGTGTGTGTGTGTGTATTTTTTTTTCCGAACAGCAGTCTGGTTCTTCTCTGTTTCTCATTAATGAAGGGCTTCTTCGTTGCTTTACAGAATTTCCTATCAGTGAACTTCACACCTACACTTATTGTTCCCCAATCCTTTTGTTCACTTGATGTCATCCTCTGATTCATGAGAAACTGTCGGATAAGTTGACGGTCACCTCTGGCATTAGAAAGTTGCTTCCGTCCTTTACCCGGCTGGTTTCCGGTTGTCCCCAGTCTCTCCTGTTTCACCATATTCTTGTGTACTGCTGTCTTAGAGATTTTGAAATTTAAAAATGCATATTTGTTTAAAAATGTAGAGTGGTCTCTTAATTTTTTCCACAGCTGTATAAGCAAACGGGACTGAACACCCCTCTTTGATTGAGAGAAATATGCCTTCCTATAAGCGTCAGGATCGGTCCCTGTCTTGTCCTTTCTATGCGTTGGTTCCCTGTTTGGCCAGTGGGTGTCGCTGGTCACCCCGTTCTTCTCTATGTTTAGTATTTGTCACAGTCCCTAGTGTGTCCCCCAGTTTGCAGGCTGCTGTGTGGCTGAGTGGGCTCACTGTGTGATTGAAAGCCATGCCACCTAACTGTCAATACGCGAAAAGGAACAGAATTTGTGTCTTGAATGGCCTAGAAGATATTTAACAGAATGTGCCGGTCAGCAGATGCAAGCAGATACAAACTCTCTGAGATTGTTCTCGTAACGTGAAGGTGGAAAATTAAAAGGCCATAGCAGAGAGCAGCTGCCTGGCGTTGCTTCCATGAGAAGCGGCTGCGTGTTTTCGCAGAGACAGAGATGAGAAGCTGCGCTCGCGCACTTGCCGGAGGCACCTTTCCATGGCAGCAGCTGACAGCATGATCAACGTAGTGCTCTGGGACACTCCGGAATCGGAGAGTGTGAATAGAAATAGCACGGGCCTCTTATCATGCATATTCCATGCAGGCTGACACAGACTTAAAAGAGTTCCTGGGAAAGTGCTCGGCTGTTGTCATGGACTTGGCTGTTCGGTTGCCAGGGAGCTGGATGTTGGGTAGGTGTACGCTGGGGTAAAAGGCTGGATTAGGGTTAGTTTAAGAAGGAAAGTGCTACTTGACAATTAAAAAATTATAAACATGATAAACACTGGAGAGAGGTACATGCATCCAATACTGTATGTGGTTGCAGTGGTACCAATTTCTGAATTGTGGTTCACAGTGAAACTCCTACCACTGACAGCCACCAACATGCAGCAATCTGACATATCAGTGGAGTTTCTTTCTACAACAGCTAGTTAAGGCACTGGGGTTGGTTTAAACTGTCCCTCTCTGTGCAGGAAAAAGCCCATTCATTCTGCCATGAGGTGGTTGCTGAGCGTTGTTGGTGAATGACAAAGCGACATGCAGACGGTGTTCAGATCTGTGACCGCCAGCCCACACTCAGGAAGAAAACCGAGCCACTTGGGCAGTCACTAGGTGGCAAATTAGAACCCACTTCTGTGCTCACTCTGCTGCCATGACAGTCCAGGAAAAGGGATTGCCAGTTGGATGTTCCACACACAGCTGAAGGTCACTGCAGCAGTCGTGGGGTGGGGGGCTGCCTCTGGCTAGTGAGGGGCGGAGCTGAGATTGGAATGAGATGATGGCTCTGACTGAGTGCTACTGCTCGGAGCTGATCTCGCGGGGGACCTGTTGCCGGTGGCCAGGGCACTATGTGCCACCAGGATGAGCTGAGCGTAAGTGGGTGAGTGTAAATTCTCTGCTGACTCCAGTCTTTCTCACCACGTTGCCAGTTTCCAAGACACTCATGGTGCCATCGGCTGTTTTTTTAAAAAGAGAACCCTGCATCCTGACTCAAACTGAGTGTAAACTGCAAATTTATTGCAGTAGGGAATCTCAGCGTTCACTGGGGCTTATTTTGGAAATCTGTCCAGAGTGTACAGCAGCTGAAAACGAGTATGGATGGACATCGCTCAGTTGGGATGCATCATCCCACCGCACATAATAATGCTGGCAGGAGAGAAGAGAGTCATCATTAATCGGGATTATTTTACAAGGCCACAGTGAAGACATCTAAACTGACTGAACCATTACCTCACCACTCCACCATGTGATCATCTGCTTTTAATTCCATTTTTAATGTCACAATGGATGGCATGAGTGCGGACCAGGGAAGCAGGAGCGGGGAGATTTAGAATCAGGGAATACGGGGTTTATTAGGAATCAATCCTATCAAGGGCACAGAAAACATGTAACGTCAATGACTGGACTGGGGAAACATACTCGAACATGGATTGAAATACACAGGACTAATGGCAGGAAACAAAGAACAGCTGGTAAACGTAGGGATTCCATATGAGGTTAATGAGGGGGCGTGACACACAGGAGGATCAGACGAGCGTGACATTTAAAGCAAGAGTTGCATTATGCGCAGTCGTTATAAAGTTTCAGGAACCCCCAACATTAGGGTTTGCTGATGACAGACCGTTAGCATGCCTCCAGCTTCCAGAGTGAGGGTATCAAAAGAGTGAGCGGAGTGAGCCAAATCCTCAGTGTCGCATGTACTACTGTGGCCCTGCAGGCTATGAACTGAGACGTACTGTTTAAGGATTTCTCTCTCAGGCATTTATTACACTGAACCTCAAACAGTTAGATTATTGTCTGTGATTGTATATCCCGCGTCTTTGTTTTTATCTGTGCATTTCAGCTGATAATGGATAATAAGTAAGTTTGTCCTTGTAAAGCGACCTTGGGTTTGTGAAAGGCGCTATATGTGTTACTTATTATTTTATTATTATTATTCCAACTAAATAGGTTATACATTCATATCTTGTTCTCTTGCTGCTTGTTATCTTCTAGCCCTAAACCCCTCTTCCCATCTTCACTATGGGCAGTAACAGGAATTGGTGAGCTGCAAGGTTTTCCATGTGGAATTATTTAATCTTCCATCTCAGCATTTGAGGTAAATGAGAAGGGTCATTTAGGACTGCATTTCTCAACTCGGTCCTCAGGGACCCCTAGACAGTCCACATTTTTTGCTCCGTGGGAGAGAGCAGAAACATGGAGTGTTAGGGGGCCCCGAGGACCAGGTTGAGAAACACTAATTTAGGATGAGCTTCTTGTCCTGCCCTGACAGTATTCTTTGGAGAGCACCCGTCTGGCCTCAGCATGATTGATGTCACTCTATGTGATTGGAAGATACAGTTGCCGTCTATTTCATTTATAAGTCTGTAAAAATAAATCTGTAACTCCTATCAAAACCCACCTGCCACAGTTATTTACACCATTCAAATGCATATGTTTTATTGTTTGTTTTTGTTGCTTTTCATATATTCCTAATGAATCACAGTTAATTTTTGATCCCTTCTGACTGGCTATAACCAACTGCTGAGTCACAACAATCATCCCTAATGTTTTTTTTCTTTTTTTTTAAAGAACATTTTGTAATTTTTATAACACCTTAAGCTATGCATTAAGCCTTTAAAGCAATGCATTTAAAAAGTACAAATTCTTATTTCAGAACCCATACACTGCTAATTAAAACTCCATCTGAAGGGCTGTACATAACAGCATCGTTAAACCTTAATGTGCATTGCATTATGCATTATGATCATTTCATAAATACACATGAAGGATCCATGGCTTATTAATGATTCCGTGACATCACTGACTCTGTGTAGGATGTCCCCCCCACCCCCTACCACTGATAGACTAGCAGCTCTTCTAGCTGTGTTATCCCATGTATGGAGGGGCAGTGGGAGGGGTCAGGAGCGCCCCCCCCGAGGATGGACCCATAACAGCAGCTCAGGGCCAGCTCCCAGTTGCTGCTTCATCTCAGGTTGCCATGGCATCCTGGCGAGATGGCCCCATTTCCTGCCACGGAGAGGGCCTGGGGGGGGGACATGTCCTGAGTGTGCCCCTGCTCTCTAATGCAATCAGACAGGCATGGTGGCGACTGTCACGTGGGAGTCCTTCATTGCACCCGCTGCTGTGCCGGAATGCACGCCGGCTTCCGGAACAGTTCACAGTGGTGGCTGGGGCAGGTACACCACGGCCTGCTGTTGCACCTTGTGATTCTGCTTTAAGGCTGTCTGGAAGTTTCCCATAGGCTGCTGCCACTCAGCCCCCATGATGCAATTCTCCCAGGAGTTCATTTCTGTATGCTGCTCGAAAGGAGCAGAGTAATTATTCCCATCTTGTTCTCAATCATATTTTTTTGTTGTACTGCAGCTCTAGGTGTCAGTGCGGCGTGTCCCTATAGCCTGAAGCATTTCAAGCAGGAATACATCCTGAGTCACACAAGCGTTTCCTAACCCCGAGCAGACCGATGGCCCCGGGGACTGGTTAAAAGACACGCACTGGGTGCTTTAAGCCTGCTGTTTTTGCAGTGGGGAGGAAGCGTGCCCATAGATCTGTTTATTTTATACCCTGAGTGTAGGACAGACACGTACATGAAGCCCAAACAAGATGGATGCGTGCCACATGCCGGACATGAGGATGCTGTAAGGTGGCTGAAGGTCACTGGGAGAAAAGACCAACTATCTCCCACCTGAAACTTCCATTGTAGCAAATGCTGACATCCTCTGGATGCCCTTTTGCTAGAGAGGGAACTGCTTGGCACCTGGAATGGTCTTCACAATACTTGTAAAAGGAACAGCCAAAATTGAGATTTGAGCATACATGTTGGGTTGTTCCTGACAAAACATTACGAGGAGTTGCATCATAGAGGCCTCATGTCGAGTCTTTTTCACTTTCAAGGCAGGATGCATTTACTCTGCTGCTCCTTGCACCCTTTATGATTGTATGGAAGAAATATGACTTTTTCAAAAAAGTCCAAAAAAAATCTTGAAATAAGCAATGACCTGAATGTATGTTGCACAAACGAGTAATGATTTTGAACCATTCATCACTGGTTTTCTGACTCCGATTTCGTATTGAATTATCTCTTTTGGAATCCAGAGTTTACTGCCTTTTTGCATTTATGGTATTTTTGGTATATGGCTTATACTTCAGTCTACAGCAGTATTATAAAATACAGAAGGATTCTGTATTTCCTGTAATTGAAAACTTTAATTAATACCTGTCTTTTGCAACCAGTTTGACGCAAGATGATAGTGACACACAACCTTTGCTGCTATATTACACACGACGTCACTAGCTAATTCAGACTTAAAATGAATGAAGTTTACTCACATTTTGTTGCAGCTTAAATGTAAAATGTCTGACGGCTGGATTTATTGTTTTATTCTCACAGTAGGAATATGGAATTTAAATTCTTGAGGACAATGTTCTTTTGGGAAAACATGAGGAAGCGTGGGGGGTCGGGGGGGGCTTGTTCAGTCTGAGCGGGGGAACCTCATCTACAGCTTTGCAAACCGCCAATCAATAAATCAATTGGCAGGCGGTTCTTTCTTCATTAAGGTGATTGTCTTATCTGACGACTCCAGGAAGCTAGAAACATTCGCAAAGAGAAGAGAGACAGAGGGAGACGCTTTAGCCCAGGGGTGATTCATTGTGCGGCAGCGCTTATTACCCACCACAATGCATCTGCCGCCTCTCCACAACCACCCTGCAGAACGAGTCTCATTAGAGAGGGAGCAGCGTGGCATGACAGCACCAACAGGGAAGCCTATCTACAAATACTCAAGTGCTGCAGATGCTGGGGAGGCATAGCAGGAGATGCTTAAACCAGTCACATTCTATAAACAGCAGCACAGAAACCTGAAAGGGACGCCAGTTTCATTTCACCAGCTGCTGTTACACTGGGCGGTATTTACTCTGATGGTCTACAGGCTGAGTAGGCTACCTGGAAGCGAACAGATGTTATCTGTGAGAGTTGTGTATTTCCTGCTTTTTGTGGAGTTATGGATCTCCTTCGCCTTCCTGATTTACTGCCATTTTCTTACTGCCTCAGTTCTCCTGCTGTGGACTGTGCTTTATGGTGACCCTCTTCAGCTTTATATCACTCCCTTCCTGAGTTGTCCTCGGTTGCTGTTATTTCATGAGAATCGAATTTATCTTCTGTCAAACCTGCATTCCTGCCATTATACCAACAGATTTATATTTGTGTGTGTGAGCATGTGTGGCACTGCAAATGGGGACCATGAAAACATATTTGAATGAAACTGGAAACTGTGAAAAGGTTAATAAAAATCTGCAGCTTAGCAGTTGCAGTGAAAATGTACTGATTCATAAGACTTTTACTAATGGTAAAGTTATAATTGACTGCAATACCACAATGTGTCCTTTTTCATTCTCTAAGTAATTATTAATGTTTGTAATAATTTCAGACAGACATATATTAGATTATTAAAATTCATGCAAATGTAATGTAATTCTACAAAATAATAGGTCCCTTTTTTCTTCCAGGAGCTGAAGATCCGAAAGGTGGCTTTGTAGAAGAAGTTCCAGAGCCTAAAGCCAGGTCGAGCTTCAGACTGATCCGAAGCTGGGAACCATGAGTAGAACTGTGCTCTTGGTTCTGTTGCCCTGCATCTGTCTGGCACTTATGAGGTGTCACTATGCCTTAGCCAGCACGTTCTGCCCAGCACAGTGCGTCTGTGAAACCCGCCCATGGTACACTCCTCAGTCTTTATACCACCAAGCCAGGACCGTGGATTGCAACGAACTGCATCTGAGCAGGGTTCCATCCAACATATCTGGGGACACTCAGGTCCTGCTTCTGCAGAGCAACAACATTTCCCACATTACTGCAGAACTCCAGAATCTCATTAATCTCACAGAACTGGACCTCTCCCAGAACCACTTTGAGCAGATTCAGGACATTGGGCTGAACAACCTAACTCAGCTCATCACCCTCTACCTAGAGGAGAATCAGGTACAGGCACTACCAGATTTCTGTCTGAAGGACCTGGTCAGTTTAGAAGAACTGTACATCAACCACAATCAGATTTCTTCCATTGGTCCCAAAGCCTTTTCTGGATTAGGGAACCTCCTAAGGCTTCATCTTAACTCCAATAGGCTGGTAGCCATAGATAGCCACTGGTTTGAGTTCCTTCCTAACCTGGAGATCCTCATGATTGGAGAGAACCCCATATTGGGGCTGCAGGATATGAACTTTTATCCTCTTTCCAAACTACACAGCCTGGTGCTAGCTGGCATGGGGCTCAGAGATGTTCCTCCAGGGGCCTTTCAGGGACTAGAATACCTTGAGAGCCTCTCCTTTTTTGACAACAAACTAATTGCTGTGCCCACAGCAGCACTTAGTGGGCTGCCTAACCTCAAGTTCTTGGACCTCAACAAAAACCCTATTTCTCGGGTGCAGGAAGGTGATTTCCAAAACTTCCTCCACTTGGAGGAGCTCAGTCTAAACAACATGGAAGAGCTGGTGGCCATTGAGAGAGGAGCCTTCAGTAATCTTCCAGAGATGGCCAAATTGGAAATCTACAATAACCCTCATCTATCCTACATTGACCGTGCTGCTTTTCAGGGTGTGGAGGGTCTACACATCTTACTAGTCAGTAACAATGACCTCAGCCTCTTGCCCCATGAAGTTTTCACTTCCTTTCCCAATCTGGATGAGATCAGTCTGCACAGCAACCCGCTTCGATGTGACTGCCTTTCCATCTGGTGGTCTATCCTGGGGAACCAGTCTACTTTGAGGCTTCTGGAGTCTCAAACTACCCTCTGTGCCTCCCCGCCCCAGCTAACTGGCCATACATTGCAGGAAGTTGTTGCAAGTTGGAATCTAGCCAGCAACACCTGCCTCCCGCTGATTTCCTTACATACTTTCCCCCCTGAGCTGAATGTCACTGCTGGACAACCCCTGACTCTAAACTGTTGGGCCATGGCTGACCCTGCACCTCAATTCTACTGGGTGACACCAACTGGAGATAAGGTCACCACAGAGGTTCTCTCACAAGAGGCGGATATCAGCAAAAACAAAAAGCATAGACTACAAGATCAGGGAGCTCTAGAGATCCTCCATGTGGAACCAGCAGATGCTGGTCTCTACACATGCGTTGCATGGAATGCAGAAGGGGCCGACACTCGCAGTGTCACAGTTCACGTGGACAAGAGTGACTGGCATAATAGAGGGCCAGAAGTTGGTGAGCAAGGAAATTCCACTGGGTCCTTGGTTGTCCTGGCTAAGGTCATCCACTCCCAGTCTGTGGTGCTGGAATGGAAACTGTACCCCTTGGTTAGCACCTCCAGTCGCGATGTAACTCAACCCAAGTGGTCCAGCGCTACAATGAAAATTGACAACCAGCAGATTAGCTATACGGCAAACGTCCCTGTGGAAGTCCAAGAATATAATCTTACACATCTGTTGCCATCCACAGAGTACCAGGTTTGTCTGACTATGGTCACCTCAGAGCACCAGACCCAATGGTCCTGCATTAATGTGACCACGAAAGAGGCCAGCTTTGCTGTTGAGATCGTGGCACAGCCCACCAATGTAGCACTGGCTGCAGTAATGGGCTCCATGTTTGCCATCTGTATCATGGCCTTGTTAGTCTTCTACATGGGACGGCGCATGAAACAGAAGTCATGCCATCACTCTCTGAAAAAGTACATGCAGCACGCAACCTCTATCCCTTTGAATGAGCTTTACCCGCCTCTCATCAACCTCTGGGAAAATGAGTCCGAGAAAGAGAAGGAAGGACCAGTTGACCCTCAGAACCCACAGATAGATACCTCAAAGACATACATGTGGTAATGTGAAGCTAAACGGAGAAGAAGGAAAAGACTTTTAAATAGATGTATGACCTATGCTAGATGTTAGGGGTAGTCATCCCTGATTCTGGAGTGTCGGCATCCAGAGCAGGGTTTCCATTCTACCTGGTCTCTGATGAGCCACACCTGATCACAGGCAGATAGCAACTCGTCGGGTAGGATAGAAAACCTCCTGGATCAGGGTAGCCTACCACTGCTGTAGGTAATTATAGTTTTTGTTCACCTTTAAAAATACAGAACAATTTGATTGTGAAAATATAAATGTATTTTTACCGTGTGTTATTCCATGTCCCTCACAAGGCCACATTAGAAATAGCAGATGCCCTGCTGAACACACTCACAGCAGTTAGGCAGTGATGTCTACTAATCAACATGCCTGGGGGCAGTCTGAGACGTTAAAATAGAAATTCCCTCATGATCCAATCAGACTTTGCCTGATTTAATTACTTGTATTGTTTGTATTTTTACTGGAAAATAAATCTTGGCTCCGGAAGTAGTTCAGTTTTGAGGACTGATGAGTGTGACTGTTTGAACATATGACCTATATAGACAATAGCTACTCAGATACTGTTGATTAGTGAATCCTCACACCGGGGGTCCAGGTCAAAAGTGAAACCTATTGACCCAGGCAGCTGTGTGATCCGAACTATGAAAAGAAATCTCACATTTTTAAAGCAATACCGCATTCTCTTAAAACATTCAAAATGCATCCTCACTCTTTCTGGTCGCAAATGGCCTTATCAGTCTGAAAGCATGCAGGATAAGCGAGTGGCATCCTGTCCATGCCGTACCCCAGCCTTGAGCTCTGTGGTCCCTGGGCTGGGCTCCGAGTCCCTTGTGACCCCGACCAGGATAATTGGTTAGAAGATCATATTCAGTTACTGAAGAAGCAGCCAGTGGGTCAAGGTAGAATAATCAAACTCTATTCCTTTCACTGTTCACCATCATACACTTATAAGAAAGGGACATGCTTTTTACTAACCACACTCAGTCTGTACATGGGCATCTTTGAAAGTCAGGCATAGCTTTTTACTAATGTTTTTACTGCGAATCTTTCAGCTTCATTGTCTGCATTTTACTTAAGGTCTTTGTTCCCAAAATTAGAACTTTGTGTAGAAGTTTGTGTATTAACACTCTGGCAGTTGAGGGGTAAAGCTGCAGCACGGTGCTGCTTATATTGTTCTGTCAACAACTTGTATATATAGTTACAATGAACAGAAATAAATACAAGTTAGGCATAATAATTCATGTCAAAGGGAATTGGCTGCCGGTCCAGTCTGCCTGACTGAGCCTGTTCTGCTACATGAGATCTGCCTCTTCTGTCTTAAGTTATTGTGAAACCAAGTCCCCTGGCAACTATCAAGGACAATGTCAATGAAAGCTGATGATCGTTTCTGTATGACTGGCACAGTGAGACTAGCCACTGCATGCCTGCTGCACAGTTACAGCAATCCCAGGCAGCATCGGCCATTTGGGCACAACCTGATGGCAGTTGATATAGATATAATTTATTGTTTTTTAAAAAATGTTAATTAATTAAAACTGTATTATTGTTATATTGAAACGTTGTAAATGACTATAGAACACAAGTAGGCTATTCAATAAATAAATTGTTTAGTGCTACATTAATGTCTGTTTTAAATAATTACAGCATATTTGAAAGAAAGTTAGAAAAGATATGAATATATCTTATTAGTATCAAATCATGAGTACAATTACAATTATATGCTTCATTTTTATATTAGAATTTTTAATCATTATAATTTTGATGACATGTTGGTTTTTTAAAATATGTTTAATTTTAGAATGTCAAACCACAATATACACTTGCTAAAAAATACAAATCAGCTAAACAACTAGATCTAAATATTCCTCACTAGGCACTTTTATTAAGGTGCACCTTATTTATTTGGTCCTAAAAAACTGTTGAGAAACCTCAAGACCGGAAGAGTATTTGGATTCTTGTATTTAGAGCAACTGTTCCCTGGAATAAAAAAAACAAATTCAATGCTCCTCTACAAAACACACTAACTGCCCTGACACTGAAATAGACACTGAAACAGACACTGAAACTGAGACACTGAAACTGCCACGGATTTTATAGTTACTGGCATTTTCATACTCTGAAACAGACAAAAACAAAGCCGAAGAGACCCTGATTTTGGTCTTAAATTTTGATAAAACATGCAGTTATGGTCTTTTGCCTTTGTGAGGCAGAGCACCTTCAGTGGGTATGCATGCACTATATGGACAAAAGTATTGGGACACTTGGCCATTACACCCACAGGGACCTTTATGACACCCCATTCTAAATCCATAGGCATCACTATGGAGTTGGTCCCCCCTTTGCAGCTATAACAGCTGCCACTCTTCTGGGAAGGCTTTCCACGAGACTTTGGAGCGTGTCTGTGGAAATCTTTGCCTATTTATTGAGAAGACCATTTGTGAGGTGATGCACTGATGTTGGACATGAAGGTTTAGCTCGTAATAGAAGCATAGAATTGTCCAAAATGTCTTGGTATGCTGAAGCATTAAGAGAGCCCTTCAGTGGAACTAAGGGGTCTAGCCCAACCCTTGAGAAACAACTCCATACCATTATCCCTCCTTCACCAAACATTACATTTGGCACAATGCAGTCAGGCAGGTAACATTCTCCTGGCATCTACCAAACCCAGACTTGTCCATCAGACTGACTCCAGAGTCCAGTGGCGACATACTTTACACGAGTCCATCCAACACTTGGCATTGGTCTTGGTGATGTGAGGCTTGCATCCAGCTGCTCAGTTATCGAAGCCCATTCCATGAAGCTCTTGTCACACTGTGGGTTGATGCCAGAGGAAGTTTTGCATTAATTGAGTTAACAAAGCGTTGGAGATTTTTACGCACTATGCGCCTCAACCCTCGCCAAGCCCACTCTGTTACCTTACATGGCCTTTCACTTCGTGGCTGAGTTTCTGTTGTTACTAAACTATTACTTTGCAATAATTCCAGTTACAGTTTACAGTGGAATATGTAGCAGGGAAGAAATTTCACGTACTGACTTATTGCAAAGGTGGTATCCTATCACAGTACCATGCTTGAATTCACTGAGCTGTTCTGAATGACCCGTTCTTTCACAAATGTTTGTATATCTGACTGCATGGCTTGTTGCTTGATTTTATACACCTGTGGCAATGGGTCTGAATGAAACACCTGAATTCAGTGATTATGAGGTGTATCCCAGTACTTTTGTCCAAGCAGTGTATCATCCATCCATCAATCCATCCATCCATCTATCCATTGACTCATCAAACTTTTAACCACTTATCATGTATGGGATGCCAGTCTATTGCAGAGCCCACACACTATGGACAACTTAAAGACACCAATTAGCTTAGCCGCATGTCTTTGAATGGTACGGCCAAAGGCGGGGTACTCAGAGGAAATCTCTATGGAGAACATGCAAATTCCACGCACACAAAGTGGAGACAGGAATCAGACTCCCAGCTCCGGAAGTGACGCTGCATCACCATGCAACCTAAACATATGACCATTTTATATTAATTTTATTAGGCAGTAAATGGCAGGGTATTTCTAATAATGTTTGAGTGCATTGCTGTACTTTAATTAACTAATTGATTCATAATGCAACATGGCAATGATCTTGGTGTCTGTGTTTAATATAAATTTCATATAGAAGAATATTTTAAAAACTGATGTAAGTGTATTTGTGAAAAGATTTCGAGATGATAATAAAATCAGATCTAAAAACTGTGCTTGTCTATTCATCGTCAGACTACTTGTCCTGCAGGGTCATGGGGAGGTCTGGAGGCCTGAAGCTGATACCAGTCAGCACAGAGTAGAAGGGCCTATACAACCCACACAGAATGCCTGTCTAGTGCAGGCCACATATACACCATGGGCAGATTCCAGGTAGCCAAACCACATGTCTTTGGATTGGAAGTGGAAACCAGAATACGCAGAATGTCTTCATACACGCAGAATGTCTTCATACACACAGACACACACACAAACACACATTTTTGTAATTATATCTTTGTGGGGACCCATTTCTGTGGGGAAAAGTCTAATCCCAAAATGGCAACCTTAAGCCCTAGCCAGCCCTAACCATAACATAAGTAACCAAACAAAATACGAGACTTCTGACATTTTTAGTTTTTTGATTGCATCATTTACATCTCTTTGTGAGGACCTCAAAAAATTGTCCCCACAACATCAAAATAACAGGCTTTTATTACATTGTGAGGAATACAATGTCATATAAACATAACACATACACACACACACACACACATTCATTTCTGTGGTCATAACCTCAATCCCAACTATGACAACCGTAATACCTAACCATAAGTAACCAAACAAAATACAAGACTTTAGACATTTTTAGTTTTTTTGATTGCAGTCACAGATTTTTATTTTAATAAATTAGCAGAATTTATTAATAAATTTAATTGGCAATTGGGTTTCTCCACACATACACACGCACATACACACACAGACACAAAGATACGCAGACACACACATATATGCACACACATACGCAGACACACGCACATGTACACGGATACACACACATATGCAGACACACACATACACATGTACGCACACTCACACATACGCAGACACACACACACGTACACAGACACACGCACACACACGTATGCAGACGCAAACGCACACACACACATACGCAGACAAATACGCAGACACAGATGATTCAAACCCCTAACCCAGGATATGCGAGGCATCATACTTCCCAGAGTCACCATGCAGTCGTATGTGCCTGTATTCATTCAAGGTAAGTATTGTGTTATTTACTAGTACAATGATGCATTCTTGCTGTCATTTTTTTTCCAGAATTTCATTCACGTTCAGTACTGTCTCCAGAAGCCAGAAAATTTATATGTCATGTATAATGATAATATATGAACCAAAATAATTCCTGAATGTCACTGCATGTCATTTTGGAACATGGTCTTGACGATGATCTCAGAGTACCAATGAAAAATAGTGAATTAAACATCTAACAATTAAACAAAAATAGATAAAAAAAGAGCAAATTAAACATTCACACAAAATGCTGGAATGTATGGTTGTATTAGTGACACAACCATTTATAATATCGATTGATACACATTTAAGGTTAAATTTGGATTCTAAACTTCATGGCAACTAAATGGAACTAAATTAGATAATATAAATCAATACAGGTGAGGAACCATAGCTTAAAATGTTTTATAATTATCAGCAAGTGTTGTTGCTTAAATACATAATAAAAGACCTTTGAAGAAAATAAATAACAATCCTCCACATATTTATAAGAACTAGTCTGTATACTTAACAAATATTTTCATGATACCCCGACCACTTACTAAACATCATGTAACATAATTTATTAATATTAATATTAAATATTAATATTTTGAACGAATTGTTTTCCAGTTGTACTGAAAAGGTACTTCCAATCCAGATATAGCGCTCCTTATTTCACTACTAGTCATGAACACAGTATTATGCAGATTTCAGTATAATTATATTAGGAACAAGTACATGTTTCTTATGACCCAATAGGACGAAGACCCAATTAAATTCGTCAAATACACACACACACTAAAAAGTATTATGTAAAAACTAACTTCCCCATTAACGGTATGTGCATTTATTTCTTGTTTATTCGATAGATCGGTGAACAATTTCATAAGTATTAATCCATTAAATATTTTGTGACAGTTACAAGAGCACTTCCCATATTACGCCGAATTCATATTTGTAAATCCAAGAAATATATAACAACGATATACGTCGCCCTCACGTCAAACACAACAAAAGGACTGACACAGTAATGAAAACGGTTATATTCAGGAAGCGTTTTCATCGAATTCTGGACTTCTTAATTCTTAGTAGGCACTAAGAAAAATTCGCATTAGCATTAGCCATCTCATGCTGTAGGTGAGCATTTTCCATTTCATTTTATTGTGGACGAATTATTGATTTTGTTGATTAGCTCCTTGTGGTAGGAACCTTGTTAGGTGCACCAAATCGGATGCTAAGGCACCATTAACGCCCAGCCCACCTCTATCCTACTCTCCTGCCTCGCCGCTGCGTTTGAGTCAATGGTTTTGCGTTTTTTCTCCGTGTTTTAATTCCTACAGAATCTGCTCGTCTTAAACGTATATTTACATCGCGGGATTCTGGAACAAATACTAACTCTGAAAGTGCAGTCTCTGAAACTCTCCTTGCACCCTGATGCTGCCCGGTTGCTAGGCAGAATGACAGCCGGGCCGAAATTGCGGACAGGCGGAAGTGACGTCAGCGCCTTGTCAGGTCTGTGTTGATGTTTTGGGGAAACTGGAAAGCCAGGAGGACGGGAAGAGGGAGACGGTTTGTTTTTGTTCTCTGGGCATCAGAGCTCACGGCGAATGCGAACAACTACAATAAATGCTCCTTACTGGTTTCACAAATAGCAGACGATACTTAAGAAGGGATTATCGCAAACACGACACACGCAAAACATTCGTTGAAAGGAGGAATCGTCATCCCTCTGACCCCCCTCCCTAATAACAGACATAACCATGACGATTCTTCCGAAGAAAAAACCGAGCTCGACAGTCGGAGTGTCGGACCACCCTGACGAGACTGACCGGAGGAGCGGTTCCGACCCTCACCAACATTCACACGGAGGTCGGGCAGGAGCAAGGCCTAGAGCGTCCCCGCCACCCTGGCCGTACCAGGCCGCACCACCATCGTCAAGGGAAGACAGGCGAAACGAAGCAAGCTCCCGGCCGCAACAGGCCTCCCCTCCGCCAGTAGGATCTGGTTCTCCCGCCGGCCCAGGAGACGGAGGTGGAAGCGGTGGGGTGGCTTGCGTCGCAGGGGGACGCGGGGAACTGTCAGCCGGTGTCGGCTGCGGCGGCGGCATCGGAAGTTGTTGCTCCGGACCCGGCCTCAGTAAGAGGAGGCGACAGGCGCCTTGTGCTGGAGGGGTAGCTGGTGGAGGAGCGGTTGGAGTTGCCGGAGGAGGTGGTAGCGGTACTAGCCCTGACCCGGAGGAGGGAGCCGGCTACAACAGCGAGGACGAATACGAGAATGCTTCCAGGCTGCAGTCCATGGACCCCGCGACTGTCGAGCAGGTAATGTGGGAATAACGCGAAAAAAATACGAATGAGTCCTCTGTCTCACATCACCAGAACTACCAGCTACCTTTCTGTCTAGTGTACCACTGACAGCTTAAAAGTAGGATAAAACTATTTTTCACATCGATGAAAATGATTTCTTTGTTTTTCATTGGTAATTAATTAGGTATTTGTATAACCTCAAATATTGCACATTTCTGAAATAAACGTCGCAAGTCATTCTCTAAACTTGCTTTCACTGGGGAATTACAAGTAACTTGCATATCACAGTATTGATTCTATCATTTATAAAGTACGGTGTAAGCTGACGCATTTTGTTGTTGTTTTTTTCCATAACACATCAGTCAGCGCAGGTTTTGCCTTCCACTTGGCATGCATCAGTGCATGTGGGTGAATATGTCTTACTATTTGTAATGATGAAAATCTTCTTCCCCTGTAGCTATATAGGATTTTCGGCAAACGAGGAAGCACTGCATTGGTGGTCAGTTTTGATGACTGCTGTCCATGAGCATATATGAAATGGTCCATTTATAGACCAATAGTGATTGAGAAAATTTTGTAAACATCAGGTTACCTAGACTTCTTCTTCCAAGTGTAATTATTTCACTAAAGAGCTGGGATTGCCCATGTGCTGTCTTGTTTAATGACTGTTTAATTGACTGATACAGGCTTACTGGCTTACTGGTTAAAGACACTAACTTTCTGCTAGGCTATATTAGCAAACAGCAGTCAGGTTGCTTGTGGTTTAAGTACGGAGTAGATTAAGTTTGAGTGAAGGAAAATTAAATGTAGTAAAATCTCACATGCTTACTGGTAGCTCCCAGCCGGCAAAAGAAGGGTTTTAAAACATTTGATGTGGACCATCTGCAGCAGCCTTTCATTTGAATGTTCAAACAAAAGATACCACTGGTTTTCCACATAATCTGTTAGCCTGCATCCCTTTGTTATAGCAGGTATACATTTAATTTCACCAAAGTGCATTTCTGATGTGCATCAGATATGTAGATGTCTTTGGCAGTGCTTAATTATTGGAACATTGAAAGAAAAGCGTAATAAATGAAGACTGAATTACCTTGAAATATGCTGTAAAATTTGATTTATTGCATTTGCCGAAGACTGAAATGCTACACTCGCTGGATCTGGCTTAATGGTTTGTTTTATGTGGCAGGTGTAAAGTGCTTTCAGTCTAATGAATAAAGTCTGCATGAGAGTAACGTGAAACTTGGAGAGGGGAGTTCCACTGGACTGAGCTCTGATCTCCAGTTCCAGTGGAATGCATAAGGTGTGGCTTTTTCCATTAATTTTTTGTATTTGTGTGTGTTTGTTTCCAACAGCAGGAACACTGGTTCGAGAAAGCCCTCGGGGAAAAGAAAGGCTTTGTCATAAAGAAGATGAAAGAAGATGGAGCGTGCCTCTTCAGAGCAGTTGGTAGGTGGATAGTTTTCTCATTGCCCCCAGTGCTGGTTCCAGTAAACCCATGTCTGATACAGTTACACAGTCACCCTTCTGTTATACTCTTCCATATATAGCTGGTACCTTTTTGCTGGAGCCCTGCCACAAGTATGAATGAACTGTCAGTGAAGAATGTTTTTTTGAAATCATCTTTACACTGCAATTTTGCAATTTGCAATTTAATGTTTGTATACATATTTGTCTTCAGTCAGAGAAATTAATAAACATGTTATAGAGTACACCTATATATTAGTCAAAGTCCTTTGCTCAAGCCTTTGTCAGACCGAGAGCTTCATTTAAGTTTCTAAGCTAACCTGTTTCTGTGCAGTACTGTTTGCTTGTTCGTTGCTATGCATTTCTTATCTATTTCTAATGACACATAGCAGTTTGTAATGACATTTCTAATTTTCACTTCACAAGGCTTTCATTCATTGGATTATCGGTATTAAATCTGGGAATGAAAAAAGAATGATGTGCTCAAAACCTTTCATGAAGCTTGAACATGTTCCGTGTGTCATGCTGTGTGACCTTGGCTTTCCTGCAGGGCAAGACTGGCGATGAATTCTATGAAGCTTTATCAGCTTTCCTTTAGTGTCCTTTCTGATTTAAGATTGGTACAATTACACAGAGTCTACTATAGATGGCACTGTTTTAGAAGTTTCTTAATGGGACTTTTAGAAGGCACTCAGTATTTGTCTAATCTAATTTTTTCCCTCAAAATATGTGTTATCGCTTTACAAAAAGACTCCATTTTGCTACTTAAATGGTAGTAACTCATTACTAATAAAAAAGACTGTTATAACTTGTTTATAATTGTCTGTTAATGATTTGCAAAGTGTTACAACCTAATTAATAACCTTATTATAAGCTATTTATAAACCCTGTATAAGGATAGTCTTATTGTACAGTAGTACCAAATATATTATGAAGTATATTTGGAATACATTATGCAGATACATTCTGCAGTTTAATTGTAAATTTAAGGATGATTTCACTGGGAACTTGCAGGTTACACGCTGGTCCCCCTGCAGCCATAAGAAGAATGCTTTTATCGTGCTTGATGTTTAGTGTAAATGTAATTTAATTATAGAAAATGTGGCCCGGTTAAGATAAAGCGTTGAGGTCTAGCTGAAGACCCAAACTTCTCTAGCTACAGAAATGACTCTCAGTGGGTGCGAAAAGTGGACCGCATGTATTACCGTGTCCTGCCTCTAGATGGCAGAATTTACATAGTGGCGTGTTCTGTGATTGCAGAAGTGAACTAACCTTTTGTGAAGGATGTTTCATCACTGAAATTCCCTACATATATTTCCTGTATATATAAATATATTTTAATAAAATCAGAGACTTGTGATTTGGTAGGTTGTTTTGTCAGCTTAAACATGCACTTAGGGTCCGGTGCATGGATCAGGAGGACTGTGTGATGATACAGACCTAAGTATGGTAGCTGCCCTTTCACCCAGTAAGGCATATGCACTGCATTTCAGCCTGTTCTTATATTTTTTTGGTGAAAACACAAGATCTGTGATTATGTAGTGGTATTTTTTTGTTTTTCTTTGGTTGTCCACATGTTCAGGTGTGGGTGTATTAGGTTTGAAATATGTGGCTGAATGGAGGTGTGTGAATAAAGTTTGAGGCCCCCCCTGGTTTACACGAGGAGGCCGTGAGCCCTGCCTGGGACTTACCCTTCCTTCCTCACCGACTGTTTACTTCAGTTACTAGTGTTTCTGTCACACATCAAAAAGAATGAGCTAGTAAGGTTTTTCCCTTTCAGAAACTTTCCCATCATATGCTGTCCAAAGCAAAATATTTCAAACAGATGTTTTCAAATAATTCGTACTGGCCCCAGATGCCTATACAAGCCTTTGCCAAATTTTTAAGAATAGGCTATTTAATATAGCTGAATGGTTATTTGTTGTTTTTTTTTGTGATGAGTTTGGTCTTTGTCTGTATGAAATGGACACAGCAAAGACTCATAATAGCATGGGAAAAACAAAACAAAAAAAGGATGAACATTAAAGCTGAGGGTCCCAAGAAGCTTAGATGGTGCTGGCCTGTCTCCCGGACTCAAACTGCTATGCAGTCTAAGGCCATGCTGTTAGCATGCAGTCAGCGGAAGCCCTGTCCTGACATGACTGACGTCGTTTCCACAGAAGGCTGTGCTGGTTTATGGAATCTCTGATCTCTGTTACTAAAAACGCATAGGGGACCCACACACACCTGCAGTGTGCAGGCTGGTCGTGATGAGTAGTGCTATGTGCCTACGCATTTGGGGAAGTAACGGACAGCCAAGTCGTGGGAACAGCAGGCCTGTGGTATCAAAAACAATGGGTGTGGAAAACATATAAATGTTTCGCTATTAATCTGCACATAAACAGTAAAAGTGCACAAAAAATAAAATGTAAGATGAAACGTGAAGTCAGTGATTGATTGTTATGCATGCAGTTAAGCTCTGTGTGTTGCATGGATACCAGTGGCATAAATGGAATAGAACTGGGATTAAGGTCATAAATCAGTAGAGTCATAATTCGACAATAGAAATGATGGCCATCCCAAGAAAAGCTGTTGTGTTTCCTCCATGTGTCGTGGAATTATACAAAGAATTCAAAGAAAAAATCGGAATTTATATTGGTTTATCCTCTTGAACAGTTATGAAGGTACCATCTATATTGTGATAATCTTCATTTTCTTACTTTTTCTGACTTAAAGGTTGCTCTTTGGTATATATATGTAACATTGAAAGCAATGGTTGCAGCTGTGTGGAAGACCACATACGTGAAAATTTCCAGAAAATCATCTTGATTTTCTGTATTTTTTTTTCTTCACTTGGCCTGATTTAAAACCCCCAGGGTGGAGTTTACCTGCTAATTCTTTGAAACAAGCTGATGATCCACAGAATGTTCTATCAATTTTCTATTTCACTGTGATTGACACGCAAGCTGTTTTTTTTTTTTTTTCTTCTTTTCTTCAGAGGTGTCACTGGGGTCATTGGCAGGAAAAGTGAATTGATACAGACTGTCGGGGGGATGTGGGAGGGGTACTGGTTGTCGTAGAGGCGGGGCATCAGTAGTTCCAGTAAGCCCCTCCTGTCTGCTTTGAAAGCACTTCTTTGTGGTTAGCTCATTGTCAGTGGTTCTTCTGTGGCTTTAGCGGTGGTCAAACCTCATGAAGAGACTCAGGACATTATAAATTGCCTGTGCCTTGTGTCTTTGCAGACAGTCAGTTTTTACAAACATATATTTGTTTTCAAATATCCTCATCTATCTGTGAAAACATTTTGACCTTAAGCTCTGGTTTTAAAACTGTCCTATGACTTCTACTACGCTTTGTGCTGTGCTAGCTTTTGGCCTTGCTTGTCACGAAGCCTACTGATCTAGTATGAGTGAAGGAAACGAAACAAGCTGTTTATTTCTGGTCTTGCTCAGGATTTTTCCCTCCACCCACTGGACTGAGTCTTGTTCATTTGGGGAGAAAACTGCAGGTGTAAAGTATGCAAATACGACCTAGTTTCCAAAAAACGGACGCTGTGTAAAATGTAAATAAAAACAGAATGTGATGATTTGCAAATCATGTAAACCCATATTTATTTCAAAATAAATAATTAAACATGGGTTTATATGATTTGGAAACGGGGTTGTAGACGTGGTGTTTTTGCTGGTAGATGCCTCTGCAAAGCAATGTCACCAATTGAAAAGAAGTTCCCTATGAAATGAACTTCCCAACAAACATTGGGAAACCCATTAAAAACTTAATTAAAATGTGCTAAAAGCTGTTATGTATCTGTAGAGAAGATTGGGCTCAATACGCTTAGATCATCTGCAATGTCTGTACAATGGTGCATGTCCTCTGAGTACATCTGGCTCAGACCACAGCAGTGGTAGTTACGGTTGGGTCTATCTGACATATGTTCTGGCTTGGCTTAACTCTGTAACATTTCACTGCTGTGCAAAGCTGTGAGCTGAGTAACATCAATGATCTAACAAAATGATGGAACACAATTTTTGGAATGTGTAAACTGAGATTGTACTGTTTGCTTAAAATCAATGGTACCACAACTGCTCTTCTTGCATATCTATGATGACAGTATCGTTGGGGATGGTGTTTGGCTCAGGGCTGGACTCTGTGATCAGAAGGTTACTGGTTCAAATTGAGTGATTTCATTGTTGGGCCCTTGAGCAAGCCCTTAACGCCATACATTTGCATACATTTAAAGTCCAGCTTCTTCCCATTTCTGACTGGCCTGGTAGCTCTTTGGGTAGCACTGTTGTTTTTTTAACTTCAGGGTGTAGGTTTGAATCCCTGCTTCATGTCCTACATATGCTGAGCAGATATCATTCTGCCACCTTTGTTTCTTCCCAGTAAACAAGAATTGCACATAGCAAATGTGCTCTGCGATGAGCTGGCATCCCATCTAGGGGGTACCCCTGCTGTGAACCTGGGATAAGCTCCCCCCACCAAGGCACTGGTGAATTCTCAAATCTGATTGGTTAGAAGGATTTTTGTAACCACACAAGTAGTGCCCACCAGACAAGTCACAGTAGTAAATCAATGTGCTATTATCATCTTTAATTTAAACTAAAGTTATTTAAAATTTCAGAATGCAGTTTGAAATAAACGGAAACTATAAAAACAAAACAACAATGCTAAATATAGGTTTCTCCCTTTATTTGAAAATTTACACAGCAAAAAACTCAGCAAAAAAGGCCAATTTGGACATTCCTGTGAAGACACTCTGCAAGCGAAAAAGACCATTAATGAGCAGTTTTGAACTAATGACTTGCTTATGGTCTTGGCAACTGGCACGTGTCAAATCAACAACAGTGACTTGGGTCATCTTGCTTAAGCAAAATGTTTAATCACTGGTGGAAGAGAGTAGTTATATTAAAATGCACTTTTGACTTAAAAACGTGAAATTAACGTGTTACGGTACAAACTTGTAAGCCAAATGTGTAGTAACTATGGTATAAGCGGGTTAAGGCACTCTAAGCCATGCATTATAGATTTTTTAAATGCACTGCACGTTGGGTGGTTCGAAAACTTATAATGCGCGGCTTGTCTTGCATTAACCCTTACATAAACAAGCATATTTAGCTTAATTATATGTTGTTGCTATGGCCAAGAATATGTTTTTGGACAGCACAACTGAGAACTGCTGGTTAATACTGCAGTAGGTGTCCTGCTGGGTTCTAGATCAGTTTGCAAAGTGAAACGTTGTGTGCTGTTTGTTCAAGTTAGTCTTAGTAGCATGGTATATGCTGTGCGGGACAGATTTCTGCATTTTTTTTTTCTAAATTTCCACCTTATATACGTTTGTAAATATAGCTTATACTACATAAATCAGTTATAATGAAAATTGGTTGAAATTTGCTAGTGCATTATTTGGAGAAGCACATTGAAGCTGATGTTGCTTTAACTAAAGTTGGGTTCATATTCTAGCAAGTAGTAGTAGTTAGTTTGTTACAGCATCACCTACTCTCTAGTAATTCCTGTCATATTGAATGTGGCTCCTTAAGTCATGTCCCTCATACAAGGAAGCTGCCTTCATTGATCTGTTCAGTATAGTGTTTTCCTGATGGACACCTCTTCTGTGACCATGTCTATATTCATTGAATTTTGGTAGGTCAAAGAGCGGTCAAATTGATTTTCTCCAGCAAAGGATTTTGTGGGTCCCGTTTGGTGCAAATCATTTGAGTGCTTATTGGCCATGCCGAAATGCTTACCAATGAGAACACAACACAATTTTATAACATTTAAAGTTTTATTTATAATATGAAAGCTTGCAACATGGTGACTTTGTAGCTTTTTGCTAGTGTGGTTGACTGTCTGCTGTGCAGTCACCCAAGGATGCTGTATGCTACGTGAGGCCTGGTTACTTACTCCCCAATGGCCAGTGACTTCATGGCTGCTTCAACATGTTTTCCATATTCCCTCTCAGTTTTCTTTGAACTGGTCTGCTGAATTTTCCAGCATAAGAGATGCATTCTGGTGCCATTCTGTGCATATTCTGTGCAGCCGCTGGTCTGTCATATTTACTGGACTGGTTTTCAGCATTGGTTTGCTTTATTTAACTGGCTGCTGGAGATAGTGGTCAGTCGTCATTTATTCCACATGGAGTGTGGAGTCTGTTTTATACGCCATACTACTATCCATGTCTTGCTGATGTCCCCTGAAGGAAAAATATTCAGTGGAATGCAAATTAGTCAGCAAGGAAGAGATGTGCGCAGAAAAATGCAGCTTGTGTCTGGTATTGTTACTTTATCATTAGTTGGTAATTTGTACTCATTTTACTCGCTTGTGCAGGTAGTTATGCAGTTTTAAGTCAAGTGAAAACTGGTGTCACCTTTTTTTGGCTGTGAGTTCTACGTGAGTTTTTCTGATCCCGTCTGGAGTGGGACACACTGCTGGCTTTCTTCTCAGCTGAAGCAGCGACTGGGAGGTGCAGGCTATTTACCCGTGTGTCTGCTTAGCTCCCGTTCCCTGCCTCATTTCATGGAAATGCTCCCTTATGGAAACTTCCCCCCTGAAGGGAATCTCTGTGTTACAGCCATAGAAAACTTTAATTATTATAATTACAGGTCATGCACACAAACACTAAGCTTGGGGAAAATCTGTGAGCATTTACCGCAAGGAGGATAGTGCTTATATCAGGGTTTGGGAGTAGGAGGGATTTGTTCACACAAACCTCCTTTTACCTAACACTGGACCCTCATGAATAGAGTCTTGCACAGTAGGAATTTAACACTGAAGTGTTTCCACTCCGTTTCATTTAGCTGCAGTACCTGCTGTTTCTCCTGTCTCATTGCAGATACACTAGCGGAATTAAAAATGAAATCTAACTAAAAGCATGCACCTGTCAGGTGGTATTTTACACCATTCTGAGTTTGTCTAGTGGTACATTATCTTTTTTCAGTTTTTGCAGGGCTTAAGAGTACATCTGATGTCTCTTAGTTTCACTCTAAGCATTGCATTTGGCCCATTTACACCACAGATTGTCACAGTTAAAAGGAAGCAGTTCTTTGCTGTGCCTCAAATTTATTCTCCATTTCTTTTGTCTTGTTGTAATTCTGTAAATTAGGGAACTGTGTCTGGAAACCTGTGTGAAAACAAAGGTTGAGCCTCGCATATTCCTTGATGTTGTCCAGAGAGGTCCCGAAAGGAGATTGGTAGCTAACATCCTGATCTGCGCTGGACAAGTCAGCAGGCCCACATGATCAGTCTGGATGCCCCCCCCCCCACTCATGCATTCCCACAAGTACATGCACACTTGTCGATTTGCTGCTCTTGCCCTCTCTAAACTTTACAGACTGCAGGAGAGCGCAGGGAGAAGCCTGGGTATAGTTTGGTGAGCAGTTTTCAGATTGCAAGGAACTGCATTGCCTTAACACTGACGAACCCTGTTGAAGAGTGAGAGAGGGGTTTCGTCCAGTTTGGGTTGAACTGCTTCAGTCCAAAGTGATACAAGAAAAATCCAGATGGAAAAATGAACACATTTATAGCTCATCTCAAACCATATGCTGATATTTCTCTCTCTCCTTGAGAAGGTGGGATTTCTTTGGAATTTCTATCTTTTCTGTGCTTTTGTGATGTCACTCGTCAGATAACATTTTGTTTACACGTCTTTGTGTTTTTTTTTTTTTAATTTTATTTTTTAAACTTTTTTCCCTTTTTTTCTTTTTTGGAGTTGCCCGGTATGATAGCAATGCCATGCACTGTGTTGAAGTCCAGTGGTGCCGACTGCTTGGACTGTGCTGCATTCTGCATTCCGGCGGACCCAGTGCTCCTACTGAGGCCACAATACTGGAGCGTGGTAAAGCTCTGTGTATATTGCCACCTCTCAACATCTTGCAATGGCCTTTGGCCTGATATGTTAACAGTAAAAGATGGCTTTCTTGGATCTTTTGTGAAACAAGGTGATTTTTTTGTTCATCAATACATTACATGCGTTACGACTTGCTGATTAGCGGAGTACCGCCGCATAGCTTTTTAGTAGGAGAGTAATGGTACACGTATGCATACCAAAGATTTTTGGTACAAGTCTTTCGATTCGGTATGCAAATATAAATAGGCGGATGAAAGGGGCGGACAAAGCCGCGCCACTGCGCTTGCGCGCGTACGTCCTAATGTGAAGCACTGGTATTTTTTAAAGTCCTGCACCGCACTGAAAGTTTTTGTTATGCTTTGAATTTTGTGACAATATTTGTGTTCCACAGTTCAAATATGAAGCTGAAAGCTGCTAATGTGAATACAATACAGATCAGATACAGTCCATTTCCTAAATGTGCACCTTAATAGATATTTATTTTATTTTTATTTACTTTTTTATTTTGATTTAATTTTAGGTGCATTTAGTCAGGATAGTCATACCTTGTTCAGTAAGTCACTGTTTAATGAAGAAAAAAAGCAATTCATGTTTGGTTTCTTTTACCCCCGCTGTACCGAAAACATGCTGAACCATTACTTCAATACCGAGGTACGTACCAAACTGTGATTTTTGTGTACCATTACATCCCCACTTTGTAGTCTCTGTGGAAAAGTTGATCGTAAATAAATAAATTTAGCATGAACTACAAAGCATTGGTCGCCAATAGCCTGCTGGGAGCCAGTGAGTAGCTCACATAACACTTCATAGGAATCGTAAGAAGTAGCACTCGCTGTAAATAAGGCTGGAGATCCCTGTTTTTGGGGAGAGTTTTTTAAAAAAAAACCTTTTTTATTTTAAACTATATCAGAATCTTTATCTTGCTTTGTATGTGACCTGTGCCTACTTCCCCAGCAGGCAATAATCGTTGGTCAGTCATGGTCAGGTATCGACACTGGGTTACTTGTCTGTTATTGTTGAATACTGATAATAATCACACAAGCCTAATGTGCAGTGTATAGCTTTCTTGTTTGAATCACAAATGTTTGGTTTCTTGTCCAGGGATTCAATGGATTAGTGCCCCATCCTGGGTTGTTCCCTGCCTGTAGCCTCCATGATGGGCTCCGGACCCCCCGCAACCCTGAATAGGATAAGCGATTACAGAAAATTGATGGATGAATGGATGTCCTGGGATTAGAATAACTAGTTCATTTTCTGATTTGTTTTTGGCATTCATGCCTCACTGGCAGCAAACATTATTTTTGAGAAAGCATTTACTTAAGAACTTCCTGATGTTCGTGATTCCATGTTTTCTACTCTTCTCCATGCCAGGCGGCATGAAAACAAAAGTCATGCATGTACACAAGTGAAAAACTAAATTCACTGTACAGCTAGTAAACATTATTCTAACTCAATAGAGTTCTACTCTCATCTGACTATAACTCACCATTCAAATTAAAATCATTGTCATGTGGAAATATAGCTTGTGGAAATTCTGAATGTTCTAGTGAATCTTGGGGCAGTTTTGTAACCATCTTACAAAAGACAGTTTTGAAGGTCATCATTAACTTGTGACACCAGATTGCTGATTTTTTTTTTCTTCCCATTCGATATTCTGTGGGTTGTACTTGGGACTTGGGTTTATCTAGGAGCTCTAGGACAGCATGACGATGATTCATTGTGTTCAATTGTATCTTCAAGAACATTTTTAGATTAATAGTGATTATAGTGTAAAAAATCTTTTCTCGGGTATTTTTTTTATTAATTTTTTGCCAAAAATATGCCTCACTTTTAATTTTTGTGTGTCATTTTGTTCAGGGTGTGAAAAGCAAATGGTAGAGTTTTAAAGTATATCTTTTTCCTACTGTGTTTTGAAATAACCTTCATGGCTGTTGACATGTGAGCAGAGCTTCTGCCATAGCACTCCAGACATTATGTGGCGCTTCCCTTTGGCCTAAAAACTGCAGACTGTCTGCTGCACTGGGCTGACGAGGTTACAACAGCAGTGCAACACTCCCCATAAGTAAAAGATGCAGTCTGGGCCTTGGCTGAGAAACAGTGGAGGTCACCTTCACTGGCACCTAATCTTAGGCTGGAAATGTGTCTTAGGCAATTTAGGAGTAACTTTTTACCCAGTTTCTTAGGTCACCTTCCTGATTAAGGGACAAGGATGCATGCATTTGCATTGCATAAGTTTATGGCAGACGCCATGCCTGGTCTTTTGTAATGTCCATTGCGAGTTTCTTAACATTTCTCAATGAATATCCCTCCTTAAAAGTTTCTGCAGTCTGTGTGAGTTTCTGGTTCCGTGTTCAGCTCCCAATTAAGCTGATTTTTTTTGGGGGTATGAGAGAAGGTTAGACTAAATGATGTTTAGCAGGCTTATCCTCAGTCCTGAAGTTGCCAATTGTCAGTATTTCAAAAGGTCAATTGATACAACCAAGGTTAAGAGTGGAACAGCCCATTGGTGTCTAGTTGATGTGTAGGCAACTGGGCCAGGTCAGTGTTGTTGTAAAATGTTAACCATTTGTAGCTATAGTATTGCTATTATGTGATTTGATCATATTGACTCAAATAATCGATGATAGGAGATTATTGAATAAGTTTTACATCTGTGTATGTAGCGCACCCACAACAGAAAAACTGACTACTTGTTAATAACGTCCGTGGGGAGTGGCATGGGATGTATCACGGAGAGGCTTCAACGCGTGGCATTGTTCATGGCGCTATGGTTCTTCATGCGGCAGCAAGGTGATATGACACAGTATCCACAGTTACAGAAAAAAAAATGGAGTATTAAGTGAGATCAATATGACTAACGCACACGCACTGATAGCTGGGCTCGTTTCGACCCAATCAGAGAAGGGCAGACCTGCAGTCCGGCCTGGTCACTGCTCCAGATGGTGCTCGTCCCAGCTTTTGTCTTTAGCCTGCCTTATGCTGATAAGGTTTATCAGGTTGAGACAGGCCTTCTTGCTCACCCTCAGTTCCTCAGAGTTGTGCTTGGCCCATCCTCTTTTCTTAGAAGCCTGTGTACTAGTTATCAGTGTTGGTTTGTACATCTCCTGCATGCTGTCAGAGTACCTTGTAGTTCATTCTCAGCCAACCTTGTGGTTTTTCTATTTCCTTTTGTGAAGCTTTATCCTTTTGCACTTTTTCAACATTCTTTCCTATTAGGTACATATGTGTTAGGCATAAGCTTTTCTAATTAGAAACTTTGTTGCAATTTATTGATACAATTGAAGGTATCCATGCTCAGTTTTGCTGAAAAATGAGCTCAGTGTTTCAGTTAAAGATTTAATAGGCTGTCTCCTAATGTATAAGAATAGTATATAGTGAATATGTTGGACAACTGGTGAAACTCATCATGGTCTGAACTACTAGGTTTTGATGTGTGCTCAGGAATAAGAAGGTGAGATCAGAGTGGGATGATGAAAACTGAGTCACGCTTGTAAGAATGACTAAAGGGGAATTCCTGAGAAACCACCATCGCCTACTTAGCCATCAAATATGAAGCTCTGATATCTGGTAAACAGACACTCACCTTTGGGACTCCCTGTCAAATAGAAACAGCACAGAGAAATTGCTGTCATGTTCTAATAAGAAATAAACGCAGTAGCTACAACCACAAAGCATCTCTCTGCGCCATGTGGTCTATTGGTGATGTTAATCTAATTCAGTTAATCCAGCACATGAATCAGAGAACCTCTGAGTTAGTTTTCGATATGATTTGATACGGTGCACAAAACAGTTACACAAATCTTCATACGATGCAGAAATATATGTATAATGTTCTCTCTGTGCAAAATTCATGATAGGTGAAAATGAAATGTCTATGGTAGGTCATGTTGTAGAAAATTTTTTTGACTACACAAAATAAAAACCAGTCCCTTTGATCCATCACACACAGGAAGGAATCCACATCCCTTCATTGATGCACATCATGCAGTTGTTTTTTTTTCATTACTCTCCTTATTCGGGGATGTGAAACCTTTCTTTTTGAACACCACCCATTTACTTTAGGTCATATCTTGCTGCCAAATCGTAGGTTGAAGACAGCCCATTCTATAAGCAGCGCTGCTGACTGTTTCCTCTTTACTAAGAATTCAAGGAAGAGCTGCAGATACCACTGAGGCAGCTGTTTGCAGACCTGTCTGTGGTGACTTGTATGAAAAGGCCTTTCGAATACTGCCATTCGAAGTATGTCGCTAAACCCGCAAGGGACTCATGATCAGCTTGCAAAAGCTAACTAATATATATTACTAATATTAATGAATCCGTGGTGTGGCATATGCATCCATACCATGTCTTCCATACCACGTATCTAGTACAAGGGTACAATGTGTATTTATAAATAGCATGAAAATGTTTTTGAAAGAGTCTGAAAATTCTTTGTCTAAAGTGTAGTGGAGGCAGTGGTCTGCAGGAAAGCATGTATTAAGGAAAAGTCCTTTGGGATGTTAAATGGTTTTGCTCATCTTAGAGGAATCCTGTCTCAGTATTTGATATATTTAATTGGTTTTATTGGGATTTTTATAGCCCAGCCTATTGAAGTATCACAATCATAAGCAGCTGAAAAAAATAGCACTGTGGTTTCATGTTTCTTGCCATTTTTTTTTCTCTTTCTCTAAATGTGTCCTCATTGCAGGGTTACACCACAAGAGAGGAAATTGACTAAGAGTTTCTCCGAATTTCAGTAGCTGTGTCATGTGACTTTCTGGAAGACACTTTGGTTTTTAGACTCATTTGCATATCATGTGGGGGGAGTCTTAGTATGGTGTAGTACCCCAGCGAAAAGATACTGTTTACATCTGTGGTTTCTGTCACCCAGGCTGACAGAGGGACCGGTGCGTGTGTGCATGCCTGTCTGGAGCCCGCCAAAAAGTTAGTCTGACGAGTTGTGCACATCCCCCCTCTCTGCGCTCCGATAGCATTTAGTACCTACACAAATGGATCATTTATTTGGTTGACTGAAAAAATTAGGAAATTGTGCTGTTTGTATTTGCTTGCTATTCAGTTTTGGAAACATGAAAATAATAAAAAGCTTTTCTTTGCTCCAGTTTGCACTGAATTTCATTACAGTGAGGATAGGAATGTCCCTGTGCACCTGCTGTCCCCATCCACTCTGTCCCCAAGTCCAATTTGTGCATTCGGTGCAAAAAAAATGAAAGCGTTCTCTTAGTGTGTGACTTAAATCTCCCAGGGGTTTCCACATTTGAATGTTGTTGAAAAACAATTCCGATACAACTGACTTAGAGTATGTAAAGAGTGCTCCATGTTACAGCAGATTTTGCTTGAAGCAATTACTTTTTTTGTGTTTGCAGCTGATCAAGTATACGGAGATCAAGATATGCATGAAGTGGTCCGAAAACACTGTATGGACTACCTGGTGAGTCATCTCTCTACATCGGTTATCAGAAACCTGGTTTCGGAATTATGGTAGTTTTTTTCGTACCGCTGTTTGGATGGAGTCTCACTCATTACTCTTCAACTGCAGATGAAGAATGCAGACTACTTTTCAAACTATGTGACTGAAGACTTCACCACATACATCAACAGGAAGAGGAAAAACAACTGTCATGGGAACCACATTGAGATGCAGGCAATGGCAGAGATGTACAACCGGCCTGTAGAAGTTTACCAGTATGGCACAGGTGTGGAGTGTTGAGTGAATGGCAAGATGTTCAAATGATTTGCAGGGAAGATACTCAGCATTAATAAGGGCAAAAACCAGAGCGCTTTGTTGTAACTGGCACTTATAAGACACGCTCATAAGGCTCCTTTTTCTTATTCAGATACTTAGATACTGCAATCATTTATTACATTTATAAAATTAATTTTTTTTCTTCTGTATTTCCTTCTCAGAACCAATCAACACGTTCCATGGCATCCACCAGAACAACGATGAGCCAATCAGAGTTAGCTACCATCGGAACATTCACTACAATTCAGTTGTGAACCCTAACAAAGCCACAATTGGAGTTGGTCTAGGGCTTCCAGCTTTCAAACCAGGGGTGGGTGCCTTCAATCACAGCATACAGATTCTATAGATCTCTGAAGCCAAACAGAGAAATTTCATTGTTAATTATTATCGTGGAGCAAATGACTCCAATATATTCGTTAGAACTATGAAATTATTTGAAATTACTCAGTCCAGCTCTCAGCCTAGTGTCAGACGTGGTATAGCTTCTTCCGCTATGTTCTTAAACCCTGGCACATACCTCTTTCGGTCTGCCCCAATGCACATATGCATACTTGCACTCACGCATGTGTTCCTGCTTATATAAAAGGGTTATAGCACAAAAGTGCTATGTCGAATGATAGAATACATTAAAACGGTAAGTGGCACTGAGGCTTTTCATTGGCTGATCGTCAGCCCATCCAGGCATGTGATTTGTCGAACGTGGTGAGGCCTGGTCAACACATTGAGAATCAGACACTGTTTCTAGGCTTCAGTTTTATTTGCAGGGAAGCAAAGTAAGAATTAGGTGACACTCCCTGGATCATCAAAGGTCTGAAGGGCTGGAAGTGTGGCAGGGCGTCCCCTGTCTCAAACATGCGCACATCAAAGGGAGCAGGGCTGAACTCACACAGGGGAAACATTCCACACTGTCCTGACTCTGAGGGGCCACCTCTTAGCAGCACACTGTCTTATTTGTACTGGAGAGACCCAGTGACAATGCACCCTAATGGCTCGTCCGTCTGCCAGAAGCTCGACTTCCATGTTAGATTAACCTGTAGGTGAAACTGTGCACCCACAATCACCAGACTCATAAAATCGGGTTTTGCCCTCATTATGTAAAAGTGGTATAGTCAGCATTTTAAGTATTCGCTGTTTGTTTTATGAATCCATTTGCATAATGGCCAAATCTTCTATCCACATGAAGTAATTGTTCAAACTGTCTTATATATGTAGTTGTTATATCTGGAAATATGGATGATATTTCTGAAGTCTAAGTCACTCTCGTGTTATGTTTGGCTTGGAAGCACCTTGCATCAGTTTGGTATGAACACTCAGTCACAGCGACAGATCGGCACACATTCCTCACGCATCAGTCGGAGGGTTATCTGCCCCTACACTCTTTCTGGGGGAACGCTGTGATGCTGTGCTCAGAGTTCCATCTGGAGCCTTCACCTGGTTCTTGACGATAGGATGTCATGCTTTCTGTTTACACCATGCACACTTGTCATCTGTGAGGTCTTTGCGTGTCACACGCGTGTCTGGTGACCAGCAGTATATATACGGCTATCTTGCTAAAACGGGCTGTGAGGTGAGGGTTTTTCTGAGCCCTTCACTCACAAAATAGTGATTGATTTCTTAGTTCAACCCTTTCAGTCTTTCCCTAAATATTTTAAAACAGAAACTATACTATGCTACAATAATGCATTTCTATTCATAATTTAAGTATAATTTTTAATGCTAGCAGTTAAAAAGAAGCATTCATGCACATATAATTATATGTATTTATTATTCCCTAAAGTTAGTGGAAAGGAAAAGCCTAAAATGCGACTGGCCAGTGCTCAGAATAGCTCCCTTATGCGGTGAGAGCACGCCAGCAGGCAAGTGCCCAGTAAAAGCAGATTGTCTGAAGCTGCTGGCTCCAACGTTATCATCGCAGTGGTAGCTGTCATCAGCTGGCACAGCGGGGCTCCCTGTCTGGGGTCAGCCAGCTCTGCGAAGGAGTCCCGCTAACCAGAGAGTGCACAGCACAGTTGGCCAGGGTAAACTGCAGAGAGACCCCCCTGTGGCAGGGAATTCTCTGGCGTTGGGTGCCCATGAGCCCCGGATCCTGGAAATGGGCAACGGTTTGCTACATCCTGGCTGGGACACTCTCTGTCCACCATGGGTCTGGGTGCTCAGGAGCCATTGGTCACACACAACTTATAAAAGCCGCCATTACAGTAAATGGTAACCTCACCGGAGCGGCTCATTTTGCCTTTGAGCTGTGTTTCTCAACCCGGTCCTCGGGGACCCCAGGACAGTCCATGTTTTTGCTCCCTCCGGGCTCCCTGCCAGACAGTCCACGTATCACCGATAGCTGGGAAGAGCAAAAATGTGGACTGTCTGGGGGTCCAAGAGGATCGGGTTGGGAAACGTTGCTTGAGAGGATTCTAAGGACAGGATTGGTACTTGTTGTGGGGCTTCTAGAAAGGCAAAAATGTAACTCCTGCTATATTTATAAATAAGTCTGTAGCTCTGCCCCTGTCTTGTGTATTAAAGGAGGATGCAGATTTTTGATGAGCTGAGAATGAGGGGGTGTCATTCTGATTGAGATCACTAGTGCTGATAAACAGTTCTATTTTGTGTTTAAGAACCCCTCGTAGGTTTGCTTTGAAATATCAACATGTTTTGTTTACTATAACATTTGGTGGAGCTCCGTTTGCAAAATACTTAAGTGTTTAATATTGCATTGAAAATCTATGCATTGTATGACCAACCATCTCTCATCTGTTGAAGGCTGGCATTCATTTATTTATGTGTTTGTTTGTTACTCATCTATCTATCTGTCTGTCTGTATGTATGTCTACCTATCTATCTGGCTGTCTGTCTATCTATCTTTCTATTTGCAAAATTCTACCCGAAAGAAACAATTACTGACACTGCAGTATTCTGGCTTGGCACTGTCAGAGCCCCATCTGTTACAAAAACTATTTGTGTGTTTGTTTAAATTCCTCATGGAAAGTTGATAGGAATCTGTTTTTCTTGCGCTATGATTAACAGCAATGAAAGAGTACAGTGTAGTGTTGCTGGATTATAGCAGACTGGTGCCTCTACCTCCCGCCTTTAAACCAATACTCAAAAGTCCTGTTTCCAGACGACAGTGTACGTAGAAACTGTAATGTGATGTTGATTATCCCACATGGGCATTGACTCAAACACAACAGCTCATGACACACAGGCCTGATAGCGACAGACTGATATAATTAATTTCTTACTATCAGCCATATTTGTTATCAGTGGTATGATTCTAGGTCCTCTGGTATGTGGCTGTGTGTTCTTACTCCCTATATTAAAGCTAAGAGTAGCTTACATTGGTCTACTAAGATACACATTTCGTATTTAAATGTAGTTCTCTTTTTTTTTATTTAGCCCTTAGCGGTATTTTTAATGTTTGCAGTTAATACATCTATTGAGGCGTGTCTGGTGTATCCTTACGTACACTCACTGCACCCTGTCCCCTGCCCATAAGGAGGTAAACATCATCCACTGTATGACCACCTGTCCTCCTTCGCTCCCAGCAGTATGCTGACCAGCTGCTAATGAAGAATGCTATAAAGACCTCAGAAGAGTCCTGGATTGAGCAACAGATGCTGGAGGACAAGAAGAGAGCCACAGATTGGGAAGCCACCAATGAGGCCATAGAAGAGCAAGTGGCTCGTGAATCTTACTTGCAGTGGCTTCAGGACCAGGAGAAACAGGCACGACAGGTGAGAGGGCACCAGACTGATTCAGTAGGATTCTCCAGAATATTTCTTACTTTCAGCAGCAAAGTGGCAGTACACTGGCAGTGTTACCCAGGTAATGGGTTTGCTCTGGTCTCTAAAGCGTTTGACTCATGTAGCATTTCCTTGAAATGAAGAAGCGATAATTATTTGTGATCGGTACATGGAAATCTCCATACGTTTAACTTTTAGTTTTCATTTTTTATTAAATGGATATCTCTAGGGGGTGCGGTGTGATAACACCGGAATTTTCAGAAACGGTCTTAGGTTCACTGTTCACACCTTGGCATCTTAACACCTTGACCCCAAATTTCTCTTTCAGCATAAAGTGAAACTTAATGAATTCCTATAAATGGCCTCTTGACAATAACAGTGTCTTATATTTCTACCTTACCAATTGCATTTCTAACATTCAGAGGTGCCATTAGATCAGGGGTTGCCAATCTTATCCGCAAAGGGCTGGTGTGTATGCGGATTTTCGCTGCAACTCCCTAATTAGATTACTAATTAGAGGACTGATTGGCTGAAGAGTCCTCACACCTGGGTTTGAACAGCTAACCTACAGGTTATCCCAAAAACCTGCACACACACCGGCCCTTTGCGGATAAGATTGGCCACTGCTGCACTAGATGTTTTGAACCCCTATGAAAACATATCACATTGGGCCCCAACACGGACTAATGCAGTTATATCATAAATTTTTAGGGCTCCTGTCAATCAGGGGCCCTTGGAATCATTCTGCCCCCCCCCCCCCCTTTATAGCTACCCATGTAAACGTGATTGACAATAATTGAAATTCCAATTACTTTCCGATTCATCTGCATTGGCCTCCCTCATTTCTATCTGAAATCCCCTTTCTTCTGTGCCAAGTAAAAAAATATGACCTAAGGCCAAGATATGTGTATATCACTAAAGATGTTTTGGAACTTCTTAGAATAAGCTTCAGCCTAACATGACTTATTCGACTGCTGCTAATCACTGAGTTTCCCATAAAGGCCATATCTGCTGAGTGCATGAAAGAGGAGACGCAGTGTTCCCTCCCCTCCTCACCCCCCACACCAACAGTCATTCCCACTCTGGTTATCCAGAACGTCCTGTTTCATTGTTTTGTTTTTTTTTTTTCCCCGGTGCCAGCCACGCAAGGCCAGTGCCACTTGTAGCTCGGCGACGGCAGCCGCATCCAGTGGCCCTGAGGAGTGGAGTGCCCGTTCTCCCCGCCAGCGCAGTTCGGCCCCCTCGCCGGAACACCCGGACCCTCCTCACCCCGATACAGCGACCAAGCCCGCTTCCCCAGCTGGAGCTGCCCTCATGCTGTCCAAACCGCCTTCTCCCTGTGCTCCAGGTGCGCCACAGAGTTATCTGTTCCATTCAGCTTGCTATCTGCACATCTGCCCAGAACATTGGACCTAAACTAGGGGCTTGATTGGTTTTGTTTTCTGTATTCTACAGGTCCTAGCAGTCAGACCTGTGTGGGCCCAGACAGAGCCACTTCGTCTTCCTTAGTGTCCCTGTATCCTGAGCTGGAGTATCGTGCTATCATGCAGGAAATGGCACCTTCTGCATTTGGTAAGTCCCATTGACACTGGATGGTCCCCAGAGCTGTCATTAATTTATTTGCTTAGATTCACCACTGTTCAGATGGACTCTAAGTCTGTTTCGGTGATTGCCTTGGCCTGGAAAAGGGACATGATTGGTCAGAATATGGGTCATGAAGTTATCAGATCTGTTTCTGAAACTTGAAACTAGAATGTTATGTTATGAAAATGGGCACAGATGCTATTCTCTGTTTGACAACCACCTGATCTGCAAATTCTTTGAGCAGAGTTGTGGGGCTTGGAGCCAAAAAACACATAGTACATTTAAGCTTTTATTGAGCATTTGATTAGCAATGACAGTTTGACAAAAATCTCACAGGCCAGACCGCCTTGTAATTCAGTGCATCCTATGGCAATGGGAGTGGGTGCTATGCATATGTCATTCAGAGATGTTGTCCCGTGATTTACATTTTGTTTGCAAATGCATCCCTTCAACAGCAGACTGGGAAGATGATGAGATTCTGGCCTCCGTCCTGGCTGTCTCACAACAAGAATACCTGGACAGCATGAAAAAGAACGCGACACACAGAGAGCCGTCTCCTGACAGCAGTTGATAGTGGGGGTGGTGACGCTGGCGATGTCCACGGGGAAAAAGACAAAACTGAAACAAATGTTTTCTCGATCATGGTACCCACCAGTCACCTGCCCCAGCCCCCATACCTGCCTTTCCTCACCTCCCTATACAATATCATCATAATCATACTCTCCAGCTCCCTCCCCCATTATAAACCCCTTGCCTCCATTGGACTTATTTAGGTGCATGTTTAAATAAACACAAACATCATCATAGAAAATTAAAAAAAAGAAAAATTGTAATAATGTCATACTTATCTTCTTAATGATTGATTAATATAATTTTGTTTTATCATTTTTGGAATGAAAAATACTTTTTTTTTTCTTGGAATAAAAAATAAAAAACTTTCTGAAGAAGTAGTGTGTCAAGTTCTATCCCCCCCTTGCTTTCTTATACTCAAGTGTAGTCAAGTGCAATGTAATTACTGAATTAGGCCATCTATGATATGTTAGTTGCCACAAATGATGTGCTCTGATGGTATGTAATGATTTATCCTAGTGTGTGGAGTCTCCTTGATTCTTCTGGCTGCTCCCTGTTGATTTCCTCCTGCTGTCTAAGGACATGTCGTACGCTGGGAATCCTCCGGGGTCTGCTGGCAACCTTGACCAGAATAAGCAGTTTGGAAAGGGAACGATGGATGGATGGATGGATGGATGCCTTGCTGTGTAATGAATACCAAGACATTGGATGTCCTGGCACACTTAGCTTGATACCATAATACCTCCAGTGATCATTTTTAAGCTTGTCTTCCTTAATGTGGTCAGCATGGATATGCATACTGAGAATCTGAGTCAGATGCAGTCCTGCATTCTTATTAGTAGGTTAAATGGTACATTAAAAAGTTTGCAAGTAACGCATGCACTGAGCACGACTTACTATTGTATGCTGATCTTAACACACATAGTTTTAAATGCAATACAGCCAACAAGTTGTCAGAATATTTAACCATTTTTATATTTTGAGCATATGAAAAAGCTATCTGTATATTTTTAGATTACCGTGTTTCTAAATATAAGCAAAAGGTTTTATTTTTGTTCCAAACGACGCAGGCTCTTCGGTTGTTGCTCCCCTGTCTATTAATAATTACAAACGTAATGAATATTTTTGCTCAGTTGATGTTCGGTTTATATTAATTGTAGCTCGGTTTGACAGGAACCATGGCCGTAAATTACAGGGGGTGGGAGGGTTGTAACCCCCCAATACTCAACCGGTTTATACGATCCCCCACTAATCAGCTCTCCCCCCGCCCCCCAAAGTTCAAACCAACATTACGCCTTTGACAGGAATCTCAAGTCGTTTGCTGTACGCAAGACCCTATGGCAAGAAAGCAAACTCAACTTCTCGTCACTGTTGAGTAAATTTGTACGGGCGTTAGCTGAGCGGTTGAATTCTTAGAAAAGACTGTATTGCAAAGTTTAATATTAATTAGTTTAAATCATTCTGCAGTTTTATTGGATGTCTTTTTCTAAGCGCTCGCTTCTAGCCAATGACAACGGGCAGAGCCGCAGAATGGGCGGTTCATGAATTGTAAACTTAATACAGCAACAAACTTTTGAGCGCCGTTAGTACGCTGGGCGCCTGTGGAGTACCAGTTGTTGTGGGGTTCTTCTTTCGGTTGTGGATTTTCATTGTAATTTAAACCGATTTTCGTTATGGATTATAAGTATTAATCTAGAAAGTCTAAGAGGCACTAAGAGTTTTATTTTTTACTTTTTGGTATTATTTTGAACATTCAATTTGAAAAATGTTGGACAAGCGTTTGGATGACCTGTACCTGCGCCAGGTTAACGACGTAAAGGAAAAAACTGGTAAATATACATTTGACTACATTTTTAGAACATTACACGAGCCTAGTAACAGCATAGACCGTTACTAACTACTTTTTTATGTAGTAAACTATTATGAGCGCTAATTACCATTAGTAAATGCATGTGTAAATAACTGCTTTTGCTGTTTACTGTCCAGCAATTGGATTTTGTTTTTAACAACTTTCACACATGCACACCTGGTCACTCGGAAAGTGACTGATTATGCTGTCTTTTCAGTGGCAAAGGAACCTTTCGAGAAGACATACCAGATGGGAGCCCTTCTCGGTAGCGGCGGCTTTGGGTCGGTCTTCGCCGGTCAGCGTATCTCGGACGGTTTGTCGGTAAGTTTATCGCCTTTCCGCCCGCTCGGTCCCCGTGCGTCTTAACCTCCAACTTCTGTCGTCATTTTGGAAGAACATGATTTCTAAATTACACTATCTTTCCTTGCAGGTGGCTATAAAGCAAGTGTCAAGTGACCGGGTACATCAATGGGCACGACTGGTAGGTGTAATTTATTTCATTGAATGCTGTTTAAATGAACGTTGATTGAAATCTTTATAAAACACTAAAATTAACGTATATGATTAAATTTATGTCACATTTTTCTTTGAAGCTTTAATTCTTTTCTTTTTTAAAAAAAATAACGCATTCTGTTGACGTCAGTATTTCGTTTCTATACCTCTATAAACGGACACGTAATTTGTTTTGATAAACTGTTAATATCAATATGTTAGCCTTTCAGTATGACGTTTACATGGGGGAAAAAATCGTAGCTGGAAATTCCGTACGGACCTCCCCTACAATAACACAGAAGTACTCCCCCTACGGGAAAGTAGCTTAAATCAATACCACGGAGATACTGGGTTTTTCCGGCTGTGACGTATAGATGACGTAGTGAGACTATCAAAAACAATCCTGAAAAACGGATTAAGTACTTCAAAGAATAACGCTGTAAATCCTATTCTCATTGCCTTTAATAATGTTCTTTAAGCATTGTGTTTTATAGAGATGTATATTATAGTTAGCGTTATGAAAAATGTACCAAACAAACATTGTTAATGAACAGTTTAAAGTTGCTGGGTTGAAGCACACAGGGTGAATGTCTGTCTTAAATTTGTAAAATGTAAACTGATAAAAAAAAAAATCCACCCCACAGCCCAATGAACCTAATTTGGTTCCCATGGAGATCGCCCTTCTTCTGCAGCTGAGTGGGGGGCAGCTGTCCGGCCCTGTGCACCGTGGGGTGATTCGGATGCTGGATTGGTTTGAAAAGCCCGGGGAAGGCTTCCTGATTGTGTTTGAGAGGCCACAGCCATGTCAGGATCTGTTTGACTTCATCACAGAGCGCAAGGCCTTGGAGGAGCCACTTGCACAGAGGTAAGGACATTCCATTCCTTGGTGGATTTTCTGAGCATGCCCAATGAAAAAAGCCATAAATGCCACATTGCAAAGTGCAGATAATGATAACCACATTCACTCTTGTAATTTCAGGTTTATGAAGCAGATAGTGGAGGCTCTTCAGTTCTGCCATTCAATGGGTGTCGTACACAGAGATGTAAAGGATGAAAATATACTGGTGGACACTCGTACTGGAGACGTCAAGATCATTGACTTTGGCTCAGGAGCTCTGCTCAGAGATACTGCCTACACAGACTTTGAAGGTTAGTATAGTTTATTGCAGTCACAGGTATCCATCCTTCACACCTTATAGAAGAGATTTGTTATATTTATTGCACCTTATTATTCTTTGTTGTAAAGATTTGATTTTTGCATCTGTAGTGGTCCTAGTAAAAATATAGTTGTGTCACGGCAGTATTGCTTGAGGAATGAAGTATGGTTTTGTTTTTTTTCCTCAGGAACTCGAGTATACAGTCCCCCAGAGTGGATACTGGATAACCGTTACCATGCAAGGACTCTGACTGTCTGGTCTTTGGGGGTGCTGTTGTTTGACATGGTCTGCGGTGACATTCCCTTTGAGAAAGACAGAGACATAGTGAAGGCGAAACCCAGTTTCACACAGCGAATAACCAAAGGTAGGTGAATTAGCTTTATGGAAGTTGATTAACACAGCATGTAATGTTTCAGTCTTAAAATGAAAAGAAAAGGGTAGCTCACAACTATTTTTTTTTTCCCACAAAAGAATGCCAGTCTCTGATTTGCTGGTGCCTAGAACTTCGACCTGAAGATAGACCAACCCTAGATCAGATACTGCTTCATCCTTGGATGCAGATGTCAGACGACTGTGGAGATTTGCAAGAAGGACAAAGTCTCATGTCAAGCCAGTCAAGCCTATGAAGTATTTTTCTAATGGCTTAAGGAAGCTTCAGTTGCCTAAGTAGTTCTCATTCTGATTTACTGATTTACTGTTTCTCACCTTGTCACGTCAATCTGGAGTATTTACTTTAAATTTCATTGAAAAGTCGGCTATAGATACTAAAGGTATAACATTATTTAAGCTCTTATAGATGTTCAAGAAAACACTGACGGTACTATGAATGTGCAAAAAAAGTTGGAGGAAATTTGTTTTAGTTGTTAAAAGCTAATATTTTCTCTGCCAACATTATATCACATCAGGTATAACTTGTGTTTACTGGTGACTATTTATACGTATTTATATGAGTTTAATGGGCATGTTGAAGTTTCTGATACCAGTGAATGTCTTAAATGCCTCAAAATAGACTGGAAGTACTTGTGTATGATTATAAGTTAAAATTACTCTGTTTGGACCTGGTTTTACAGGTTATTATAAAACAATGTTCCTTAATACCTCAAAGAGGGGAAACATAAGCATCATATTTTTGCAATCTTCAATATAATGTTCCATCTGAGGATTTGAGATGCTGAAGTGAAGTAGCACATTCAGACTTTGCAAAAGTCTGGGACAGAAATTCTATAGACTGGCAGTCATGTAATTTACCAGTGGTCTTTTACAGAGCTTGGTATAAAACTGCATTTTATATTGTATGAGGAAATCTATTTTACTATTACATTCCTGGAGGCATAAATGCAATCATGGATGGTTATATTAGTGTTGTGGAGCTCAAGTCAAGTGCCCAAGAAAAGTTAATTGTCGTCAAACAATGCAATGTTTTTCTGTGTCTATAAAACCAGGATAGTTGTGTAAAATATTTCTTAAATTTCCATCAAGGAAATGATTCGGTTTTCCCCTTCAGGTGAATATTAAATGTTTATAAAGAGAATCAGATTCTGTTTTGTCGCCTACTCTCTGAAACACTCCCTCATATTTCTGCCAGTTTCAGTCAATCACAAACTCTGTGAAATAGTTTTCTGAGCTATTTTGTAGATGTTGGTCATTCTGGGCCAAATCAGTCTGTTTCTTTTTTTTTTAATAATGTGGCGATATATTTCAATTGCTTATTTTTTCCTATTTGTTTGATTGTATTCTTCATGAATAAAACTTGGGATATAATTATTTTTTTAAACTGTAACAGATTAGTTTTATACCTTTTTGAAGCAGAAATATCTTATACAGATATTTTTTCTTTCAGTTTGTTGTGGTGCTTACCTCCTGGAATCTTTTGCTTCAGTTGATGTGCTAAAACCATGTTGATTCTTGCATTTTAGTTTTAAGATAACAATGGTTTTGCAGTTTCATTTGTTTCATTGATTGCCAGTGAAGACCTATCTGAACAGCTTTTGAACACTGAACCTTTCGCAAAGAGATTTGACAATTCCACTATCACTCTTTTTTAATTTATTTTTATAATAATCCTGGTTTATTTGCTAGGGTTGGTACATCTTTGTGATGTAAATACTTATGTATTGTTCAGTTTGTGGCAGTTGCCACATTTATGTGTTATTTTTAATAACAGATAACTGCGAGATATGAATGTGTGTGTTTTTTATTTATTAAAATGATTAATAATTTTATGGATCGCTGAATGTTAATAAAGTCTACCAAAAACAAATCTTTGGTTTTGCTGTTTTAACTCCCGTGACCATTAGAGGGCAGCAATATACTGATGTCTCACTAATTGCAACATTTTATACAGTACACAGTGCCTTCAACAATTATTGGCACCCCTGGTAAAGATGTGTAAAATGGGTTATAAGAAATTCACCTTTTAGTGAATTAGCTTAATCACACACAGAAAAAATTAGGAAAAATACAACGTAACAAAGCCACATTTACCACAATTATTGGCACCACTAGAAATTCTTATGAACGAAACGCAAGACATTTTCTCATTTTATGTTTATGTTTACATTTTACATTTTTAAACTGTTGAGTGTGTAGGAACTTTCAAGGAGTCATATATGATTTTATGTTTCGCTGTGATAGCACTGCAAATCTTATTCTCCTTGCCTTTATTAATGTTCTTTAAGCATTGTGTTTCATAGAGATGTATATTATAGTTACTGAGTATTATGAAAAATATGAGGTGACAGAGTTCCCTTAGTCGGTATTCATGGGAAAGATAAGAGAACAAACAAATCAAATAGGGGAGAAGTGTGTCGGCCTTCATAAATCAGGGAATGATTATAAAAAATAGCTACTCACCTGAAAATGACCATTTCTGCTATTAGGGCAACAATTAAATAGTGAAAATCAACTGGAACTGTTACCAATTTGCCTTGAGGAATATTACTTCGGCCCCACATACAGTGAGGAGGATAGTTAGAGGCAAAAGATCTCTAAGGATCACTGTTGGAGAATTATAGGAAAAAGTAGCATTTTTGGGGTCACCAAGTCTCCAAACCTACTATCAGATGCCTCCTCCATCCTTATTTGGAAGCCATGCCAGAAAAAAAACACCTTTTCTGTCATTTAACTGCAAATGTAAGTGCTTGGACTTTGCTAATCAGACTAATCAACACAAAAATGGTCAACTGAACACCAGTGGGCAATGGTGACCTAATAGTTTAGGAAGTGCCCTGGTAGTTGAATGATTGCTGGTGTGAGTCCCTGACCAGCAAACTACTGCTCCCCAGGCGCTGAATTAACTGCCCCCTGCTATGTCATGATATCACATATGGGTTAAATACAGAAGACACATTTAATTGTTGTGCACTGTGTGCTGTGGTATGTCAACAATGACTAATCACATCTTCTAATCTAATATAAAATCAAATTTCTGTAATGGCTGTCTCAGTCCCCTGACCTAAATTGCAGTGAAAACCTGTGGGGTTAGCTGAAAAGGAGGACCCTAGGACCCTCGGTGATCTGGAGAGATTCTGTAAAAAGGAATTGTCTCAGATTGTTTGCTTTAGACGTGGTTTTATCAAAAAATAAGTACTGGTATATCTTGATGGATTTTTCTTCTCTAAATTTACTTCAATTAAAGGTTGGATTATTCCCAGTTTATTCAGTGCAAGAAAGCTGATTGACCAAAAGGAGAATTTCTTCTAACTCTTTTAACTCATCTTTACCAGGGATGCCAATAATTATAGAGGTAACTGTAATTATATAAAGCCAAGAGTTTGTCCCTGTTTACTGCTTCACTCTCACCACGCTTTCAGCTACTGAGGTACACTATGACTGTTAATTGGCAATCACATAAGCATGAACATAATCATAAATTGCTGGGTGAATTTTGATGACTGGTAGAAATTATGAGGCCTGTTTTTGAGGAGATGTAAGTGACACAGCCATACCACATGCATCCTTGTCATTTGGATTGTAACAGTTGTTTCGTTAATTTTCCAGAACTTTTATCTTAAATTTTCTAAGGGACTTCATCTTCATTAACTATTTTGTTGGATTTAAAGGAAGATAAAATAAAAATCTGCTTGCTCTCACAGCCAACCTATTTTGTTGCACACATTGATGTGTTGTGTTGGGTCTACACACACATATACCCCAAACCCTCAATCAAACTTGAAAATTCATATATATATAATTTTTGCAAAAACAAAGCCACTTACAACTTACTTTGTACCTAATTCCACATCTTTGGAAATAAGACATTTGTTCAATATTGTTTGGTTCCACTGGCTGCAATTAAGTGTAATGTTCTACATATCAGGACATAATACAAAAAACGATTTTGAAATGTTTAACAGTCTTTAGCATGTGTATTGTGTGTTAGCAATATTGCACATAACTGTATCAAACACACTATTCACATATTTTGCACATTATACTGCACGTTATGATCATTATTATTATTGCACATGAAAACAGCTTATAATGTCACATAAGTGTATGTTGAACAGTCTGACAGCACTGGGGTAAAAGCTGTCCCTGAATCTTGTGGTATGCATGCAGATTGTCCTGAGTCTCCTACCAGAGGGCAGGAAAGAGAGAAGTGGCAATGCAGGGTGGCTACAGTCCTTCATGATGTGCTTTGTCTTTCAGAGGCAACGCGTGGTGTGGATGTCTTTCATTGCTGGGAGTAGACACAACTCCATAATTTGTCCTTTAAGAAATTCTGATGTTACTGTTGCTGTGGGACTCCTGATAAAAAATCCTGTCTGATATATCTTGTTATCAACCTCATGAATAATTATTACTAAGTAAAACAAGACAATAGGCTGCAGAACAACAAAAATGTTAACCATCAATTCCTTTCACAGTTATTTGAGAGGAATCAGTCCTCAGATTATCTTGTTCTTTGCAGGAGACTCAAAACTCCATCACAGAGTGACATTTGGGTTCCTGCCTAATTCTGTGAGGCATGTCATATAAGCATTATTTTGTAAGCATGGTGTTGGCCTTATTATCCTTTATGATGGTGCAGGGCTGCTCATTCCAGCTCCTGGAGATCTACCAACCTGCAAATTTTATGCTGCATTCCATTTACAGCTTAAATGGCCTTCATATTTGTTCACTTACATTTAGCCCAGACAACCTTAAATCCAACAAGTTATCCAGCTAAGCAAGACATCCTGCTTTCTAGAGCAGGCCCCAGTTCTAGCTAGGTTCAGTGTTAGCCATTGTTAGCAATAGCATTTTATCATAACACATTTCGTGATATTTTGCACATAGCAACGTATCCACAGATAGTGGTTGGACAGTACTGTGTGTACAACTGAATTATTGAAACACAAATAAAACATAAATGCTAATAACCAGTATATAATTACAGCTTTCACTTCTGTTGATAAAGGGTGCAGCCATCTTGAATTCTGAGGTTGGGGATCCAAAGGTTCCAGTTGAAATTTCTGAATAGGAACTCAGAATTTCCAACTTCTGAGTTAAAATGGAATACAGCATTAGGTGCAGCCTTAATTTAACACACTAGATACAGATAATCAGACTGGCTATACGGCTCTGCTAGGGTCACACACTGTGTTACAATCTCCAAAGTAACTAGAGTAGTAGTAGAGGAAAGGACGGCAACTGACATGTGCTTGTTGGGATTTGAACCCATAACCTTGGTGTTGTTAGTGCAATACTCCACTTGTTGAACTGTAGGCCTTACATATAACTTGTAGTTTTAAAAACTTAATATAAACCAATATAAAAGAACAATGCAACATATTTGCACTGAAGTGAGACGCTAATGTCTTTGGCATTTGGGCAGAGGTGGACATTTCAGGTCCAGAAAGTAAAAATCCAAACCAGGATTTTGTTTCAACCAACCAGTTGAGTACTCTGTGACTGTGATTCTTTATTCTCAACTGGTTGGTTGAAATAAAATCCTGATTTGGATTTTTACTTTCTGGACCTGAAATGTCCGCCTCTGCATTTGGGCGGCAAGCGGTAGGCACTGATACCATCTGGCATTAGGGCTTTGAATCCTCCTCTATTCTGGACATGTGAGTTAGCACGTCCTTTCTGTATTGTACAGGTGTCCTTTGGGTATTCTAGTCTCTTCCATAGTCCAAATATGGGTATTTAATATAAAAGCATTATTTTTTTATATTTAGAGTCCAGCTCAGGGGTGGCCAATCTTACTCAGAAAAGGCCATTGGGCACGCTGTAACTCCTTTATTAGATTAGTAATTAGAGGACTGATTGGCTGAAGAGTCCTCACAGCTGGGTTTGAACAGCTGACATAAAGGTTATCCCAAACACCTGCATACACACCAGCCCTTTGAGGATGAGATTTCATGTATCTATACTTAATGAAAGGCGTCATTGGCTGTTAGTACTGAAAGTGATAGAAATGTTCAAAAATGGAAATCCGACTGTATTACAGTTAGAGCAGTTTATCAAATGTGATTTCTTTCTGTTGACATTAACAAATCCTCAAAGTAGTGCAGAAAGCACTACCTTTACATGGCCCTTTCTTGGACATACTTGTAATCCTTCCTAGATCAAACAACCAAAAGTACAAATGATCCATGAAAATATTATTTAAATATGCAATATTTGTATTACAGGTTGGATTCCACTTGCTCTGCAGCATAGCTATATCTTTTTCTATTCCTATAATTGCTCTTGTTCATCTTGATACAAAATGATTTTCTGAAAAGCTAAATATTTGCCTTTCACTACTTGTTTTTATCCTTGTTCAATAATTCCTGCTGATCACAAAAGAATGACCTTGTCCACATGCATATATAAAAACTTTTTCAGCAACTGAACATAATAGCTTGGTAGATGTACCCGACTTTGTCAAGTGGCAGCTTAATGTACTGCTTTTATCTGAATGCAGAAACTCACTTGTTATTATCCATTTGTGACAATGCCCTATTATAAAGAATAGTCATATCCTAGAAATTGCGTTTAAAGTTATGCCCACGGTCCATTTGAGCACCCGTGTTTCTGGTTTAAGATATGCTGTTACATAATTACTGGATGATAGGTGTATGGTTATCGCTACCTAGACAGGTGTTACGTTAGAAACGAAACCGAACGGAACGCAATCCAGCGCCCATCCCACTTCAATCCCACAATCCAACGGAGTGGGACGTCGCTTTACGCTTCTCGTTAATATCTTCGGTTTGGCCGAATTTGACGAAGGGATGATAGTGCAGTGAAAAACGGGCGTCTTATCATTCTGGGGCGGCCGCGCTAGGAACGGTGACGCGTTCTTCAGTTGCTCCGGCATGGCGTAGGGGAGGAGTTCAAAACCAGATAAACCGGCTTGTAAATAAATGTGCCTGGGCGGACCACTCTTTCTGTAGCAAGGGCGAGCGTTGCGGGGAGTTGGGCGGTCGTCAGGAAGCGGGTAGGAGGCACTCGGCGACGTTAATGCCAACATGGCAGCAAGCAGCGAAGGCCCGGCAGCGGGAGGCAGCGAGCTCAAGCAAGCGCTCCGGCAGAGAGAAGGTGAGATACGCGGGCGGCGAAGCCTTCGACGACGGCTTGCGGCCAACTTTTATTCGCTAGGTCCCGCGTAGCTAGCGGCGGCTGAATTAAATTTCCGGAGCCTTAAATTATACGGCTAAAGAGTTACCCATAGCTACAGTAAGATACTCCATTTACTTTGCATTGGCTATAGCGAGAAGTATCTTTATTTGGCTGGTTTTAATAGTTTAACAATAGCTATTTAGAGAGTTGTTGTATAAAATGTATAATGTATACAGAAGACAATTTTTTTTGTTCGTGAATTCTAAGTGACTATCATACGAGTGATTTTAAACTGTTAATATTTTGTCGTGTTCTTTGTCGCTGTTAAGTAATTCAGAGTAAAGGTGGCCAACTGAAAGGAAACTTGCTCCCATGTTAGTCTCTTGTGCGGTTGCATTCGGTTTTGTCGGTACTGAGATGTATGATCAGCCGAATAAGAGTGTATTTTAATTTTGTCCATGTTGTCAACCTGATATGAAGGAAACTCCGAATTAATCGTAATTTTAAACGAGTGGCTACTAAACCTAAGCGTTAATTAGCCGAACAGGGCCGCTGGAGGTGTAACGTAAGAAAAAATGTTATAGGTGGGGGTGGGGGGCATCTCAAACAGTGGTTTGGGAGCCAGTACTTTAGACAACTGCTCCTTGTGTAAGAGATCCTGGAGCAGTTTGTTTATACAGGATACGGCCTGCCAGATCAGAGGAGAAATCGAAAGAAAGACCACGTTATACGTTTAGAAAGGGAGCAGCGGAAACTTTAGTTTATCCTGTAACAACTTAGCCATGTGTAATAAGTGTCATTGTAGTGGCTCATCAAGGAAGTGCAGCAGTTTTTAATAATTAATAGTTATTAATAATATTTGTGGTGTTTTGTAAACTGGTGCCAAATGGCTATTATTGCTTGTTGGTTGTAGTAGGAACTTCGATTCATTGAAGGTGTCCCCAGCTTTTGTGCGTCATTGTGATTAATGCTCACTTAAATGGTATAAACAATGGAATATGAATGGATGAGTCATGAGTCTTTGTGTAGATATTGTTTGTGGGTACATTGGAACTCTCCTTGGAGAAGTCAGTTTGTGGGCTGAATTTCAGTCATCGAGGCTCGCTGTGTCTGAGGTGTGCCTGTCTTGGACGTGAATTCTTAAATTCTTTTGGAGAGTTACACAGTATATGTGACTTAACATTGATTAAATACCATTCACCCTTTCTCCCAAAAGAGTGACAGTTCTTATTTAGGACTTTCTTGGGTGAAGCATGCTCACGTTCACTACAATTAAAATTTCCTCTATAGTGAATCCAGGAACAGCTGCTCTGTTTCTGGTTGAATATTCTCAAGTGGTGCATTCAGACGGCTTGTTGCTCTGGTTTTGAATGGCAGTGTCAAATGTTCTTTGTGGAGATGAAGTGAAGCAGTGTAGGGAATATAAAGGTAAACATGCAACTAACTTAATAGGCACTGGTGCGATAAGCCTGCGATGATAAATGTCAGCCTATGGCCTTAACTATGTATTTGTGTCTAGTCTTTCTGAAATAATCTTGCTCTTAATTCCCGTTTTATGAACCGAAGCTGTACTCCTATTTTGAACTGGCATAAGGTAAATGGCACATTAAGAAGAGGCATTTGATAGGAACGTTGAAGTGTGACCAAAGTAGCATTATAAACCCACGGGACCCTCATCCTCCTCCTGACTGTGCACACTCTGTTTTGTCCACCAATTTTTTGGTTATTTGCTGTTTTTATTACTCCTCTGTACTGTGCCTTTTATGTTCTTACTGTGGTGTGTTGACTTTTCTGCTACCATAACCTCTGCAGTTTCCTTAGTGATTAATAAATTATATGTGACATTTACGGAATGACTATGCTTATATTATAGCTCACGCTGATCTAGATGTACTTGTGACACAGCATTAGAAATTGGTGCTTGGTTTTTGGTTGGGCTGTGAAATACACCATGTCAATGTGCTTTGGCTCTTGTTCGTAGCCAACAGGAAGCTGAAGTACTTGAGTTTGGCAGTCCTGGTGGTCCAGAATGCCTCCCTCATCCTCAGCATCCGCTATGTCCGCACGCTGCCGGGTGATCGCTTCTTCACCACATCTGCTGTGGTCATGGCAGAGGTGCTCAAGGTCCTCACCTGTCTGGTTATTATTCTGTTCCAGAAGCGAGGTGGGTGGTCATTTTTTAAGTTTGAACACATGAAGAAAAGGATTGATTCTTGTTTGTGTAATGTATGATCTGATGTGGTGAATTATCACCCGATGTCATGTTCTTTTCAGATTAACTTGTATAATAATGCATGTGAACACTACTCTGAAACTGTGACATGTTAAGAAGCTGTTAGGCGACGTATGTTAAGGAGCCATTTATTTATTTGAGGAATTATGTTTGATGAATAGCACACACTAACGTAAACCTGTGTTTCTCTCTCCTTGCCTCTATTATTTAGGAAACGTGACGGATTTTATAGGTCTGCTCTTCGACTCCATCTTTGTCCAATATTTAGATACGCTAAAGCTAGCAGTTCCGTCCCTCATTTACACTCTTCAGAATAACCTCCAGTACGTGGCCATCTCCAACCTGCCCGCCGCCACCTTTCAGGTAAGATGAATTTGCTCTGTATGGCCTATGGAAGCTGATAACTGAAGGTTTGAAATGGAAGGTTCTCTCTGTAGCTTTAGTTTTATAGGTATAGAACTTTTTTGGGGTTTCTTTTGATCAGGTGTGAATTGGAACAGGTTTTGTATGTCTCTATACAATCTGGTTATCTTAATTTGGTGTATGAAAATCATGGAATGGCATGCATTTTTTTATAACCCCATTTCCAAGGGACAATGAGAAAAATACAAACTAAATGGTGTGATTTGGTAAGCTCTGTTTTACTTGTATGTAATTAAAAATCCAACAAAGGCATGTAAAATTTGAATGAATCAGCTTGATTTTTGTAAATATTACACTCATTCTAAATGTGATTCCTGCAACATGTTTCAAAAGTTGGGACCTGGGTGTGTTTACCAGTGGAATGTTTAAAGAAATCTGCTTGGGTCATTCCACAGGTAAATTTAGTGAGTAGGTAACAGGTGATGCTATCCTGATTGGGTCCAAATGGAGCGCCCAAGAAATGGTCATCATTTCGAAGCCAGGGTGTGTCGAGGCTTGGCACTCCCTACAAAGCAATGCAAATGAATAGTTCAGCACTTTAGAAACAACATTTCTCAGTGTTTGATTGCAAGGAATCTAGGTATTTCACCATCTATGTTCCATAATGTTACAATATTCAGAGAATCTGGAGAAATCATTGTGTGTAGTGGGTAAGGCCACAAACTAGGATTGAATGCCTGTGGTCTTTGAGCCTTCAGCCAGCACTGCCAACATGACTGACGTTCCTCAGGAATGAATGTAACCACGAGTAGCTTCAGAAAATCGTTGTCCTAAACAGTTTTTTGGAGCATCTACAAATGCAAGTTATGGGTGATTTTCCAGTGCACCAGGTACCATTTTTTTTTGAGGTGACACATTGAAAATGTGTGATGTTGTTTGAGTCCACCATTCAAATTGATGTCAGGATTGCAACAATTGATGTCCTCAGTTTCTCAACGATTATTTAATGTTATTAAAAGGCAATGTGATGTAATGGACCTGTCCCAAATTTTTGGGGAGATGTTGTAGGCATCATATCTTGAGCGAGTAAATATTTACAAAAACAAATGAAGTGGATTAGTTTTTGAACTGGATCCACCCTGTGTCCAGAAAATGGTGCTATATGTATATTATGGTCAAAATTCTGTCTGCATTCTTCATAAAAACCCGCTGACATGCTCAGCATTAGCCCCTGGAAATATGTATACAACTGCAAGACACTTCTGAACGTCCAAGAACGATTATCGGCCCACCCGCTTACAGTTCCAATGGAGAAGCTGCATCACCATGGCCTGCTGTCCACTCCAGGCTGTGAGATCACTATTCCACCTCCCATGACTGTCTGGATAAGGAGGCATGCAAGTAGCGTGAGAGGAAATGGAAGTGTGGTACGTGAGCTGACATCTGCAACTGTCTGCTGGGCCATCCGATTTGACTGGTGCTTCCATCTATCCTTCCCTCAGACGTTCGCTCCCTGGACAATAAACTGGACCATTTCAGACTACTGCAGACTAACCGGTGTGAGATGAGGGATTTTTGCATTTTTCCTTTCACAAGAACATTGACTTCACGTTAACATCATCTGATACAGCCTTCAGGCTGGAGGTACTGACCACTTTCTGTGTCGAAAGATGCTTCCCCTTCCAGCGAGACTCGCCAAGGTGGTTTGCGCATTTTCATCAACAAGAAATGGTACATAAGTGTAGTAGAGTCACAAGCCACTGCTCAATGGTGATCTAGTGCCGTCCTTTATACCTGTTGCGGCAATTTACTGCCATTATCGTTGTTGCTGTTTACATCTTGCCTGGCAGGGATGTAAATCGAGCCGTCAGTAATCTACAAACTGAGCATCCCAAAGGCTTATTTGTTGTGCTTATCAAAAGACTGTTCATCTTAAATTTTACCAGCACGTGGAACTTTCCCACCAGAGGGGAGAATAAAGTGGACCTTGTTTTTTTTTTTTTTTTTACAAATGCATATCAAGCATATAGTGCCGCACCCTACTCCTACCTCTCAGACCACATCTCTGTATTGCTTATGTTGGCATACACTCCACTGCTCACAGTTAAAACTAGTCCAGCGTCAGTCTGGCCAGAAGGAGCTGCAGTGGGCCAGACAACATACCTGGTTGAGTGTTCGGGGAATGTGGAAACCAACTTCAGTTTAGCATTCAGGCAAATGGGTTTCAACGCCCCTCCGTACAACTGGATTCTGTGCCCCAGACAATCTCCTTGGGTAACAAAATCTCCAGCACCACCACACTGAGCACTGGCAATCCCAAAGACTACGGCCTACTTACGTTCACTCTGCTGGCTTATTTCTGTACTTAACACCATCATCAAGCTTGCTGGTGACTTGAAGGTAGTTGGTCTCATCAACAACAGTGATGAGACTACTGACTAGAAGTGGAACAGCTCATGGACTGATGCAGGCGCAGTGATCTCTCTCAGCATAAATAAAATGAGATGCTTGTCAACTTTGGGAAGACCTGGGTTGTCCATGCCCCATTGAATATCGAAGGATATGTGATGGAGAAGATCGGGAGCACGGAATTTGTTCTTGGAGTGTGCCTGGCAGAAGACCTCACCTGGATTCTCAACACCACTACCCTAGTCAAGAAGGCACAACGGTGTCTTGACATGCTGCAGTGGCTGAGGAGTGCAAGGCTCCCACCTCCATCCTCCCACCCACAGCTGCATCACTACCTGGTTTGGGAGTTTCAAAGGCCTGCAGCGGATTGTGCATTCGGAACAAAAAAATCACCAGGAACACTCACCCCTGTGTCCAGGGAGTCTTCTACAGTCATTGCACTTGTGCCACCTCTATCATCATTGAAGACCCCTCCCATTCTTGTCATGCATTCTGTGTACTGCTCCTGCAGAAACATTTGAGCCAGTTTCTCTCTCTCTCACACACACTCACACACACACACACATTGTCCCCTTCAAAAGTACTGGAACATTTGGATTTGACATCAAAAGATGAATTTTAGATAAGAGATCAGTAATAAGTTATTTTCAGATAGAAATCTAGAAATGTTAAACAAGAAGATATTGTTTGTAATGGAACACCAAAATAGGTGAGCAAAAGTATAGAAACAGAGAGATTAAAGTGAACAATACTAAATATTTAGTTGCCAGTCCTTTGCTTGCAATAACTGCATCAAGCCTGTGACCCATTGACATTACCAAACATTTGCATTCTTCTTTTGTGATGCTTCTCCAGGCTTTCTTTGCAGCCTCTTTCAGTTGTTTCAGGGGGTTTCTCCCATCAGCCTCCTCTTTTAGCAGATAAAATTCATACTCAATAGGGCTTAGGTCTGGAGATTGACTTGGCCAGTCTAAAACCTTCCACTTCTTTCCCATGATGAACTCCTTGGTTGTTTTGGGTCGTTGTCTTGCTGCATGATGAAGGATCTCCCAGTCTGTTTGGTTGCAGAGACAATGTTTCTGTAGACTTCTGAGTTCATTTTGCTGCTTCCATCATGTTACATCATCAGTGAAGATCAATGAGCCTGTCCCAGAAGCAGCCATGCAAGCCTAAGCTATGATATTACCTCCACTGTGTTTCACAGAAGAGCTTGTGTGTTTGGGATCATGAGAAAATGCTTTCTTCACACTTTAGCCTTTCCATCACTTTGGTAAAAGTTAATCTTTGTCTCATCAGTCCATAAAATTTTGTCCCAGAATGTTTGAGTCTTGTCTCTGTAACTTTTGAGAAATTCCAATCTGGGCTTCCTGTTCTTATTGCTAATGGGTGGTTTGCATCTTCTAGTGTAGCCTCTGTACTTTTGTTCCTGAAGTCTTCTATGAACGGTGCATTGTGTTACCTTCATTCCTGCCCTATGGAGACTTTTGGTGATGTTACTTAGTAGTTTTAGGTTTTTCTTTACCATGTTTCTGTCATCAACTGCTGATGTTTTCCCTGTTCTACCGGTTCAACATCTTGCTCAGTACACCAATGATATTTCCTCTTCAAGACATTTCCCAATAGTTGTAGTGGCTGTGCTCAGTGTTTGTACAATGGCTCTGATAGATTTTCCATTTTCTTTCAGCTTTAAAATTCCTTGCTTTTCTCTAGACCGATCTGATCTTCATGTTGGTTACACCTTTTTAACTATGAATGCAGCCTGCACAGACAACCTAAAGCTGAAACTGACAAGCATTCTGTGCTATTTGAGGAATCAGTGTAATTGAACACACATGTGCAACAAAAGCCTGTCAGTCACATGTTCCAATAATTTTGCTCACCTAAACAGTTGGTGTTCCGTTACAAACGATACTTTCTTAGTTGTTTAACATTTCTAGACATAAATACCCGAAAATAAAAGCGGAATTACTGAACTCTTGCCTCATATTCATCTTTTGATGTCAAATCTAAGTTTTTTCAGTGTACAGCAAAAATAAAGGAATTGGCCTCACTGTTCCTATGCTTTTGGAGGGGACTGTGTGTGTGTGTTTATATGTTTATGTTTATATGTTTATGTTGCTGCTGTTTGTATGTTGCACAGTGGTTCTGGGTAAATGTTACTTCATGCCACTCTGTACCTATTTATGGATGGTATGGCAATAGACAACTTGACCTTTTAGTGTTTTCAAGTACATATGAGTAAAACAGAATTTACCAATCACTGCTTTTGTTTTTATTTTCCACACTGTCCCACTTTTTTTTGGTAATGGGGTTGTACTTCCACACCTTTGTTACTGTTGGGACGGGGGGAACTGTACACTTAAGTAGTATAATGATATACATAGAGAATAATGAGACAAAATTATAATATGTTCCCTTTCACTTGTCTGCACATGTTTTAAAATATGAGTTTGTTTTAACCTTTGCTCTTGCATTCAGAGTCATGAGACATAAACTGAGACAAAAGAAAAGCTGTAATTTGTGTCCTTAAAGGTTTGGTGTGCTTAGTGATCAGCAACACCGGCTCAGAAATCAGAGGGAATCAGATGCAGCTGATGAGGAAAAAATAACCACAGTTCTTATGACCGGTTCTCAGATTACAGGTTAAAGGTGTTGTAACCTGCTGTCAAAGCTGTCTTAACTACAACTGTATGGGCTGTTTCAGAAAACAGACCTCATCCACACCAAATCAGAGACCAGGGGTTCCATGAAACAGGATTTTTCAGTTAGCTAGGTTAATTTAAGTTGGAAGACCATGATTATGTAAAGAGCATGCCCACTGGATAAACGCTTATTGTACAATCATGTAGCTTAAGCTAACCCAGCAAGCTTAGATATCCTGCTTTGTTGAACGCGCCCAGGTTAGAATGTACTTCTAATGATTAGCCAGCAGTATTGGGATACAGTGGTACCTCAGAACTCAAACTTAATCCATTCAGAACTCTGGTTCGAATCTTAAAAAGTTAGTTGTGATCGAATTTTCCCCATAAGAAATAATGGAAAACTATTTAATTGATTCCCGGCCCCAAAAAAATTACACCTAAATTTTTTTTTTAGCATTTAAACACAAAATGAACTGGATAAAACAAGAAGAGCATATATCAAAAGAATAATTTGTTTGGATACATTCATTTTCTTGCTTTACAATGTGTAAAGTTTAAAAAAAAAAAAAAAAAAAACCCAATGTGTCCTGCCCCGATCATCCGCTCCTTCCCTATGCCACGCCCCCTCAGCCCGTGTGGATTCCCCGTGTGATCAGCTGTTTCTGGTTGTTGTCATTAGTCCTCTGTATTTAGTATACATTTCAGTTTGTTTCCCCAGTCCAGTCATTGTATTGTCCATCTGCGTTTTGCCTGCCTTACCTGTAATTGAACCCCGTATTCCCTGATACCCTGACAGCTGCGCCTTTGTCTCAGTTCTGTCCCCGCTTGGCACGACAATATTATTATTATTGTAATGTATTAATAGTTCATTATTAATGATATTAAAATAATTAAATCTTTTTAAAAATATTTTATTATATAATAATCACTTACTGTGTATCATTGTCTAAAGTATTTTTACTATGTCCTATATGTCCTTGTTGGACTTGCGCCACCCAATTGTATACGTTTTTGGGAAATTTTAATAAAAACGAGTTGAGAGAAAAAAGCGAACACACAGACATTTGCCTTTAACTGTATGGAAATATTTTCAGTTCTATAGAGACATTGTGCAAAAGCAAGTAATTTACTGGCAATGCTTTGTATGAGGAAACACCACCAACTCGTTTGACAGCCTCTGTTGGTAGATAAGGTCTATTTGTCTGTAATTTATTTTGGGTAAAGTTCTCAACTTCTTTTTTGTTTAAGTTTTGCAGTGTTTATCACAAAATCATCCCATATCATTTGGCCCTAAATGGTGCTGTACTTTATGGACCTGCAAGGTTCACATGCATCAGCAGGTCTGCTCCCTGTCAGACTGCTGTAGAGGCTGTTGCTTAACACGCTCTGTTTGGCTGATGTGGTAAATGTAATGCTTTCAGTGAGGTGTGTTTCAGGATAGCCATTTTTCATTGTTGTAGAGTAATGTACTGTTTGTTCTTGGCAATTTCGACATTTATTGTTCTCATTAATAATCTTGCTGCTAATTTTCGCAGGATTTACTGAACAAACTCGGGTTTTATGTATGATGATTGTTGAACAACTCTGTACTCCCTGTGCTTGCATCAGAAAGAGACATTGCTGTCTGCGCATGAGACACACCGAGCAGTTTATTCAATGCGCATAGATGCCTCAGATTTGTATAATCAGTGTTCTTAGGACTTCACATGTAGTCATGCAAACGGAGAACCTTTGGTGTCGCAGATATTCAAGTTGAACTTATCACTAATCTGCAGTGATGCACTGCATTGCCGTTTTACCTTCTAAAATGGGTTTTAGGGCTGCCAGTTGGTGGCACTGTTAGTCCCTCAGCGCCCCCATAATGTCTGACTTTAGCCGGCGTATGTCTCTTGCTTTCTCCCTCAACAGATGGTCATGCAGTCACCTGCTGTGAATCTGCATGTGGTAGTGAAATGTGTCCGGTAGCCTGAACTGTATAAGGCACTGCAATGAGATTTTACTTTGTATAATGTAAAGGAAATCTCAACTCAGCCCTGCAGTACGTTGTTGTGGCAGGGTCGTTTAACTGTAAATTTGACAACTCGTTTTATTTCTAAACAGGGAAGTTACTAAGTGGGTTATGTATTTTATAGTTTATCATGTTCTGAACTTCGCTCAAGATTTGAAATGCTGGCATTATGACAGTATCTCTTTGCTCTTATGCCTTTTCAAACTCCAGAGCATTTGAATGCATGTCATTTTCCCTTTGTTTGGAATCCCTCTATGTCCACCATTCATGTTGGCAATACAAAACATTGATCCTCATATTTCAGTTACCACATTATTTAGTACATAGCCAGTTAAGGCTATTGTATTAAACAACTGTCAAAATCTCGTTTAACATTTACCCTTCCCTGAATATTGGGCAAATAAACTGCAATTGAGTAAAAGCTCCCTTCATTTCAGAGTGAGTGTGTCCTCTCTAGTGCTCACCCCAGTGACCCTGTACTTAATACATTTGCCCCTTTCTGATGGCACAAAGCATCCCCTATTATACATGAAGCTGACTTTTCTGTTTTTGTCTGCATCAAAATTCTTATCTCTAAGAATATCTCATGAAATTTGATCAAAGGCTCCTTTTAGTGTCTGGTGTAACAGTCTCTGACACATTGTAATTTGCTTAGTTGTACATTATCCCTGTCTCAAAATGGTTGAAGCGGTTGATTTGCTCAACTAGAAACTAAAATCTCATGATGAAATACTTTTTAGGAAAATAAGCTGGGTAAATCCATTTTTTATCTGTTTTGTAGCTTGTGTTGTAAAGGTTAGAACCCTAATAGCTCATTATGGGTGTGACAGGACGGTCCTCTGTGCTTCTCTCTTTCCAGGTGACGTACCAGCTAAAAATCCTGACCACAGCCCTTTTTTCAGTACTGATGCTGCGGAAGAGCCTGTCTCGCGTGCAGTGGGTGTCCTTGATCCTGCTTTTTGCTGGAGTCGCCCTTGTGCAAGTGGAGCAGGAAGGGAAGCAGAAGGAGACGTCTGTTGCGGGTGTCAGCCAGAACTATGCAGTGGGACTGGTGGCGGTGGTGGTATCCTGCTTGTCCTCGGGATTTGCGGGCGTGTACTTTGAGAAGATCCTGAAGGGCAGCTCGGCCTCCGTGTGGATGAGGAACGTGCAACTTGGCATCTTTGGCACGGCACTGGGCCTCCTGGGCCTGTGGTGGAACGATGGCCCTTCCATCGGCGAGAAGGGCTTCCTGTTTGGCTACACGCCCATGGTGTGGGGCGTGATTTTTAACCAGGCCTTTGGGGGCCTGCTGGTGGCCGTAGTCGTGAAGTATGCAGACAACATTCTCAAGGGTTTCGCCACGTCCTTCTCCATCATCGTCTCCACTGTCACCTCTGTCTACCTCTTTGGGTTCCACGTGGACCTCCTCTTCACGTTAGGTGCCGGTCTGGTCATAGGAGCGGTCTACATGTACAGCCTTCCCAAAGTAGCTGCTCCCCCTTCTGCCTCTACTGTCTCTGCTTCCACCCAGAGTAGAAGCCAATTGGCCAGCAGAGATGGCGACTCAGAAACGGACGCTTTCCTCCCAAAGTCAGTCCTGGTGAAGTGATGCGCCACATCTTCTCTTTCTCCCCTCTTATTTGGCATCTCATCGCTTTCTTCACTGAACTAATCCTAACCTCCTTCCTCCTGCCATCTCTCTGTGGTTTTTAAGGTTAATTTCTGAACTTATCTTTTTTCCATGAAATGTGTAAATTAAGTGGGAAGGCTACAGCATCTTTCTTAGTTCACTGAAGCTTTTCCCAGTGTAGGGCACCCTGTCACCAGTACTGAGAATCGCTTTGTTGTTTGTTTGGTTATACTACATAGACCAGTTCTGAGCTGGGTGGTTTGGTAGGCAACCAGTGTGTGTATCTTGCTTTGAAACGCTTGTCTGGACATATCTCTTGTAAGTTGCATTTTTTTTTGTTAGCACAAGATTATGGACAGTATGTTATTTAGATGATAAACATTTTAACAACAGTTGAGGATCTTGAGTGTCATTGTAATGGCACCGGGATTTTCTTTTTATGTGCTTTATATTATTCTTATACATTTCACAGGTGTTTTCAATACATGGTTTTGAGCGTGTGAGGTTTGCCTTAGTTTTGAGGCTTTTTAATTTGATCAATGCAAAGCCTAACCAAAAGCTCAAGTATGTTTGCAATAACCATCATTAGTGTATAACTACTTTGCAGAATGACATACTCTGACTTATTTTTGTGAGGCTTCAGTTAACTACCCAGGTGCCCTTTATTCTTCCTGTAGCTAAACTTCCCCTTTCTTCTCCAGAGGGGAAAGGTTGCCACCTAGCTATCATCTGGCGTTCCAGTCCATGTGATTACTATTTACTAATGGATATTTTATCTGACCCTAATTTATTTGCACAAAATATGTTTACATTTTGATTACTTTGCAATTTGCTATTTAGAAATATGAGGTAATTGGGTTTTTTGCAGATCTTTTGAACTGTAGCTTATAATTGAATGTAAAATTTAGGTACCTTGAAATTACACCAGGTTTATACATCTTTGCTACATACAATTGAAAAGACCATGTGTAATATTGGGGTAACAAACACCAGATTACATATTTAAAATATTAAGAAAATGCCATGGTCAATGAGTTCAAATGGCGCTGCTTTTTACAATTAGATATGTGGTTGCTCTAGTTGGGTTCCATCTCAATGAACAGTTGTATGTTCACAGCAATGTTAAATGTGTGAATACACAGGCTACTTTGAAAACCCTTCAAAGAAATCCGCTACCGGTTGCGGAAAAACAAAACAGGAGGAGATGTACTCTGCAGGCATTATTGGTATATGTATACTGTAATGCAAATCACATTATCTTTTGCTATAAAGCCAGGTTGTATGTAGAGATTTCTGGTAATTATTATACGTGATTGTAGGTTTCTGTTAGAAACATTTGGGATATGTGTTGTTCGATTCTTTTGCGGTGAAAGTGTCTTGAATGTCTATCAGCTGGTGACAATAACTTTTTTTTTTGCCAAACTCCCATTCCACTGCATAGGCTTTTTCAGCCTTCAGCTCTTTCTGCTCTCACACAAACACAACTCACTGCGGCATCTCGTAGTTCAATCCCCAAAGACAGAAGCTTAGTTTGTTTTTTGAACAGATAATCAAATCAAAACACTAATTCCAAAGCACACATTTTGTGTGTTTATTTCTATGATCCGTGGTCCTTATTAAAAGCAGTGTGTTACTCTGCAGCACTAGCTTGTGCCATGTGAGCACAGACCCAGTCACCTACCCCAAAGGCTTTACATAGCAGGACCGGCTGGCTTTTATCTCTGCTGCATTAGTCTGCATAGGAGTGCATTCTGGGTCACAGTAGGGAGTGACTACTATTGCTCTGAGAGATTGTTTCCTATTTTTCATCATTGATTTTATGGGTTGTTTACCCAGCAGTACTTGTGTCATGGAAAATTATATCTACTTTATAAAATTTGGGAGAAAAAAACATCAAGTGGCACTCCAGTTATAAGTAATTTTATAACTATGAAAAAATAAGATTGGATGCTCAGAACTAAATAGTTTAAAAATAGTTGAGGGTGCTCATTGTGTAGTCTCCTCAGATCTGGGGAAAAAAATAATTTCCAGCAGCTGCAATTTGCAGCTTTTTCCTGCTTGAATGTTACCAATTGCATTCTCATTTGACTTCATATGGAAATCTACCCAGAATTCACTTTCCCAGTGTGTGCAGCAAAACGTCCTTGAGCTTCGTTACGTGAGAGAGCCGTGGTATCGGACAGTGCTATCAGTGCTCCTTCATGTAGCCTTCAGTACTCGGCTGGAGCGGCACTATGTCGAAGCAGCCAAGCTGTGCTTCCTATCCAGTTGATAAAAAGTAGAGTATTGAAGAGGGGGGTCGATGGCATTGGAGAGTCTGAGGTAACATAGTCATGCTGTGCCTTTTCTCAGACTCTTTTTATCTGTACAGTGGACACAATATTGATTAAAGTATATGAATATTATGTATATAATTAAACATTTTTAAAGCCTATAATTCAAAGATGGTGGGACCGGTTTAGGGGTACAGTTGCTGAATTTGATAAATTTGCTTTTTAAAAAATCGTTAGGAATAATTCAGTTGCAGGTTTTAAGGGTGTAATATAAGTAGATAAATTGTTTGGGCAGTTAAATGACCTGCATTAAATTTTTACTTTTTGTTTATTTTATTTTAAAGACAAACATTTCAGTTATGAAGACCATGCTGACTATAACACAGTGCAGATAATGTTAAATATTGCATGAGACCGGAAGCCAGTCAGTCATGTTCTGTTTTCTGGCTAACGGCACTAGCTATAGAGTTGCCCACATCAGACTGTTTTCTCCAGTGCAACTGCAACATGCCGTCATTTTTTCTGATGACAGTTTTGGTTGTGTTGTGAACCATTGCAGATATTCTAAGAGTCAATGATGAGACTGCTATAATGCTTTTTGTATAGACGGTCTGTTTTGGATCACAGTGTGGTGTGGAATTATCTGCCTTTGTGTTTTGTTTTTTTTATCTTCAGTTAGCTATGGTACTGTTTATGATCTTCTGGACGAACAAAAATTTAGTGACATTTAGTGTAAATCTAGCTTGGGATTCTCCTGGAAACTAGAGAGAGACGGCAAATTCTTTTGTTGAGGGAGCAATTGAGACGCCAGGGTTAAGTACCAAGGCTGTTGTTCATGCTTTTCAGATTTCAGACTTTCAGAAGGACAGGTGTGTAACTACTGGAAATAGCTTCTGCCACTGACTTTGTCAGATAAGCTGCTTTATATTCATACCTATGAATCTTACTGCTCCTTTTTCTGCCCAGATATTTTAACGTATCAGAAGGAGTCACTGTTTGAGAACAATCACAAAATAATTGATATAATGGGATTTAAATCAAATCAATGAAGATACCCTTCAGAAAATGGGACTGAACTAAAACTAAACAAATGATCCTATACATATTATACATTATAAATAAACTACATACAAGTTCATGTGGGCATTATGAATTATGTTTATGTGCCAGAAAGTTGTTCTGTGTGTGTGTGTGTGTGTGTGTGTGTGTGTGTGTGTGTGTGGAAAAAGAGATTTTTATTAAAGTGAAAGATAAGGGGAGACCTCTGTAACAATATGAAGGAATAAAAATGGCGGCATTTACATTCTGACTATATTCACTCAGTTTAAGGGGACGTAGCCATTGTCAGTGAAAGTGACCTGCTTGTATATATATGCCAGCTTCAAATAAACACACTAAGTCACACAACTTCTCAGCTGCTATTGTAAGAACTTGTTCGATTTATCACCTAAGCAACTCTGTACCTGGAAGAAAGCTGCTTTTTGTATTATTTGTAAATGTACAAAGGAAAAGTAGGATTATTTAATATGTAGGATGGTTAAAAAAATCCTTGGATTAATTATTTCCTTAAGTACAATAAATGCCAAAATAACATTTGCATTTTGGTTATGCATTTGTCGAAGAAAGTGTACACCAGCTTGCATCACCATGCCATTGGTTTTTGAATTTTCATTTTTATTTTTAAAAGCAGATGCAGTGTTACCTGGTACAGTTAATAGAAGCATAGTTGGAGAGAACGCTACTTCACAGGCTTGGTGTTTAGATTGTGCCTGTTAGAAGAGACACACTTTAACAGCTGAGAGCTTGGACAGCATACCAAGACCAGGTTTATGGGTCACTTCTCGCTTCTGCCTTTTGTGTTACATGTTTCCATTGCCCCAAAAACCCACGTGGCAATGAAATGGGCACCAGATGCATCTCAGTCTCTTCTGTGGTTGACAGTTATTGTAATCATCATTATTATTTTTTTTTATTTGGCTTTCTGTGGTGTGAGCTTTTTAACTAGTGGGTCACTTTTTGGTAATGTTATCATATGCACTATGTACAAATGTTTTTGTTTTTTTTTATAAAGTAAAACTTGGGAGGTGAAACCTCTTTGCAATGAGGTCTTTGGTCTGTTCTTTCTTGAGTTTTGTCATCTTCATGTCAAACAGCATCCGTAACCGAATGCATTTATAAAGTAAAAAAAAAAGGTATTTTAAAAATAAACTTGATTTGACTTATCTTCCTCATGTCCTCACTAGTTGAAGTGCACTTCTGTTAGTGAAGCGAGTCTTTATCCTATCAAAAGAAATTAAATTCAACTGCCTAAAATATTTTTAAAAATATCTGTGTGTAAATATTCTACTTTTATGTGTTGTAGGGGAATTTGACTTCCTGTGCACTCCTCTTCAATAACAGATCACTGCTGTGGTCTTGTGACTTGCATTTATTGCTCTTCAGTATACAACACCATATATATTTAAAACTTAATACACATGACATTTCTAAACTAAATGCAAATGTTGGAAATGGTATCAGTCATTTAACAACATTTGTGTGATGGGAATTAATGGGCTGACATGACACTTAAGGTGCTTTGTTCTGTTGGATGCTGTCAATCTTTGGATGGTAAGCCTCTGATTTTATCAATGGGACACTTTCAAGTCTTACTGCTCGATTTATCACCTGCTTGTATCATTTTCATTTTTGTTTATGCCTTGTTTCTGACATGTCTGCCATAATCTAGCGTGCCAGGTTTTCATCATGTTACTGAGACGATATTCAGATTAAGTTTCTTGACGTTAAATGTGTGTTGTATTGCACGTGTTGTGTATATGGTGCTTAAGTGCAGATTCTGGAATTGCACTGCAGTGACATCGCATCAGCCATGGCTCTAATCCTGCCTTTTTGGGTGTGTCTCTGGGTATCTAGAAACCTGTCTTCTGCACTGATTGTAGGTGCCGCCTTTAAAATCCCATTTGACTGCAGGATGTCCACACATGACTATACTCTTTTAAGCAGACATATCTCTGATAGATTCCCAGCAGAACTGTGAAAATGCAGACCTTGCCTTACTGTGTAGGGGATCTAGTAACCATCCAAAGGGTCTGTGGAGTTGTTTTTCAGAATTTTTAAATTCATGTTACTTTTGTTAGTTGCATTGTAACTCTTTAGAAACTATTACAATTTTTAATATCAGTTGTGGAGAGTTAGCAACTTAAATGAACCGGTAGCACTGGTCAGGGGTGCTGGGGAAACATGGCTGAGGACTTTAGAGATTAGACAAACCTGTCTGCACACCTGCAACTAACAAATTACATTAACTTTAAGATCCCAAAAGGGTAACATTTATTTTGCAAAATCATAAAACTGGACTCTTGTGGTAATTTTTTTGTTTTTTTATTTTTATTTTTTTTGTTCTCAGGCTCCCAGGAAAGGAAAAGGGATGCTAGCATTTTTCAGGAAACGATCCTTGACACCGACACTGAGAGTCTCCACACAACATTCAATGAACACACCAAAGAGCTAGAAGAATGGACCTGCTACCATACCATGTGCCTTCAAAGTGAATCTACACAAAATGTTAAACAAAAGTGTAGAGTTTTAAAGCTATGCATGTCTAATATGATTACCCTTTATGCAAAGGTTTTTAATGAAATGCCAGAACACTGATGGCTTGTTTAACCAAAAAAGCAGTATTTCCTCTTTGAATTTCAAGTGAACCTTTGATGTAACGTTTGCCTTTTTCTGTTATTTCCTGACGGACTACTTTGTTGTTGCTGAAATCACTTTAAAATCCTGGAAGTGAAAAGGAGGGCGTGTGAATTGTCAGTTTAAGACATTAATGTTTTGTGTGACACGTAGTGTTAACTTGGAATGCTGCCTTACTTTAACTGAATATACAGGTTTCAGTAGTCATGTTTTTGACATAACGCTAATAATAATGCTGCCACAGACCATAATGTGATGACTCCTCTAACAAGGCTTTCCACCGAATGGAGTTGCTTAACATTTTTTTGCTTTACAAAATGCAGTATGTTTTGTATTATTTGTAGTTCACTTATTTATTGATCTATTTACATTTGAGCATTTAGAATCACCTTCAAATTAGTGCTCACATGCACTTGTTGCCTTTAATGTGACTTTAAATAGAAAAACTGTCTGATTGGTTAGTTTATTACAGAATCAGTGTTTTACCAGTTCAGTCTTCTTTTGATAAATGTATTAGAATGTTTGGTAGTGTCTCAGTATTTCAATGGAAGCTTTTTTTTACTGACATTTTATTTTTAATGTTTATTCAAAAGCTTGTGATGAAACAAAATGGTTTGATTTTCATTCTGAAACTAAAGGCTAGTTCTGTGTGCTTGCTATCATAAATGTACACTCTGATTTAATCTTCAGGAAGGCCATAATTTAAGATAGGGCTTAATGCCTTTGTGTTTACAGTGACTTGATAAATTCATAAATAGAAACTGTAACTCCATAATGTATACAGGGAAACAGCAGTTGTTGTAGCGACATTGATTTAGAATCTATTATGTGTAAGTTAACAGTAGTATGCATATAAAAAATCTAAATTTGTTATTGTTGAAGTCAAACTGATAGCATTACAAACCAATTTACGGAGAAAAACATGTATTTTTGTTTTATGTTATGGATCTGTTTTAGACAAATGTTTACATGTGACCACACCCATGGTCTTAAAGTGCTATATAAGACTTTTTTTTTTCTTGTTCATGCAGCATGTTCATTTTGTATCACTGGTCTTTATATGTAAACCAGACATTTGAAAGAAAATGTTCTGTAGATTTTATATTACCATTTTCACCTTGAATATTGGATGTATTTCACATTGAGAATATTTCCTAATTTTAGCCTTCTGAAAATTAACAAATGACTAGAATTTACTTGCATGTTATAATTCCTATGAATAAACAATTTTACCTTTATCTTCAATTGAAGAGAAAATGCAGTTTATTTTTTTGCGCAAAACTACTGCCAATTCATTTATTTTGTGTCATTGTAATAATCATTATTGTACATCCATCTTCCATCACTGCTTAGGTACTGCAGTAAGTCTGTACTGAGACTTGGAGCACTGGGCAGGGGAACACCGTCGATGGGATGCTGGTCAATTGCAACAGACTCTCTCATATGCTCCGGGCAATTTACAGACCATACTTAAGCTAATCATATTTTAGCTGTGTGAGGAAACCAGTGTAGTCAGTGGAGACAGGGGGTATGCAAATGATACGCACAGAACCAAGAATGGAAAATGAACTCAAAGCCCTGCAAGTGGTGGAGCGTACTGCTATCCAGAGACCGTTGATAAAGTTCTCATGACCTGAAAATGGGACAAGTAGTGTGTAGGTCTGGTTAGACCAGAACAACCTGTAGCTGATACAGCCTTCTGTGTGTTTCAAATTTTTGTCAGCCTTATTTAAACCAGTTGTCTGTGTTAGTAATGCATTCAGCAAATACAGATTTTGTCTAGTGACTGATCGGGGACACCAGCCTCTGTTCTAGACCGGACTTTGAGGACGTATTATGATTAACATTCATTTTCCAATTGGACAACATCATGTTTTATAATAAGATGTGCCTGGAAGAAAGTCAATAGATCGGTTTTGGGTATGCCCTCAAAAAGTGTTAGCAGACTATGAAACAGGCCTGCTTTGTAATCCTGGACTGACCATGTTTACTACCTGCGGGAAGAAGATCTCTCTGTGTAATATACTGTGTATATGAGTTATACTGAGTTGAATTGCTAGCCGGAGAATCACCCTGGACTGCCGATGCTTCACATCGTACATGCTAAGCTTTTATACATAAACAAATAACCATAACTTCTGCCCCATACAGCCACTTTTGTTCCAAGGGCTGTTCAACTTTTGAACTCAAAGCCACTATTACCCTCTGCCTTTATGCACCAAACCCCACATAAAGGTATAACACATTCTCATTTCCCACTACCTATTGACCTCCCCATTTTTGCACCTTATATTAGTCTGTTAATTTAATTACTTGCAACTGCAATTTTGCATCTTGTGTATTTATTGAGAACCATTTTATTACTTCTTTCTTTCTTTATTATTATTACTTTATTCTGATTTTTTAATTTTTATTTTATTTGTTCTTTTGATTTATTTCTTTAATGTCTGGTTCCGTGTATGTGCAACACTGCTCTACATGCCTCAAATTGCCCCTCGGGGACAAATAGTTTTTTTATTTGACTTGATTTGATACATACATACGTCAGAACCAGCTAGAGGTCAGCAGCATGTCAAATTCTGAAGGACATTATGGTTATATTTTTTCGTTTTTACCACAGACATGGTTTTTAAAAAGATTGATTGTTTTTTTTATTGCTATTATTTTACCACGGCACGTTTGTCCGCGTACGGACTGGCGGAACAATCAGCAGCGAGTCCCGATGGAGGCCGGACCGCAAAGCCGCAGCCTCCGCCCGGGCTGCACGGCGCTCGACGCTTCCGCTGCACCATAAAGCGGCTTCCTCTTCCTGTGTCATCCGGTCATAGATCAGGGTTCACCTGCAGCTGGATGAGCTGGCGTTTACATACAGGAACTATTTAATCAATTTGAAAGAGCCATAAAAACAGTGTACTTTGGAAAACCGATAGTCACCCTGTTGTGATCTGCATTCACCATACACCTACAGTAAGTGCTATTATATGATCTATTCTTTGCAGAGGCGATACTGGTATGTGCTTTAATTTACTTACTGCCATCATGAGACACGTTTTTCTTGACGAAAGGATAGTGTTTATGATTGTAGCAACTATAAAATAATTCAAACGGCTAAATATCCAGCTCATCTTTTTTGTTTAATAGATATTTTGTATTACGTTGCTGGGTGATCCTGCTAATTCACTACAAAGCCGCTTGATGTAGCAAGTTTTGCATTGATTTGGAAAAAAACTCTATCTGTTTTGAAAATTAAGTTTGTTAGCTGTATTTTGGCTCCTATTTATTGGTGCTGGAGTATAATGAAGTAAAGGGCAGCCTCACTTTCGCACAGTCTTAATGTTTAATGGGCTCTGCTGTTGGTGTCTAGCATGTAAGGCTCTCGTGTGGTATAGATGTACACCATTAAACAAATAGAAATACAAAAATCAAATATTTGTTTTCTAATTACATGCGTTAATCGGCCAGTCCGCATCTCTTCTATATGTTAACATTAATGCTACGCTGCTGCCGATATTATGAATGTGTATAACTAAGAACTTGACAGTTTTTTTTAAGAACATTTAATTTGTATATGAATATAATCCCGGGCGTGTTTTAATGTGTAATAAGTGCAGATACTCAGCACAAATATTTTCTCCAGAAATTCTTAAGTGTCGTCTTTTTACCTGAACGTACAGGCTGGGAGTTTAATATGATTATTGTCCTGTAATTGATTAAATGTACTGTGCCGACATGCCTGGCCATTGACATCATGATGCTGTACTATTTGCTAATCGATATATCGCAATCCATCTGCTGGTAAGAGTCCAGGGAAATGCCTGGGAAATTCAATAGTGGACTTTCTTGTCCCCGCGTCCAGTACGGTAGGGGTTTTATGTGTTAAAGTCTGACTGGAGATTGCCTTTTTTTCTGCCCCTTTAAAATGCTTTTCTTTACCTTTTGTTGGATTTTTGTCAGTGTTACTTTTTAAATGAGATCATTCCTTTAATGCATTGATAACATTAAAATGAGGATGTGTAATGTTTACCTGCATTTTCAGGATGTGTTTCTTATGACATTATATACTTTTATTTGAACTTGTTTAGGCAGTTTTAATGGGAAAACTTCATGAGGTGATTTTAAAGTGAAATGAGGCTGCTGTATTCATAGCGATCTGTATGTGCCGCTCATTACAATCCTTTTGAACAATATACCAAATAAATCTATATGACATCATCTATTATCACTTATGTCAGTGTTTCCCAATCCAGTTCTCCGGGACTCCAGATAGGTGATAAAGGGAGCTGGGAGGGAGCAAAAACGTGGACTTTGTGGGGTCCCCAAGGACCGGGTTGGGAAACACTGAGTTAAGTCTTGGTAAGCTTTAAAAAAGGCAAATTATATGTTGGATACACATAAGCTGCATAAATTCTGTCTATATGCATAGGTACATGTAGTTTTCTCGTATGTAAAATGTAAATGCAGAATTTATTTTGTTCAAGAAGACTTGATCATTTTTTTTTTTTATAAATAAAGAGAGCATGAATGTGTGAGAGCATGGATCCGTGGCTGAATGTGGACTCTTGTGGCTTGACATCACACCTTCAGGGCTGTGGTTTCTTGGTGGGGAATAGCAATCTGTCTGTCTTTAGACATGTGTAGTAAATTGATGTATTTCTGTCTCAGAATTATGTGATTTTATTTGCTTCCTGTCATGACCTGATACCCCCCACCCCACCACCGTCTCTCCAGAATCTCGCACAGTTGTACCTACTTTGGGGGAGGAAATGGACGCTGACTTTTTGTGCACACTCTTTCACTAAAATGAGTTGCTCTCTGTTTGATTAAGCATGTCTAATGTGAATGGGCTGATGTACTCGTCTGTTAATTCCCATAATGGGATTTGCAGTCATTGTGTTTGGTGGGAGACCTTTTCATTACAGCTGAAAATTTTGTCTTTGTTGTATATTGTTTGATCGCCGCGTCATGAGTGTGAACGACATTTAATGGGATAAGCATGGTTCTCCATCTTGGGTCGCCTCCTGTTCATAAACCAACTGCATGTGAAGTGGCTGTGTTCGTGAACAGATACGGATTCTCTCTTAGCTCGTTAGGCTGTCTTAATTCATTTATCAGTTACTTGCCGTGAATGTTGCTCTTGTCTTGTACTGGGAGGTGTTTGTTTGCATGTTCAAGAAAAAAATAGCCAACAGCTTTTTCTTTTAAAATCCTGAGGCTTTATTTGTTTGCAGAAGGGAAACATGCAGATGTATGACCAGGCTGTGAATTTTACTTCTGTATTTGCTCTCACTTTCCCACTGTATGCTCTGAAAATTTTTATTCCTACAAAAGTGGTGGCCAGTCATAAAACAGCATAAAAAGTTGAACATTTTTATTTAGGCTATGTTGTAATGTTATGTGAAAATATGAATGACGTAAGGGAATAGATTTTTTGTGCTGTTGAGTAATTTTAGTTCATTACTTACCGAAAAACAGAATAGTTTCTAAGCAAGATGTCAATGATCTTTCACCTCATTCTTAGAGATTTTTTTTTCTTCCTACTGATGTTTGGAAATAAATATTGCGTGTTGCAATTCTGTTGTCATGGAAATGGTGGTCTTTGCAGTTCAGGGACCTCTTTTAAATGGGTTTACCAGCATCAAGACTTCTCGGAGTTTGAGCCATTAATGTCTCTGCTCTCTTTACCAGGATCTCCTGCAATTAGCATGAGTCTCCAGTGGACGGCAGTAGCCACCTTCCTGTACGCCGAAGTGTTCGCTGTACTACTGCTTTGTGTACCCTTCATCTCCCCCCAGAGGTGAGAACATGTATTGCACTCAGTCATAATTCAGCAGATTGAATGTTTAAAGTTGTAGGGTATTAAACATAGAAGATGCTGAAAAAACTATTTGAGTACTATTTTAAGTGTAAGCGCATGATTTAAACTTTTTTATGGGATTATAGTGTATATACTTGAGGGTGCAGTGGTCAGCTTGGATCCTAGGATCTCTGTGTTTGCTGAAAGGAAGGCTGTTTTTAATGTTTAATCCTCATCTGACCTATTTACTGAACTGACATCTGACTGACTGACATATTTAATGAACTGATTACTGAACTGATGAGTCCTTGTTTGACTCATCCATTGTGCTGTTATTATCTTGGTAATGGATGAAGCACCTGATTTATGAATTGTTCAGTAGCCTTTTATTGACTTTGTATTTAAAACGTATCTGACTCTTTTTTTTTTTTGCTGTGGATGAGAATATAGTATGGTGAATCGGTCCTTAAGGTTTTTCTTCTCCTTTCCAGATGGCATAAGATCTTCAAGTCACGTTTGGTGAAAGCCATCACAAACTATGGCAACACCTACTTCATGGTGGCCATCGGTATCCTGGTCTTCTTACTCATTGGTAAGTGAGGCCGATTTCCCAGATGTCATCCCGCCACCGGTAGACTCTGTCCCCTCTCTGTCTGGCGGAGCCCAGCAGTATTGGAGTCGCTTGTCTTAGGTACATAGAGATATGGATGGAAACCTTGCAGTATCAACTGTAACAGTTGACCCTTGACCCTGCATTGTTGGGGGATTGCTGCCTGTCGGCACTGGCTCCTTCAGTGATGTCACAATCTCACGGCTCTCTGCTTCTTGCCCCCCCCCCCAGATGCTTTCAGGGAGGTGCGCAAGTACAGCGTGACAGAAAAAGTGGACCTGAGCAACAATCCAGTGGCGGTGGAGCACATACACATGAAGCTCTTCAGGGCCCAGAGGAATGAGTACATTGCTGGCTTCGCTCTGCTCCTTTGCCTGTGAGTACACTACTGACCCCTGCTGGCATCTGCTTAGTCTGCGCTTTGTTCCTCTGTAGCACAGGGGTGTGAAATTCCAGCCTCCAGGCTGTATGTGGCCCACAGGACCCCTATGAGGCATTTCATAAATTCAGAAAAGCAACGGTTACTCTTTCCATGTGACAAAAAAATAACGTACATAAAATGGCAGGGCTGTGTATTGGCAAGAATCTGGTGATATGTGTTATGACACCGGGATTATACAGACATTAGAACAGAAGATATTTACAAATGAGAGGAGGCAATTCAGCCCATCAAGCTCGTTTGGGAGAGAACTGAACTAATAGCTCAAGGTTGTTAGAATCTTAGAAGCTCTGATTTAAAGGAACCCTGGGTTTTAGCTTGCGACACTGTAAGCTAAACTAAATATTTTAGGAAAACCCATCGTATAAGGAACACACCACCATATACATAAGATGTGGGTTATAAAAAAAGTTAACTTTTGACTCATCCATTGAAAAAGTTAACTTTTTTTATGCAATCAGAACAGTGGGATCTGCCTTTGCACTTACCACAACAGTAACATTACTAGTCAGATGGCGATGACTGACCATCTGTTTTATAATTGCGATTGTCCATAAGTTGTGGTTGGATGTATGTGATTGGCTGGGAATTCTGTGAATGTGGGATTTCCTTCTTGCAATGTTATTCCATGTGGTTATGTTAAAGGACAAAAAAACAATCTGTTTTTAGTTAACATTGTTTTGGCAAAGTTCGTGAAACAATCCCCAAAGATTAATGCTTTTCCTAATGATCTAACTTTTGTATATAAAATGTTTAGAAAAGCAGAACAACCACCTGCTGAGAAAGTAATCCTTTTGCCAGACTATAATTTGTAGCCCCCGGTACCTTTTTATAAAATTCCTCTTTTGATATTTTATTTATTGTATGTTTCGTTATTGTTTTGCCTTAATATTATTGGGAATAAGTGTCATTTTTTAATAATAGATATGTTTAATAATTTGTACCAGGTCAACCAAGTAACTTCATTCTGGTATGATGTTTGTTTTTGTAAGGGGGGGAGCATCACTCGTCAGCTAGGTTTGCTAATGCTAACATTAGGGGTGCACCCTTACTGTACTTCCATCTCAGTTTACATTGTCAGGGCTGCCAACCCTCATGTATCTGGCATGACACGTTTTCTGATTCTCACGCTCATGCAAGAACTCTTACGGCAAATCTGTACTATTCCAATATACAGTCATTACAATGATCCCCGGTATATCATTCTCTGTGTATCGCACACCTTACTTGTGGTCCGATTTTGTTTTAGTTTTGTTTTAAGCCCTGCAATGGCTCCCAAGTGTCCTGCATCTTCCAAGCCTTCTGGTAGTAGTAAGCCTAAGTGTCAGAGGAGGAGAAGGTAAAACTCCTGGATATGCTTTAGGAAGGAAAGTGTTATGTGTATGTGTGTGTGTATAAGTACACATACATACACACATTACATATTTTATGTTACTCATCCTTAGCCCGACATCCACATATTATATGTGTTTTAATAAGTTTACATGTGTTTAAAGCTTGTGGGAGGGGTATTTTTAAGGCTTAAACTATAAAAAAAAATGTTTGTGTTTCTATAGCGGTTTTCACCTATCGCTGATGAGTCTGGAACGCATCTTCTGCGATAAGCGGGGAATCAATGTAAATCTAAACTGCATCAAGGGTAGTTTGCAAACCCTACAGACTGTTTGCAAGGTAATAAAACTGTTGCATTGAAATCAAAATCTTATGCCAGTCAGATGACCAAAGTCGGTGACGCTGCATTGTTACGTTGGAGTGGAAGAATCAAATGGCAGAAAAAGATTACAACACTGCCATCTAGCGGTCGTGGCTTTAAGAACGACACAATCAACCACAGTCTACCACGAATCTTTTCATGTGGTCTATTGGTTAAAAATCCATACAGTGTTTTTGCCTTGTAGGATGTTATAAAAATTTAAATGGCCCTTGATAGGAACCGGGTTCCCCACCCCTGCTGTAGGGTATGTTAGTCTTGGGGTTAAGAAATCTTAAAAAATTTTTTGAATCCCACATGATGAGTAAACAGCTTCCATTTTGGTTGCACAATATTCCAAAAAATGTGCATCACAGTATTTTAATATTTTTCTAATCCAATATTTGGAGTATTTGTAAATTTAAAAAGGATTTAGGAGTTCAAAATCTACTCAAAGTAAACTGGTGGTGTTGCTGCAGATGTGTTGACACACAGCATTACTGGCAAATTTCTTACTTTTGCTCAATATTATCTCTGTGGAATCCAAAATATTTCCATGCAGTTGAAGACATGTCTTTCGGTGATCTGTTCTTGTTCACTTTTCTCCTCTTCACTCATTTTTGTTACATTTCTCACAAATGCGCCACATTGTCTGGAGTGAGTCAAATGGCAAGAATGAAATGATTATGAATGGCTTAGAGTGAGCAGAGCTCGCCCAAAAGCGGCGGCAGTAAACTGCGCTGATCTTGTTACATGTACTAGATAATCCTGAAAGGGAAAGCTTGCTAAGTTTTGTTTTCTGTGACAGAGTAAAAATGTTTTGGTGTAACTTAAGCATAACATTAGTTGGTTTCAATCCAATTTTACTAGCTCAGTCCTTGAAATATAACAATTTTCTGTGTATAACATGCAGTGTTGATATTAACACCATGTATTATGCTGGCCTACTTTCTGGGTTCCATCAATTTGTGTCACTCAGGGACAGCAGTTGTTTCACTGGTGGGAAAACCTCCCGCTCACTTATGCTTGGGCCAGTCCATCAGCTTACCAGAAAGCACTAAAATGCAGTAACGTCTGCCTGCCTGAGGTACCCGGGGGGGCCCAGCTGTACAATCAGATTCGCCTCTCTGGGAGAACATGTGCAGTTTCTCTACAGGGGAACCTGGAATTTGTAATTTTGAGTTTTCACATGTTCCCAGCCAACAGAATTGCTTTCGGGAGGGTAACACCAAATTGAGCCCCTTTAGTCATCTTGACGTGGCACCGATGCAGAATTCTGCTGGTTTGGTTTAATTAAAATTTTAGCAATATGTTGAAACCGTGTCGGAGCTTAGTTGTGAATGAAGCATGGAAGGTTCCAACAAGAATCTGTCAAAAGGTCGCATGCATGTCATCTAGCTTGCAGCAGTAGATTCTCACAAGTTTCATCCTCTTTGTGAGGTGAGGGGCTTGTCTTTAAGATATTTTGATGAAGGAGTAGTCTTCAAACCCATTTCTAGTGAATCTCATGTTTCATAGCATTACTGACGTTGCTGCCAAGTTTTCTCTATTTCAGACTCTAATAACCAGGTTTCTGGTATTAATCTACTCGTATTTCACTTTTACATCATTGCGGGACACGATGTTTAAAAAAAAAAAAATGCTGAAATGGCAGAACTACTAATATTTAAAAGACGGAATTGAATTAACAGGCATTAACAGCCTTCAACTACCAAGGATGAGTTGGTATCTGCAATGAAGTCATTACACAGTTCAACTCCTCTCATTGTGCAAAAATAAAGTTGACATTTGTTTTTGAAACTGCAAGTGTGGGGGAGAAAATGTAGAATGACATACTTTGAGTTTTTTAGGGGACTCTACAGTCCATTTTGCGTTGTAGGACGCTTAACGTAGGCTAGATAAACAGTGTAATTTTAATCAGCAAATCAAAAGTTTCTAAAATGTAACATTTAACTACTGCCATTTAACGGTACAGAAATAGATTATGAAATCAATGCAAAGTTTCAAAATATTCATTCATTTTCATTCATTAACCTTTATTTTACCAGGCAAAGCATTAAGAACTGTTTCTTAATTACGGTGACAGCCTGGCAAGTACCAGAAAGCTCTTGTAAAACAAAACGAAAACTGAAAAAAAGAATAAAATAAACAGTTTTCATAGCTTTCTGTAATGAGTTCCAGTCATTGGTAGCAGCAGATTGAAATGGTAACAGGCCAGAGAAAGTGACTTTATTCTAATATAAGAGGATGACTGAGTATTATATGTGGTCTGTCTGTAAATAACTGAGTTGGGTAAGGGGGTGAATAGCCAAAAGGTGTTTTTTTTATAGATAAGCATAAACCAAGAAATGTTAAGACGAGTCTGCAAAGAGGCCCGTTTCAATAAATAGTACAGGTGGCAGTGGTGTGTATTAAAGGGGGCATTTGTAATAGATTGAATATAGACAATCGTGACAAGGAATCTGAGTTTTCTGATTAATTGCAGTACTGATACAACCGTTTTTTTTTTTTTCCCCCCCCTGGATCACTAGGCAGATTATCTATGAATATGTTTGTATCAAGTTTCAAGATGTTTTATTGGTCTTCAATCTGCTTGCTAATTCAACCACACCCAGTGCAAAGAACAATGCACAAAGAAATGAATGATGCTAGGGTGGTGCTGTGGTTAGCACTGTTTCCTCACACCCCCAGAAATAAAGTTTGAAGAGCATTTCCTCTGTGTTGTGCAAGTTTCCTCCTACTACTTTAAATTACCTCACACAATCCAAAGATCGGTACTTGTGCTAAGGGTCATCTGTAAATGATTGTGCGTGTCCTTTGACCTGGCATCTCCTCCAGTGTGCCTCAGCTTTGCCCCAGCTCCCAGAGTCTGCTTGGCATCATGGCTTTAAAGGTTGACCTGTAATCGGTGGATAGCATGCTTGCATGGGTGTTCCTGTTAGGCAGATCTTTCCTTACGGTCCGTATTGGCAGCCTAATTTTGCTAAGATCAATTATCGCCATGCTGTTAAATGATTGCTGGCTTGTCTCTTAAATCGTTCACCCAGCACACTCCCATGCAGAAAGTTCGGGTCCAGAATGTAAAAATCCAGACCAAGACTTTGTTTCAACCAACCAGTTGAGTTTTGTCGCCTTCAGAGTATGGAACTAGGTGGTTGAAACAAAATCATTGTCTGGATTTTTACTTTCTCGGCCTGAACTTCCCCTGTCTGGCATTCTGCCCCCCGACCTTGAGCAGGAGATGGATTGACATGTAAACAGCAGACATGCAGTGAAAACAAGTAACACTTAGACGTAACAAGTTAGGTTAAGTGTGGGTGCAAGTAATATTACAGCAGGCCAGATTTGGCTATTGTTGGTGTGGACAGCTAGAGGGAGGAAACTTTTTTTTTTTTTTAAAATCCAGACTCTAGGAGTAAGAAGAATTTGTGGCCAGGATGGTTTGAGTCCTGTAATGTAATATTGTAATGTTACTTTGCTGCGGTGATACAATAAACAGTGATGTATATCCAATTGATGGACGGCCACACTCAGCTTTCTGTATGGCCTCTGTTTTGAGCTGTCACTCTGCCATACTGTAGTACTGTTGGTGATGACATCTCCAGTGGTGGTATGTTGGTAATTGACTTGCTCGTCCATCACTCCACTCACAGGAGCTCGCAGGCCTTTGTGAGCTTTGATTCAGGGCTCTCTCTCCACTTTGTTCTGTCTCAGATCTGGAGGCTAAGGAACCTGAAACCATTGACAGTTTCCCCTGGAGAATCATTACTGGTGATGGTGGGGAGTCTCCTGGTTGACGATGAGGTTTTACTCCTGGTTTGACACCTGGGTTCTGCTTCTTAGGGGCTCTGGGTTCCAGTTGGAGCTGTTGAATCCCAGCTCCCATAGTCTGCTTGGCGTGATGGCTTTAAAGGTTGACTTGATATCAGTGAATAGCATACTTGCATGGGTGTTCCTGTTAGCCCGATCTTCCCTTACAGGCGCAGTGGCAGCCTATGTTGGCTAAGATCAATTAACGGCATGCTATTGAATGATTGCTGGCTTGTTCTGTAATTGTTCACCCATTTAAATGTTCTTTAAGCACCCAAATTCAGGTATAGTGATTCTCCTATGAAGTTGTTCATCCATCATCCATTTTCCGTACCACTAATCCAGCTATGTAATAATGACCTATAGCGGTATTTCCCAGCCCGGTCCTCAGGGACCCCCGGATGGTTCGCGTTTTTGTTCCCTCCCAGCTCCCGGTAGGAGCAAAAACATGTCTGGGGCTCCTCGGACTGGATTGGGAAATGCTGACCTATAGAATTTAGGTTTTGTAGAAATATATTTGCTTGCTAGTGCAATAATAAAGCTTAAGTTTGCAGTAATGACTGTGGTTATCATGTCCATTATTTCTGTACATCTTTTTCCCTCTGAATTTTACAGTTTGTTCAAGAATTTCCTGATTAGTTGTTCTCAATGATAAGGCAGTGATGGTAACAGCTTAATCTTTACCGAGGTGTGGTAAAGAAACTTGTTCGGGGTGGTGGGGAAGGAGTAAGACGTGTTTTAAAGAAAATTATTATAGTATCTGTAAACCCCATTGATTTTTGCCTCCAGTTGTGAGCATGCCCAGTGAGCTCTTCTCATCCACTCAGATTTTGCCGCCCGGGATGCTGCTAATCTCCGTGGGCTTTGCAGTGTTCTTGGAAAGGACGTACTGGCGGGTCATGGGACATTTTCCATTCACAAGTTTTGCCGGAAGCGTGGAAGCCATGCCGCTGGATTGGGGGAGTGCCGCGTGGCTCTTTGAGTACTATGTTTCCAGGCCCCCCCCATCTTGTGTACCCAGCTCGCATATTTTTTCCATACAGGGTCCCGGCGGTTTCTCTTTGAATGGCAGCCTATTAATAGCCCCGTGGCTGGGTACTACCCCCTACCGCGGTGGTGGCCCTCTGCTCAGCCGGACAGCTGCGTGTGTAAGGGTGTGAGCCCCGTGTGACCGTGCACCCGGCAGGGACCGTTATATTTAGAAATTGGGGGGGGGGGGGATGCTTTGCATTACAGGTTTGTCTCAAAGTTCATGTGCCTCACCTGGCTAGAGGTGTCCAGCTGCGGTAAATGTCATAGCGGCCAGTAGCCGTCCTGCGCTTGGGGAGTGTATGTTTAGCCCCGGCAGCGTGCGCTACGTGCAGAAGACTGCGACATGGCGAATGGCTGCTGGGAATTCAGCGGCGTGAGTAACTTCCTGTGGGGGTGTCCAAGAGTCTTGTGCACAGCAACTATGAGCTGTGTGACTTGCACAGCACTGGAATCGATAGTCATTTTCAGTTCAGTACATATGCTGATAAACTCAGGGTTCATGATGATTAGAACCACCCCCCCACCCACCCCCAGTATAGGACACATTGTGTCTACGGAGTGCAGCGCAAGTATTTAATCATATTCTGCATATGAAGAATTTTGCGTGTGCTGACCTGGGACGATGAGCTATATTTGGTCTGTGACAAACATCCCCATGGAAATGGTCGTGGACGTTACTCATGAAACTTGCTGCGTTTCCAGAAATTGAAGTCTTTCTCTCCCCCACCCCCCCAATTGTGGTCACGGGTTGGGAGTATGTTCCCTTTGAGACAAAGTTTGCTTTGCTGTACTCCAGTCTCATCTTTTGGCCATAGCAGCTGCTAATGAACCTTCTCCTGCCGTAGCAGCTCAGTCGCAGGCTTCTGCACTGCAGGAAAAGGGAGCCTCAGGACTGAGACCTTGGGCCGTCTAGGCCTGGCGTCGCCTGGAAGCCGGTGCCGCTGAAGAGCACTTGGAGACGGCCTCGCTTTTGTTTCCCTAGGCTCCTGAGGCGCTTGGTCACCCTCCTGTCGCAGCAGGCCACCATGATGGCGTCCAATGAGGCCTTCAAGAAGCAGGCAGAGGGAGCCAGTGACGCAGCCAGGAAGTACATGGAGGAGAACGACAAGCTGCAGGAGGTAATGGCTGGAGCTGCAGTGTACCCCGCACCTTTATTACAGACACAAGAGGAGCCGCAGTAAACACATGCACCAGAATATTCTGATGACCCATAAATAAGGCCAAAATGAACAGGGCTGCATAGGATTACATTTTCCTTCCTCTTCTCTGATGACTTGACACCACATTGAAAAGATATAATGTTGATGCCAGTAGTGAGGATAAAAGAGGAATCATTCCTGGAATAAGACTCGGGTCAGCCCCATGTTACTGACATCGGCGTAACGTGGCCAAAAATGTGGAGGGCAGGGTTCTGAGTCCTGTCCAATAAAGCACAAATAGAAAGCCATCAGTGAAGCTGCTTGAGGACTACAAACATGGCGCCCTATACCCGGAATTAGGATGGAGGCTCTTGGCTCTTTATTGGTCTATAGCTCTGTCAGTCAGGACCTGGAAAATACAACTGGGTGCTGTATCATGAAGCAGGATTTCTTGCTTAGACTGATACCTTGTCAGATTTAAGGTAGTCTAAAGTTAATGTAAAGTGTAAGTTAATGAAGATAAAGTCCATTCAAACTAGGATACCTTAAATCCAAAAAGTTATCCGGCTAAGCAAGAAGTCCAGCTTCATGATACAGACCTCTGTTCTCCTCTTAGCTTGAGATACCTCAGTTTAAATTGACTTTATCTTCATTCACTGCACATTTAGTAGATGGCCTTAAATCTGACAAGTTACGTGTTTATACATAGTCAGCCAACCGCTAACGGTTTTCAAAGTTTGCGGAAACACTAATACACTAATGAAAAAGTTAGCTTTGCTAATTAGAGGTTAGCGAATTGGCAGAACCCTACCCACAACTGCTGACCTTTTGAGAAAAAGAAACAGAGTAAATTTATTGTTCCTTGCAACCTGAAACTTCCTGCAAGGTGGTGGATTGATTGGCTGGATGCCGAACTGAAAGAAACGAAGTGATATCCATAATTGGAGACGACGTCTCGCCTCAAAAATGGAGTCAAAGACACATGAGATTCCTCGGAGAAATAGCGCAATGGAATACGCACACGTGTATGGTTAAGGCGTCTTTGGTCATGTCATTTAAGATGCTGGCTTGCCTGTGCAAAGGTCAGCGTGTTTGGACTGTTCTACACGACATTCGGCGTGCACATGCTGCAGTTACTCATGCCTGTCGGGGGGTCAGCACTCAACTGGGATGGTAACTGCAGCTGGGAGCCCAGCACACTGCTAGGGCCTCAGCCTACAGCTGATCACAGTTGTTCTGACTTGAAACCGATGCAGTGAATTTCAGTGGAATTTTCTGCAGTGTGGCCATCTGGTACAATTGGGAGACGGATATCCTGCTCAGCTACTATAAAAATGCTGCTCGTCAGAAAGTAGGTGCTTCTGCACTTTTGCCTGGGTGTTCATTAACACCTTGTTAGTACTTGTGGGGGTGAAAGTGTCTGGACAGTTTCAGCCTTTAGCTGTGTTGTAATTTTGTGGTGTTTGCGTTGAACAGAAGGCATGAGGTTTAATGACTTCGGTTTACAGTCCACTGGAGGCAGCAGGTGTCCCCCAAGACATTAAGCAGTGGTTCCCTTTATGCTCCGTAGTCGGCTTCACAGATGAGGGCACATTCTAGGGCTCAGGAAATCGCACATTACACTAGGACCTCCAGACAAGAGGCCTCATCTCCCCGCAGATGTACTTGACCCTCTGTCTTGCCGCTGTGGTTATTGCAATAAAATGACATTGCAAAGGTGTGGCTTGGGCTACATAGCGAGCGATATGCCTCTATCCTCACTGATGGGCAGCATTAGTTACAATATCTACGCCTATCTGTCCGCATTGGAGCAAATGAAGACGTCTGCCATACGTGTGAGTTACTGACAAAAGACACTGCAGATGATCCCCCAGTACGGCGGGCGTAGCCCCTGGACGTACCGTGTTAACACAGCGGTTCCCAGCGTAACGGGTGGGGTTAATTGGGTTTAGCTGTCTCGGTGACATTATCTGGTGTGAAAGATGCACATCATTTATTGCCCCTCTCTTCTATCATTGTATCGGTTTGGGCTTCAGTTTCAAATACGGCTATTTCCAGAGAGACGTCCAATATCTTTTGGGGGAGCTACCAAGAGTATCTTCCGGAGCAGCTGTCGGTGTGCTGAAATTTGAGGAAACTCGGGGGTTAGAGAGCAGGGCAGGGCAGGGCAGCTGTTTGAGTCCTGTAAGCGCACCATGAGCTTTGACTCGTCTGTAATCTCCTGGTTTCACTGACGCCCATGCTGCCTGAGGGACTGCCCACTGAAGTCGGTACCGCCACGTTTGTACCGAGGAATATAGCTTTTTTTGGAAACACATCACTGTGGGACACAGTACCAGTATCATAATCATGCCAGTGTCCTTCACAAAGTGGACTAGTGCTCTTACCATCCGTGCTCTCGCAGGGGCACCCCTCCCCTCACCCCACAGAACGATGTTCTGTCTGCTTCTTCGGACCTTATGGAGACCCCTCCGTGGCTGTCACGTGGCCCCGAGGAGACTCTCATACCCCAGCGTGGAACCTGTGGCATGAGCAGATCTCTTGTGAAACCACAGACTGCACATGTGATCCTTCCTCCGGCCCAGTAACAGCCACTGTGGCAGTGGTTTCTGGTATGGCATTAGTGTGAATGTCTAAGGTGTAGCTTTGAGTGCTCTTCCTGTTAAACCAGTTAGCGTAGCCAGTGATGGCACGTGTAATGTCATGTGTGATAGCATGTGTGATTAGAAGGGCAGTTATTTTTCCCATGACGTCGGAGATCTTCCCCTCACAATTTCTGATGATGATGATAAACCTGGCATTACTTGTAAGAGGGCATGTTGGTGAAAGGTGAGGTGTTCATAAAGACCGTCCCCTCCTGCAGCCTTCCAACCTGCAGACGTGTTACACTTATCAGGCATAATGTCATATAAATAAAGGTGCATCTGTCTGTCCCCAATGGAAATGGAGATTGAGCACAAGGATAATCCAAAAGTGCAGAATAGTGTTTAATTTAAAGAAACGAATAGATGAACTTCAGACAGTGCTGCAGTGCTGCTGAGCACCCAGCACCCTGTCGCTGGTTTATGGTTCTTTGGCTCCTCAGACCTCTCTCAGTAGGCTCTCACCGTGGCTGTTTCCAAGATGCGTTGACCCAGTCGTCTGGCCATGATGATTTGACGTTTGTCAGAGCCACTTCAGTCTTTATCCCTGTCCATTTCTTCTGCATTCAACATGTTGGCTATGAGTATTGAATGCTAACTTGCCTTGTAATGTATCCCAGACAGAGACACGCACCGTTTTTACTGGGTAGCCAACATTATTCGCTTCGCGTGGGGATGGTCATAATGTTTTGCTTCTTTGGCATGTATAAACATCGAACGACGTACAAAAAGCTGCGTCCCAAAAAAGGTAACCTTTAGTTTCTGGTTTAATATATGGTGCTATCTGTATCAGACAAAAACTGGAGGAGCTATTTATAACTGCTGGAGGCTTTTGTCCTTCCTTTGGATTTTCTTCTAATAGGTGCTTGCTTTTAAGTAGGTTAGGCTTGATTGGTTACGAAATGGCCTTGGAGAGGCGGAGCAGACTGATGGTGAACCAGATAGTCGGCTCCTTCCTCCCTCAGGAAAACTTTAACCTTGCTTGACTGTAAACAACTCAGGCATGAAAGACGTCAATGTTCATCATTTTTGGGCGTGTGGAGGGCTATAGAAAGACCTGAAACTTTTTAACATAAAGAGAAGTTGATAAATGATGATATTTACCATAGTCTGACCTGAGCGAAAAAGTGTGCACTGCATACTTTCTGTGTAAATATGACTAGATTTGTGACAGCAAGTGGACTGTTTGGACCTTTGGATAACAAGTCTGGTGTTATTACTGTCTAATTTCAGTGTTTACTTCTAATGAAAGTACGCATAGAGACAAAAATAATGTTATGTTTTTGAAAGCTAGTTTTATTAATTACTGTTTTTAATTCATGACTCAGTTTTGTCATTTTCACAGCCATCTGCTGCTCAGGTTATCTTTAGGGATATTGAATAGGCAAACAAGTGTTCTATCCTCAAATATACTGCTTTTCTGTACCATTTATATAAATGTATATAATTTTGTGTGCATGTAATGAACATTGATTCCAAAAATTATTATTCAGAGAGGAATGTCAAAATTGGAACCTTGAATAATCCAGATAAAATTATATATAAATCATTTATTTTATTAGTTTTCCTCCTTTAGTTTTCTGCCCTATGCTGAACTTGGTCTATCCATCCATCTGGTGATACAGCAGGAGACCTGGAGCCTCTGCCAGGTAGCATAGGAGAGGAGGGCTGACTGCACCCCGGAGGGGATGTCAGTCCATCAGGGATGGGACATGTCAGGGTGGGATTCACATCCCTAACCCTCTGGCAGCAGTGAGGGGAAACGAAAGGGACTCTCAAATGGAAGGAGAACGCATGGCTGCTGACCTTCTGAAACCTGGCAACAGGCACCAAAGATGGATAAACAATGAAACCATTTACCATTATTAGGGCAATATTTAGAAACTTGTAATAACCAGAACAGATGTACATCTGTCTTTCCCAGCATACAATAACGAGGATTTTTTTAGGTGGAACTTGAAGAAAAATCCAAGGGTCATAGCTAGAGAATTGCAGTATTGATTGCATCCGGACTTAAGTCTTCTGCCAATAGGTTGTCAGTGGAAAGGTTTCCAGAAGCATTTATTGTGAACCGTCGACAAATGTAAACACTCGGAGGCTGCCAGACAGAACTGGCATTTGGTGTGGAATCTGGTACCATGCTGAAGTGAGTCTTTGACGAAGCACGTCAGCAGTGGGTTTGGCTTTGGACGGAATAAAAGGGCTCTGTAGCAAACAACATGACCTAATCATCTGCCAACCGTTAGTTAGTCCGTGGTACAAGGTACTGAGATGATTTAAAAATTATTAGGCTGAAACCTGGTTCATTGTTCATGACCTTTCATGACCTTGGTTTGTGTCAGAAAATATCCCTGGCACCAGACAAAATCAACACAATTTTACAAAAATCTGCATAAAATATGGTTGGTTTATTGTGTGGAATCATTGGTAGATATATGAAATGTGTGTGTGTGTGTGTGTGTGTGTGTGTGTGTGTGTGTGTATATGTGTGTATGTGTGTATAATATATAAAATCTCTACCAGTGATTCTATGACGTCAACTACATACATACATGAATTGTATATAAAAATTTCTCCCTTACCTAAAGGTTGTCAGTTGTGATGTAACGCTTTTGCATGATAACTGTTTATGCTTCTCCGTATTATGCAAACATCAAAACAGAGTTTTTACCACCCTGATGTGTCTGGATACCACCATGGGAAAGTGAAAAACCCTGGAATAATATGCCAGTATTAGAGCCTGGTCGACACGCTGTTTGTTTTGCCTAGTTTTCTTTGGCTGCTGTCTGCCAGACTCTCAAATAGGGTTACGGGCAGCTAGTTTATGAACGATTGTCTATTTTACTTCAGTGATTTATTAAATTGTTTGGGCTCTGATGTTTTCTTTGTCCCACCTTTTTACTTTTCATTAGGGTGGGTGGATGTGGAAACTAGAACTGAGCATTTTCCTATAGACCATAGGCTCAATTTCCACTCTAGTCTGCTGCTCTGCTAACTGACAGGTAGCCCTGGAGCCTGTTTGGTTTTGGGCTGAGCAAACTGCAGACAGCTGAGGCTCCAGTGAGCCACACTGCAGTTCTAACTGGAGCAGAATTGGGTTTGTTTGCATGAACCGCATGGAGTTTGACTGGACATGTTTCTCAGGGTGGTAATAACAGAAAATGGTATCACTTAAGATGCTTAACTGTTCCTCAGTCACTCTTATTTGTATGTATCGCCTTTAACAAGTGAAGCTGGGCAATTTTGTAAAAGTAAATGAGAGAAATTGATGCAATTGTGTTAAAATGCGCAGTGAAGGTCTCTGTGGAAAAGATTGCAGACAGACTTCAGAAAGTCATGGGTATTTTTTTTTTTTTTTTCCCCCAGAGGTGTTACACAAGCGGTAGTTTTTGGTGTCATAAGGTTACTTAGAAAGAGAAGCCAGCAAAACAGAGTAGCAGCGAACTTTTGATTTTCCTCCAAAAATAGAGCTCAGCAGATGGCTTATGGGTGAAAAATGCATGATTTTGTGGTCACTGTCAGCTCAGCTTGATGATGTAATGCTCTATCCAGTGACACGCAATGTGTCTGAGGAAAAAATACAGAATTGCGGTACATCAGGCAATATCAGACCATCCCACGGTTACAGTGATGTCTGATCTCACACTGGCGTGCAAGAAAATCTCCTGTTGGATGAGCTCCTGGGAAAGTTTTGTAGGAAAACTGTTCACCCTGAGAACGAGTGAGTGAAAGTTAGTTGCCAGGCTAATGGCGACGCGTTTTACCACAGAAACTGCGTGAGGCTGGGATTCCTGTTCCTGAACTGGGCAAGAAGGCTGGAGGAGGAGTGGAGGAACAGAACAAGGCTTTGAAGGAAGATGTGAAGAAGCTGAAGGAAGAGCTGGACACCACTAAAAAAGGTATGGGCAGTAAGAGGAGCCAGGAGGGGCAGCTAACGTGCACTATTGGGGGAAGGTGATGATGTAACCAAGTGTATGCATTTTGAAATGATTGTAGTGAATATTTTTCCGCCATAGATTTTAAGAAGTGGTCATATCACATGCTACATTGCTGCATCCTCCAAATATGACTACTATTATACAGTTTTATCGTAGAAATGTATTGATCTGTTGTGAAGGATGGAATATTAATTTGGTAAAATATGTGTGTGTGTGTGTGTGTGGCAGCCCTCCAGAAGTCAGAGAGTGACGTGAGGGCTATGAAGAAGCAGGCTGAGAACCTGACGGTGGAGTATGACCGCTTGCTGGAAGAACACGCCAAGCTGCAGGTTGGTAACCCTGGGATGCAGATGCATCTGCGGCCTTTGGTATCACCACCATCCTCTGTGGTAGATGTTGTGCGCAACCAGACAGCCATCTCAGATACACTGTCAAGCCCTGCGAGGTGGTAAGTGTAGTGCTGATTGCTATGTATGGTTCAGAACAGGGTGTCCTAATTCCTGTCCTCATAACCCAAATACTGGGCTTTTTTCCCCCAAATCTTTAATTAAGACTGAGTGAAATCAGTGAAACGATATTAAAGCCATTGTGATGTAAAATGGTACACTGTATTACAGGCATACCTTTTTAAGATATTAAAGGTTTTTACTGTCATTAGCAAGAATTTCTCCATACTGAAGTCACTTTTTCCAAAGCTCTTCACACAGCAAGCTCAATAGTGGTATGTCTGGACTAAGCTGTGCGTCATTTTTCATTGGTGTCTCAAATTCATTCTATAACCACATCTTAGAAAATTCAGGGATTTTCTAATTCGCCACCAACCAAACATTGTATTTAGAACCCATTTTCCTCAGGCTAACATGGTTTTCAAATGCGTTCTAACCCGAATTACTGTAGTTTTCTCTTCTCCAAAGTGACAATAGTCAAATATATTGAAAATATATATAATAAAATGAAAAATGAAGACCAAACGAACACATCTGATTACCTCTTCAGCCGAATATCCATCCAGGTGTTTTTATTTTTAAGCTGGTTACCATTTAAAAAAGGGGGGGCATCTTGGGAATGATTTCCATTATAAATATGGATCATATAGGTAAAGTTTCTGGAGAAAGGAGAGTGGCAGTGAGAAGAGAATGAATGCATGGTAGGAGAAGTGGAAGAAACTGGAAAAAGAACAACAGCAGGTATCCCAGGCCAGAGACGGGGCAGCTACCAGTGTGTGCAGTGGCATCCAGTGGGGGGCTGATGCTGCATGTACTGCTCACTGACCCATACAGCCCAGGTCCTAGATGATCTATATGGAAGACTTGTGCCAGCAGTGGAGAAAAGGCAAGTGAGAAGAAATGTCAGTCTTTGCTGTTGTAAGGGTTAATGTGGCATTTTACTGCTCTGGCGTATCCCAGAGTCACATTGATTTATAGGACACATTTCAAAACCTTTGATGGCCAAAGTGTTGTACAGCGTCGCTAAAAAGGAAGGAATAGAAATCCAGAAAAGGAGTACAAGAGAAGAAAAAAATCACAATTACAAAGAACATGGAAACATGAGATGTTTGGTGTATTGACTGAGGGGAACATGTCAACCTGGCATTAAAGGCTAGAGAAAAAAATCTCAGGCTGTCCTCCCTTTTCCTGGCAACACACTCCCCCCTTCCTCAACCTAAAACTGAGGAATTCCTCTTTGCATGGGTATGAAAGTATGCAACCACCACCCACCTGACCAAGTGAATGCCATGAATGCAGGATGGGTGAGGTATGCTACGAGACTATCGCAGATGTATGTATCGCCCGACAAGACCCTAAATGTGATGTGGAAGGGAATATGGCGAAATCCTGATGAGAGGGTGGATTAGCATTGTCATGTGCCTATACTATGTCTGTATATTAAGGCTCAGCGATATTCCAGTTTACCATTATTAAATTTGAACGATAAGAAAATGAGAAACTTCATTATACTGTTAAGGATCATTGAGAGCACAGATCTGCCTATCAGATCACAGAAACTAATGTCGTTCCAACCAGTCATACTGAAGTCTTTCAAAGGACAACTGATGCCCAACAAATGCACAGCAAAGTTGAATTAGCAGAGCGTGCCGTAGGCTAGTATAGCAATATCCGCGAGCCATGGGAGAGATCAGTACCCTCAGAGGAAACTTCAGGTGTTGGTGAAGAAAGCAACAGCTCAGCAGCTACACCGTATTTTTAAAAACGAGATATTGTGGGTAAGGTACAAAGACCTTGGTTGCGTGGGCTGTACTTAGGCAATTTCAAATCTGGCACGCAACACAGTAAATGGACTGCATTTATATAGTGCTGTTCTGCTCCTATGAGCACTCAAAGCGCTTTACAATACATGCCTCACATTCACCCATCCATACCACACATTCATACACTGGTGGCGGAGGCTGCCATGCAAGGCACCAGCCTGCACACCGGGAGCAATTGGGGGTTCAGTGTCTTGCTCAAGGACACTTTGATGGGGTCAAGAGGAACCAGGGCTCAAACCTGCAACCCTCTGGTTGCTGAAGGATCGCACTACCTCCTGCGCCACCATCGTCCCCCACAGTGGTGCTGTGTACTGTAAACAAAAACTCATGCCAACTAAAACTGGAAAAACGGCAAACAGAATGCGACCGTTTACAGTCACACACCAATAATTAGTGGTTCCAGTTTCAATCTGAAGACATACGAGTGGGAGGCAGAAAAACAACCCAGCAACAAACAATCGGCGTCTTCCGCTGTTGCATCTTATCAGGGTTATTATCGTTAACAAAAACTCAAAGTAAAACCTTTTTCGTAAACTGAAATTAAATGAGCCACAAAAGCTACAACTAAAACTACAAATATTGTTGCCAAAACTGGCTGAAATTAAATAAAAGCAAATGTCAAATGCTTTACCATTTTTAAATACTTTAGATGACCATTTATAATACCTGCAACAGTATCTTGCCCATTTTGAGTGCATAATATACACTGCATTTCATGTGGAATTCTTTGAAAATAAGACGCAAAATAGCATTCTACTAATTGAAACTAAAATGTATAAAAACTAAATGGAAATATGTATTTAAATATAAGTTAAAACCACACTAATGAAGCTGAATTTCAAAATTTGAAAATAATAAACCCTGCAATGGGTTTGCATCCCATTATGCCCTGTCTTGCACCTGTAGCCTCTGGGACAGGCTCCAGACCCCCGCGGCCCTGAAAAAGACAAGTGGTTTCAGAAAATGGATGGATAAATCAAACCTATAACAACACTGCACCCTACGCCCAATATTAGTATAACTTTTCTTTTTCTTAGATTTTCCTTTTGGAGTTCATTCAATAAATCTTTTTCATGTTCTGAATCTGTTTATGGGAATTCTGAGTGGGATTTTAAACAAAGATGGAGCCCTTAAAGTAAAGAAACATTGACAAGAATTGTTGTAATTATCGACATTGACGGATATGAAAATAAATTGATATTTTGCCATCGTCCAGCCATGCGTACGAATAACTGGGCCAGTTGCTCAAAATCTTCCCTGAGTCCCATGTAACATTTTTTATGAATCGTGCTATTCATTCAGCCAACAGTCCAAACAAGGTTGAAAACCAGTGTATACAGTTGGTTGCCAACATGACGATTAATCTTTGGCTTAAAATGGGGCAGGTTGAGTGTAAGCATTGCACATGAAGCTGTACCCAGAGTTATATAGACTCTGTGTGTTTCTGTGTTGTAGTCCAGTACGGAGTTTTAGGGTTTAGTATGTTTTAAGAATAAATAAGAAGGTCGTGGCTGATTTATTTCTGCTGAAGGTTAAAATGGCTTCTTGGTGTTTTTTTGGAACAGCTGGAAAAAAAAAAACCGTTGAGGTTGTTTGCTAATAAGAAGCACTACATTTGAAAGTGTAATTGTGGTGTCAGGCATTTGTTGTTCTGGTTTGCTCCATTTGGTTCTTAAAATAATTCCTTATTTTAGGTAAGCGCAAAGATATTTTTGCATTTCATTTCTCGTAGCTCTTATTAACAATTCATCTAGATTTTTTAGTTTTTGGTTTAATATTGTGTGTTTTGTCATGACCATATCAACATGCATCCTCTAGGATTGACAGTTCCTTGTTATCTCTCAATATAGCACTTCTGTAAATAACAGCGAGGGTGACACACACACCAGCTAATTTATAGGAGTCACTAAATAGGCGTATTGTTTCTGCCCGTCAGTACGTGCAGCTGTGTGCATTAACTACAGATGTAGGGTTTGTACTTTGCCAGCTGTGTTACCAGCGTTAGACAGCAGGTGTTTGGATGGGGGTGGGGGGACTGTTTGGTTTTTTTTCTCTTGGTATCGTTCCCCGTTTGGGGATGCAGGTAACCCAGCTTGCATAAGACCTGGAATGAGGTGTCTCACTAGCTTCTCAGCATGTTCATGTCAGGGCTGGTAGCCGTCCAGCGACTTATAAATGGTACACGACGTAATGAAGAGACCAGGCTTACAGCTGCAAACACTACCAGCATGTGAGCTGGGTGACAAGGTTTTCACTTTGCATGAGAGCGATGGGCGAGGCAGTAGCTAAGTTTATCCCTCAGGCAATAAATTTTAATATTTGCTTTCATCAATATACTTAAGGGAAAATCATTGAGAGTGATTTTCCAGTGTTCCGAGACTGATGGCAGTAACACACAGTGCAATCATACACTCATACATCTTTATTTTTCTTATAAAACTGACTTAGACTGCAGTGAATAAAATGTCTTTCAGCTGGAGAGTGTAAGGGCAAGAAGAGCTGATGCTTGTTTCCTGACTTCCTCCCTCGATTTCAGGCTACCTGTGACGGCCCACGAGAGAAGAAGTCTGACTGAGCTGGTCGGTGTGACCTCTGATTATCTCAGCCGCTCGCCTACCATCCTACTGCCGCCGCCCTGCTGCTTCCACGCTGTCCAGGTGTTGCGCTAAACAGCAACTGCACACCATTACCTTGGGAAAAGTCCTTGTCCCTTTAGCCATGTGAATCATTTGGTAGAATGTCTGACTTTTTTTTTTTTTATTTGTACTCTATTGTGTACAAATAAAAATATTGGTGGTTGGCTGCAACGTGTCTTATTTGCAAAATAAAATTTGAATTTCTATCCTGGGTGGAAAGACGAAACATACCGATTTCATACTGTTTGGTTGACATTTGGTTTTTGGTCTTTTATTGTCCTGTCAGGAGGGTGTTTAATCTTCTGCATAAAATGCTGGAGTCTTGACTAATGAGTCATGAGTGTGACTTTTTCTAGGACCTTTGTTGTTCCTCCTGTTCATGCCTGTCAGGTTTGTTTCTTTGTTTACCAAGTTAATATTTGCTGTACTTTGTTGTTCATCTGTACAAACAAGTACTTCTCTGAAACCATGATTAAAATCAAAGCTTCTGTGGTTGTTGATAAAATGTTTTTTTTGTTCTGCAACCTAGGATGGCTGTATCGCCACACCGACAGTCCATATGTCATCTGTGTGAATTGACTAAAATAGCCCGCTGGCTTCGTTTTGGGATGAAGGCACGTAATTTTAAGAGTGGCAGTCTGTCATGGTGGTCATCTCATTGGATGTTTGGAGTGTGGGACTGTGTGTTACTTGTGCACGTTCGTCACTTTGAACCTCTGCGGAAATCCTACTCCAAAGCAAGCGGTAAAGTAGCAGCTGTCAGGAAGCTCCTTGGTGTTTTGTGCTGAAAGAGTACACCAGTAATGACACACCCGGGGCATGAGGGCATGGCCCTTTTTAGAATGGCAGGAAGAGGATACCTAGGGCTCTTGCCCCGGCTTGCAGGACTTATAACGTCAGCGGTCAGGCTGCCTTTCCACATGCGAGCACTTCCTAGCTGTGCGTAGTGCTGAGGGAAGTCCGAAAAAATCGAGACTGTTTTCCCACATGCCTATTTGCTGTGGTCTACCATACTGTGATACAATAGGATGCTTTGTGTCATTTTCCATCGAAGGGTATTGATATAATGTAGATCACTATGACTTGAACCGGGATAGAGAGAAACATTGCTTGCATATGGGTTTGATGCACACTACTTCCTGTTCTCATTACCCAGTGCTAGTCTCTGTCAAGATGATAGTCTGCTGTAAACCTGCTTTTAGTGGTATCAGTGCATATAAGCAATTGTCACCTTTAATTATGCATACATAATTTGAAGCAGTGCCAGAGAAAATTATCAACTTCACAGACGTCAGAACTCAGGCAGAACCACCACTGCTCTGGTTCTGAATGCATGTACCCTGAACGAGCTGCTATAAGGTTCTGTCAGCGTCCAGCCAACTTCTGGTTCATTTTCATGTCGAATTTTCTGCTTTGAGCCTGATTTTCTTTCCTGTTGTCGTGGGAATGGATAGGAACAGGATTTACTGCTTTCATATTTTTGTCTATCTTGCATGCATTTTTTCACTGCTTATAAAACAGCTGATTTAATACAGCTGTCTGATAAGAGTTTGCAACAAATGCATAAAGGACTAACTTCAAGTGCCCCTATTCTTCCTCATGTTTCACTGTACCATGACTCTGAATAGTTAGTTACCTTAACACAAGTACAAATTCTCCTTCAAAAAAAAAAAAAAAACAATAAATGATCTTCATTCTGTGTATATGCCCTTCAGAATGTCACTAATTTGCTGTAATTTTACGTTTGCTTTACATCTGCCTGTTTTATGCTTTTATACTTGGACTGTTGTGATTTGCTACAAAATATTCACTGCTATTCAGGTGGATATTTAAAACAATAAGACCTGTAAGTCTTTGTAAAGCTTGTTAATAAACATTGACGATTTGATGCACATTTTCAATGGTGTGTAATATGTTAAAGCTTCTCACAAATTCATTGAAATAATTATAAAGTGTTTTTAGTAATCTTGGAGGCAGAATTGTTAATCAGAATTTTTACCATTGAAAGTGGTAATTGCTGCTGCCTTGTTAATTCACTCTAAAGTGTGTGAGTGAATTCTGTGGATTGTGTTTGAATGGGCAGCACTGTGGCTTTGCTTTCTGGGTTTGTGTTCATGTGTGAATAGGGTGTACATGCTGTGTTTGAGTGATTTTCCTCCCACTGCCCAAAAACATGCAGCTTAACTGAAACAGCCCGTCCAAATCGAGCTTGATGCAATGTGCGAGCTTGATGCATGAGTGCATGTTCTGCGCCGGACCGGCATTCCACCCAGGGTCTCCCCTGCCTTGTGACCTGTGATTCCTGGGAGAGACTCCAAACTAACCGTGTGACCCTGTCCCAGATACATTTGGGTGATGGATTTAATTTCACATGCCATATACTTGTACGTGTTCTGTGTGTCAGTGGAAACAGTTGTCACAGACCCGGAGTAATCATATGTATAATGGGCATGAATGGCATTGGTGAAGAGGTGGTTGAAGTTTAGGCTCCATCCACTAATGTTGGAGTAATGGGAGGAGTGTCTCTGCCCGTTTCAAACACAGTAATAGAAGGGTGCCAACAAATCTAGACAAAATGCATTTGCCTAAGTGCAAAATTCTAGTTTCCATGCTGTAATCATAATTCAGTTCATAATCTCAGCCTCCGTGCATGGAGACCTGCTGTGTACCCAGAGGCCAGTCAGAGTGCCAATGCTGAACCCTATCTACCGTCAAAAGCACCTACAATGGACATGCAAGTGTTGGAACTAGACCTTGGAGCAATGGAAGAAGGTCACCTGGTCCAATGAATCCAATTTTCTGTTGTATCTTGTCGACGGCTGGGTACGTCAAGCATCTGTGGGATGCGTTGGATTAACAAGTTCGATCTGTTCGATCTCATATGCAGCAGGGCTTGAACCCCTGTGTGTTGTGAGATGGTACTGAAGTAAGCTTCATCTAAATTAACTGCCATTGGTGCCACAGTGACCCTTCTGTGGATTTGTACCACACGGAGTAGCCTGTGTTCACATCTCACATTGACAAGTCTTGGCCGCCCAACACCCTAGATTTCCCCTCCTCAGACCTCTCCTCTCTTGGTAGGGTCTCACCACAGCTGATGGTGAGCACCACCCAAGCCATGTTGTTTTGGAGATGCTCTGACTCAGTCATCTGGCCATAATGATTTGGCTTTTACTGGAGTCACTCAGATCTTTACCCCTGCTCATTTCTGCTACATGCAACATGTCGACTATCCATACTAAATGTTAGCTTACATACCATCTAATGCATCCCAGACCTTGACACGCTCTACGTTTACAAGTCAGCATTATTCACTTCACGTTGGGTTGGTCATAGTGTTTTGGCAAATGTTCATCAATCTAATTATGTTCATCAGTGAGACAAAACCAAATGAAGCCCTTAACTCCAAAAACTTCTCCAGTGCTAAACAGCCGACTCTGTCCCCAAGTCTTTCTCTCACCTGTGTATGAGTTTCTGTGGGTAAATCTCATAGGAGAGCAAGTGGGCATATGTGAAGACTAAAGAATTCCTGTGTACTTGTGCCTAAAAATGTCAAATACAGTATCATAATTTGAGACGGTTTGTGCTCAGCTTCTCCTCTTAATTTCTCTTTTTGGAATAATTTTATCTGAACACAATGCCTCCACTGTTGTTTCAAGTCTGAACTGGTGCCTGATCACCATGTACTCCCTAAAACCTACAGCACGTCTGCTCTCACCTGTCAAGGCTGGAACCCTCTGCTCTGTTCCATGTATGATACACTCCCAGCCTCCAAAGCTTGGCAGCCTCCCTGCTGACCAGCTTTGAGGTGTACAGCTCCTCTCCAGCTCTATGGATGGTTCCTAATCACCTCCTTATCTTCATTATGGGTTTGATTGAGGTTTATAAGTGATAAGCCTCATGATAATAGCACCTACTTCTGAATTTCAACATCCACTTGTCCTACAGATCAGTGTTTTTCTCTTACTTCATTCCTTCATCCTTTGTTCTTCACATTTTGCTCCAACCTACAGAGGTCCCATAAAACTACCCTCTCCTGTCTTCCCTTTTGTTGATGTGGCTGCAAGTAGCTTCTCCTGTTCCACAAAGCGGACAGAACTGGGCTGTCAGTCAGGATGCATGTATGCATATATGCATGGATGTATGCATGGGTGTCTGCCGCAGGACTGAACACTAAACCACCATGTAGGGTTGCCCCCCGTCCCTTATAATGCAAGATGATCCCGCACTGGAACATGTTGTGCCCTGTCTTATATGGGACGATGTTGGTGACCCTACCGCCATGCCACCCTAATTCATCACACAGGTCTTGGTTAATTGGTTAATATTTTATTATTTTAGGGTATTTTATTTAAGACATTTATAAAGGTAATGTAAAGAATCAAGGTGACCACATAATCCATGTCAGGGGGAATACTTCAGCTACTTCAGGTTTTACAAAATACTTTAAAACTGTGTTTGGCTTTTCTTGTGCTTTGACTGGTTTGTTTCCTTGATTGAAAGTCTCATCCAGCTGTTTCACATTAACATCAGTGGCATATGCGTGATTATAGGAGATTGACCTATCAGCACAGAGACAGACCTCAGTGTTTAAGTGAAATTCAGGACCTTTTTTCTGTAATGGTAGTTCACAAATAATGTCCTAGCTCAAACTATCCTAGCGAATGAAATAGGGTGGTCAACATACAGTGCCTATAAAAAGTATTCACCATCTTGGATGTTTTCCCGTTTTATTGCTGTATATGATGAAATCATGGTCTATATAATTTGGATTTTTTGACAAGAACTGAGAAAAAAAAACTCTTTAATGTCAAAGTGAAAACAGACTCCTACAAAGTAATGTCAATTAACAAAAATTATCCATCTATCCATTTTCTGAAACTGCTTGTCGTATTCAGGGTTGTGGGGGGGGGGGGGGGGGGG
>JAODJW010000106.1:11605951-11631117 GCA_026777045.1 Hyperopisus bebe | reverse complement strand
GGTATGAAGAACCCATACCAGAGGCTACAGGTGCAAAGCAGGGAACAACTCAGGATGGGGTGTTACACCATCGTAGGGCACACTCACACACCAGTCACTCCAATCAGCCTCACCATGTTTTTGGACTATGAGGGGAAACTGGAATGACCAGAGGAAAACCCAACAACATGAGGAGAACATGCAAACTCCACACTAGGAACCCCTGTGGAGGCTTGAACCCAGGTCCTAGAGGTTTGAGGTGACAGAGCTAACCACTTCATTGGCTTTTAATGCAAATTATATAATGAAAAATAAATGATTGCATAATTATTCACCCCCCCCTTTTCAGTGACTGACCTAATGGAAAAGAGGTCCATCCAATTGGTGCTAACTAGTAGTCTCAGAATTAGTGAATTGGAGATCACCTGAGTAATTACAGTATAAAGACACCTGCGTCTGGAAGCTTGAGTCACTGATTAATCAGTATTCCTGGTTATAAGTACACCATGAAGACAAAAGAACATGCCAAGCAACTCCAAGGAAAAGTTGAAAAGTATGGGATGCATCTAAAAAAAATTCCAAGTCACTGCACATCCCCAGGAGTTCAGATAAATCCATCATTAAGAAATGGAAGGAATATGGCATATGTGCAAATCTGTGCAGAGCAGGCCTCCTCACAAGCTGAGTGACCGTGCAAGAAGGAGAATAGTGAGGGAGGCCACCAGGACACCTATGACTACTCTGAAGGAGCCACAAACTTCAGCAGCTGAGATGGGAGAGACTGTGCATATAAGGGTTGGCCGTGCTCTTCACCGTTCTCCCAAAGGCATGTGAGGGACTCCAAGGTCAACTGGAAGAAGGTTCTGATGTCTGATGAGACCAAAATGGGACTTTTTGGCTATCAGACTAGATGCTATGCTTAGCAGACACCAAACACGGCACATCACCACAAAGACACTGTCTCCACCGTGAGCATCATGCTATGGGGATGCTTCTCAGCAGCAGGTCCCAGAAGGCTTGTAAAGGTAAAGGGTAAACTGAATGCAGCATGTACGTCAATCCTGGAGGACAACCTGATTCAGTCTGCAAGCGACCTATGACTTGGGAGAAGATTTTTCTTCCAGCAAGACAATGACCTGAAGCATACGGCAAAAGGTAAACAAGGTGAATGTTCCAGAGTGGCCACGTCAAAGCCCAGACCTCAATCCAATGGAGAACTTGTGGCTGGACTTGAAAAGGGCTGTTCAAGGCCATCCCCGTGCAACCTGACAGAGCTTGAGCAGTTAAGAAGAATGGAGTAAAATACCAGTGCTCAGATGTGCAAGCCTGAATGACACCTATCCACAAAGAAGCAGTGCTGTGATCATGGGCAAAGGTGCATCTATTAAATCCTGACTTGAAGGGGGTACATATTCATGGAGTCACATTTTTCATTTTGTAACTTTCATGAAGTGACATTACTTTATAGAAGTCTGTTTTAAGCAAGGTTCAGAGATACACTACTTGTGCACCTCAAATAGAATAAGATAAGTTCGCAATCATCAGCATGCAACATTGCTACGGATCACTCAGTCACTCAGGTACGTAGATGTTTAAGTTAGATGGGACCGTTTGTGAACTTTGACTTGTCCAAACACTAATTAATCACAAATCACCAAAAGTGAGAGGGAAATTAAGTGAATTTTGCAAATGTCCAAGTGTAGGGGAGCCAAGGGAAAGATGCTGTGAAACAGTGTTGAGTGTACAGTTCTGATTTAGTGCAGGATCCTCCTCATTAGGGTTCACATATCAAAAGGTGAAAAGCACCTCCCATATATACTTCCGAAGCGATAGGAGTTGTTCTTGGTAATGATCTGTGGAATGGCAGAAGCAATTAGATTTGTTTGAAATACAGCTGTAATTTTTTTGATTCCTTTATTGTTTATGAAGTAGATCCTTAAACACACATCACCACAAAGACTATGGTGTACCTACTGTGTGAGTTGTGTGGTGTCTGTAGTGCTCCTTTCAGTGTTTTATCATTGTAATCTAGGTACCTGTAAGCTTTACTAATTTTCACTTGTGTCTTCAGGAAATGTGCTAAAGCACTTCCTTTAACTGCATGTTACTAACATTTTCACTTTGTCTGGTGTCATCCACCTACGTAGATACAGCTCTTGCTGTGACAATTTTGAAGTTTGTTCATCTAATTCTCTTGGCTCAATCTACACATATGTAAACTTCCACTGCACACATTACATTGTGAGAAGCTTTATACCTATTTTATTGATTAGCTGGCTTCTTATTTATATGCAGCTTAAAACTTCAGCTTGATATTTTCTACAGCATTTCAGGTTAAAAGTACATTGTCCTATGGAACTGCCATAGGATGTGTTGACAATAAGCTTGTGGAAAGACTGAGGGAGGTGGGAGAGGCCGTAGAGAAGTTCCAGCAGGTTGCTATATGATGTAGGGCAGACTAGCTGCTTCACACCCCGACAGGAATAGACCAGATCAGCCTGGAGGCCAACAGCTAAACATAGAGTGTTGGAGCTCAGGCTTAGTGTGGCAGCTGTGAGTCAGTGACAAATGGCGTTTGTGTCACTGAAACAGTTCAGAGTCACTCATACAATCCCACCAGTTCATGGAGTCCAGCATTAATGGAGAACCACTTATGTCAAGACTGACCACACAATGCTAATGCAAACTGAAAACACAAGTATTCACTATCCCACAAAAACATGAGAAAGTACTCAACTAGATTAATTTAATTTCTGAGAGACCTCACACAACACTGACAGGTGATTCTCTTAGATTTTTTATTGCTATTTGTTATTTCAGTTAGGGTGAGTGAATTAACACATAGTCACAGTGGTCTCAAGCATGAAGCCCTTTGTACAAGGATAAAATCAAGGGAACACGTCAATGTCATTAACTTGATTACACAGATACCACTACGCTTTGACACTAAATACCATGAATGGAAGACTGAATTTATAATACATTTCACATGATTGAACAATGAATCAAAGCACAAATCTAAAACATTTCATTGTGAGTTAATTTCTTCTTCATCAGTGCCGTTCCATTTTTCTAGACAGTATCTGTATCCAAGTTTGTGGACAGGGGGTACAGTTCTGATTCCAGTAACCAGTCAGGTTACCATTTCACCAGCCTGGATAAGCTTATTTATACATTTAAACCATATATTTCTGCAACAGAATTGATGTATAACTCTATTGTCTGTGATCAAACACAATGTTTAGAGTAAGGCTGTGGAAAACAATTCAGACAATAGGCTGATATGTAAAGTTTTTAAAGAATATTCTGTATACCGACTCTATCACTAGCACACAGCATGTTGCCCTTAACCATTCACACTGAAAATTGTTAGGTTCACGCTTTTATATAATAATCTGATCATTACATTATGAAAGTGGGAAATTTTCATGAAGAGCATTGCAGACAGAACTTGGAGGTTATCAGTTTATTTCCCTTAAACAAGGTACAATAGGGAGAATATCAGTCACTGTGCACAAAAGCATTAGGTTGAAGAAAGTAACCTTTTGGTCACCTGTGGACAGAAGATACTGTCAAGAACTATTTGGCTGAGCACAGAATGAGAGCACGTGGTGTTGGTAGTATACATTTCAGTTTATGTTTCCTTTTAAATATATAATAGCTAAGTATTCATTAATTAAGCTGCTTGACCAACCTAGGCTACTATTTGGTCTGCAAGGACAAAGTATGTAAAAACAGATCAGTGTGACAAAAATCTCTCTGCATCAGTATTTGTCTTAATTCCAAAAGTCAAATAACCGGTACTCAAATCCAGAGTGGCACATAAGTAACAAACTGCTAATGAAGGCAGACTGATAGTCAGTAATACTTCGAGGGAATGTTAATTCTTCCAAAAAAACAAAAATAGTTTTTGTATGTGTGTGAGATAAAGAATACGAAAGACCTTTCTCAGTAAGAATTTAAAATGATGACACAGTATTGCTGAAAAATTTATGTGCCAATATCTGCCATAAATATGACATAGAAGTATGCATCCTTTAAGATTGTATTTTATTTTAAAAAATGCATCTTTACTCTTAAAAATGACTCCAAATTAAAAATTTGGTTAAAAAAAAAAATAATGTCACATTGTTGAGATACACTGAATTTTTTTTTTCCTGTCAAGAATTCTGGAACACAGCTCTGAGCGGCCTGGGGAAAACAGTGAAATACAAAGAACCTAACATCCACATGTCTGGCCATCATTACCAAAAAGTACATGGTATAATGTACCAGCCGTCCCTTAATTACCCTCAGATCCCTGTGCAGAGCACACTGCAAGGTGCAATTTCCTCTCATCATGTTGCAACTCTGCATCAAACTTTCAATATAATGCACACAGATATTTATATATTTATATATATAAGCAAAAAAAGCCATCACAAAATAAATCTATTATTTTACAATAAGTGAAACATGAACTGTTATTCTAACATGATTAAAATGTGCTAGCAAGATTATTTTACAACAAGTAATGTACAAATGTAGTGGATTATTTTCCATGGACCTAAATTCCATTCTACTTTTATGTCACAACAACTATGATGTAGTTCTTATGCGCTATTACTGACGGCAGAATTCCCACAGGCAATAGCTAGGGCAAACCCTACGGGGACTTGCAACATATTTGGCTTATTTGACAGATGGGCCTTAGACTTAAGACAAACAAGAAAAGGCAAAGTTTGGCATTTACTTATCAACCGTCAGAGAATTGGGTGAGAATAAGTCTTCGGTGGTAGAGGGAGACCTCATTTCCACCAATACAGGCCACAGGACTCTGCTTGGTAGCTTCCCTTTCTCACCTATAGACTTCCGCCTGCTCATTTTCCGAAACACCTCCACTTCTGACTATTACTAAATGACCATTAAACTTTGCAGAGACACGTGTGAAATAACCAAATTTGAGCACTTTACTGATTTATCTGTTTTTATCTGATTTATCTGTACAGATTATTTCATTTACCGCTATTCCTTCAGCTGATTGTCCTCAAAGTCATCCCCGGAAAACAATTTTTGTGGAAAAATCCGCTAATATGTACACATTCGTTCAGTACCAACTGGAAAGGAACATGCCTTTGAAGGATTTCTTAGTAGGAGCAGGGTTTCATGTTTGCATATATTTGCAGTAGGATACTGAATTGGCAAATAAAATATTGACTATGGCAAACAACGCCCCTCCCCACTCTGACCCCATGAAACATCAAGCAGCCAGAGACAGAGCAGCCACCCTCCTTTGGCACTGCCATGGGGTCAGCGAGCAAGCGATATAGGGCTCATTTCCTGTAAACATTCAAGCTCATTCATCAAGTGCATGTGAGAAATTTGGCACCACTGAGGGCATCACCACAAATGTTGGCATTTTCTGATATATTTTATTCGTATGCTGGCTCATCATTTAAAGGCTTTACTTAAAGGCTGTTTAAAGGTGCGCTGAATTATGGGCAAATTTTTGGTTATTTGTTTTGGAAACGCAAATCGTATTACAAATCAAAAAGTATCTGGAATAAAGGCAGTTCCAGAGTGATGACTATATGCCATTTCATCAGATGATCCCCTTATCGAAAGGGGTCACGCACAGCAGGATTATTTAAAAGTTTTGATTTGATCACCAGACAAGAAAGTCCTAATCCTTAGTTTACCGATAAGGTTCTAGCAAGGGGACCCGTTCTTCTCTCCCTTGACAAACCCCTCTGCAGTCCTCTGAGCGGAGGAGGGACGGCAGTGAGGTGAGCGGCGGCGGCCTGTGAGAACTCTGCCATGAGCTGTGGGGGCCAGCAGGGGGCCCTGGTTTGAGTTTGGTGCTCTTCAGAGAGGGGGGAGGACACGGACCACGCCGCATATCCTCCCTCCTAATACAAGGGGCTGAACAAGCGCACAAGACTGTGCACATCAGGTGCGTCTAATGGGTTTTTGCCCCAAGTAAATCAAGAATGAGGAAAGTGAGTTTTATAATACTATAGTATCGCTTAGGGTCAGGCACATGACGCCGGCACCTTGTCTTTAGGGGGGAGGGTACTCCTATATGTTAGAAAGATCAGAGGTGGACAGTTCAGGTCCAGAAAGTATTAATCCAGACCAAGATTTTGTTTCAACCAACCAGTTGAGTACTCTGTCACTGTGACTTTTTAATACTCAACTGGTTGGTTGAAACAAAACCTCAGTCTGGATTTTTACTTTCTGGACCCGAACTATCTACCTCTGGTAAAAACACTGTGTCTACATGACACTCTCAAAGACGATGACCTTGTTGTCTTCACCCGATGTGAAGGATGCCAAGCTCTTCACGTCAGCATCTGGGGCCATATACTCCAGGTGGTGGGCTCCCCAGACTGGTTTGGTCAGGTGCTCCCACCGCTAAAAAGGAAAGTGAAACTGTCAGTGCAAAGCAGAGGTGAAGCACGCTGTGACATCAGCTTGGGAAATGCAGTGGAAGTACTTGAAAAGACAAAATTGTTTACATCACAAGAGAGTATAAAACAACCAAGAACATGATAAACAAATAAGGTATTTTCAGCCTGGACTATATAGGGAGTCCAGTATTCCTAGCCAGATAGGCACAGTATGGAAAAACTGAGTTATTCTACCATTTAAGTAATTCATTTGGGAGTGTTTTTCATAGTAGCTCTCTGGGGACTCCTCCTTAAAGCAGCGCAGGTTGTTACCCACGTTTCCCACAACCCAGCTTTCCATAAATCGTTTCTTTCCTAAAACATCGTTTGCCATTTTTCCCATGAGATGTACGGCCATAGACACCCTCCCCCAATGTCACGACCTCTGTCCATTTTACACTCCATTTATAAGTAAAACTATATAAATTAATCCAATATACACATTTTAAATGGAGAGCAGCTATTCTCAGTGGTCTTTCCTGGGAAAGCTCCCCAGAATCGGACTTCTACTCATTCATGTCATACTTGATCTGTGGCTAAACCGTTAGCTTCCGAATGCCACTGAAGAATTTCACTGACCTCTCTGAAGGAGCCCTTGCTTCGGAAGAGCTTGTAGACCAGGCTAACGGGTATGCAGAGCATGGAGGAAAGCGCCAGACACCATCCAATCACCTCTCCCCACCACGGATACACATAGACGTTGTTGTAGGTTAGAGGCTTGTAGTTCAGCAGATGAAACAGGAAGATACCCTTAGAAGAAGACAAATCAAAACTTATAAAATAATGGCTGCAAATATTTTGCAAGAAAACCACTGTTCATTTATGGTATGCATTTTAGCTTGCCATTTAAACTCCAGTTAGCATATCAGGCTCCATGTCAGTATAGAAAGTTAATTGTCTAGCTGAAAAACACCTTGACAAAGATTGAGATCACATGCAGATCTGCTTCTTACCATGCAAACACATGGAGTAATAAAAGACCAGCACCACTTCATCCAAGGGAAAGGTCGGTACCCGATCATACGAGCGACGTCATCCATAAACCTATCAGCACCTGTTAACCGCAAGTCAGCCTATTTAACACCAGGAGGACCCCAGGCAGGATTAACAGTACATTGATCAGCCACAGCTTATCTTGGGCTTTGACCTCAAATCCTTCTACTGCTACCTTTTACTGGGAATGTTATATTTTTCATAATCTGTTCATAATGGTGTGATATGTATCATATATCTGGATCACTTGGATAACTACAGAAATTTGGCATAATGCATAGCTGTATTAAGCCATGAATAGCCTGACTCTCCAGGCTCGGATTACTTTAGCCTGAGAGCTTGGGCGTTTTTGGCATTTCCCAACTCACTCTGCACAAAGATAATGAAACAGAGCTCAAATAAACTAGATCTGACTTAAACTCAGTGATGCTGTTAGTGACACATGAAGGTTGCTTAAAATCAGAAGCAGCATTTAAACTTTTTTTTTATCTTGCCACTAGATCTCTATGTGTCACTTGTACTGTGTGGCAAAATTTACACGAGAAAACTTTTGAGAAATCAGCCATTGGGGACATAAAGAGCCAGCAGAGTCCTTAAATCAATGTTAATGATAACAAGTTTATTTAAAAAGTTTTTTCTTGTTTTTTTTGTCTTATGTTTCGAAAGCAGATGTTCAGAAACAACTATCAAATATTTTATTTTATATACTTTAATTTTAATGGTTTACAACATACAGAAGCACAGAGGCCCACAGAGACACAGCATGTGATTTCCATCAACTCACCATAAACCCAGGCGACAACAACGCATTCCCAGAATGCCTGCCACAGTAGGGTCATACCACTGGCTGAATAATAGTCAAAGAGCTGGAAGACATACATCCCCCCCTGTGGGCAGAAACAGCAACTCGGTCAAGATTAAACCAACTTAGACAGTTCAATAGAATGTAATACATAATGTTTAAACAGTTCTATGACTTCTACCCCCCAAAAAGACATTTACATTTATAGAGTGTAGCCATTCATGGTCTAACGACAAATAAAATGTGCATTAGACTGTCAGCCAATATCTCTATAACAGGTTGGGTGGTTAGGTTGAATGAATTACTTAAAACAGAATGGAAATACATCATGTTAAAAGAAAGGAGGAAATACAGATAGTTTTACCCAATTTTAAAGCAAAGAAGGCATGTGATGATAATGCAGATGAAAAACTGCTGAGCTTATACACATTTTAATAGATTCCAGTGGATGCTGTGAATTGGGGCATCTTACCTGTGTAACCATGGAGAGATCAATTATGAAGCATAATAAACAGCAGATCGCCACTGCGATTTCCCGCTGGTAGCGCATGTAATACTTCCCAGGAAACAGATCCAGGATCCCAGTTACAAAACCTTCAACCCCGACAAACTGGAGAAAAAGATGGAGCAGGAGAGTCAGAGGCTGTCATGGCTTCCACAGGTTACACTGCTAAAGGCAGATTTGGTTTATTAATGTGGTGTGACTGACATCAGCGAGATCGATCCAGGACGAACAACGGCGGCGCACAGGCTGACCTGACTATCAAGTCCCAGCAGAAGGAGCATGAAGAAGAAGAGAGCTGCCCAGAGCGGGGCCACGGGCATCAGAGACACTGCCTTGGGGTATGCAATGAACGCCAAGCCAGGGCCTGCGGGAAGAGAGGCTGAGGTGAGAGGGGCCACTATACAGGCCTGTGGGGGCCCTCAGCACAGACACTCTGACACACGTTTGTACGGCACAAAGTGGGACAGAGACAGAATGAGTGAGAGAGGGAGAGACAGAAAGACAGAGAGAGAAAGTGAGGGAGAGACAGAGAGAGAGACAGGAAGAGAGAGAGAGGGAGAGACAGAAAGACAGAGAGGGAGAGACAGAAAGACAGAGAGAGAAAGTGAGGGAGAGACAGAGAGAGAGACAGAAAGAGAGGGAGAGACAGAAAGACAGAGTGAGAGCAACAGAGGGAGAGACAGAAAGACAGAGAGAGAGGGAGAGACAGAAAGACAAAGAGAGAGGGAGAGACAGAAAGACAGAATGAGAGAGTGAGGGAGAGACAGCATGAGAGAACAAGAGAGACAGGGAGAGAGAGAGAGACAGAAAGAGAGAGAGAAAGAGAGAGAGAGGGAGAGAGAGAGAGATAGAAGGGCACCTGAATGTTATATTATGTTAACGTGCACAAACTGATGTGACAACGAGGAGGGGGAGGGGTTAGCTAATCTCTTTTAAGCGTTGGTCATTAGTGTGTGTTTGTGAGCCTCCATCCATGCAAGAACCGGCTGGGTTAGAGTTAGGGTTAATGCTTAGTTTCCGAAGTGCGCACATCGGTGGTATATTCTGCGTGTTACCGATAGCTCCTCATTAAAACTATACATTAACGTTATTTTGTTAGTCGGATCTCCCTTTTAACATGACCAGTAAGACTGAAGCCAGAAAAAAAAACCCAGTCAGTTTGACTTATTAGTGGCACAGAGTTACAGTACAGTGGTTTGGGGTTTCCCAGATGTGTACTGCCAACCAAATAGCAGACCTCCAGCTCTAGGGGACACTGGATCCAACGTGGCTCACGCTTGACCAAGTTTAAACTGTGAAGGTTTAAACTTGTTTCAGCTTACGTTGCTAATCGTGTGCACTGATTGCAATCATATATATGAGACCTATTTTTGGAAGTTCTCCATGACCCACGCTTTATACTGAGGTAAATGATGCACCCTTGTACAGTGTGCAAGTTGTCACCCAGTCTGACTTAAACGAAACACTGCAGTTTGCAAGGAGGAGAGATTATATTCCAGTTCAGACTTTCACATTTTTACCCATTTTATTATTATGAAAAGTGAGAGCAAAGTTTTATTTGAACCACCAGCTGGCAAAATGGAAAGCGATACAGAATAATATTGAAATAATAAAACAACAGGTTAAAAAAACACTAACTTATGGTTACGGCCTCAATTTAGGAACCTAGGCTGATCTGGAAAATATGGTCCACGCATAAATTGAAATAAAATAAAACAGAAAAGGGGTTTGACAACAAGTAACACGTAAGTGTTTCTTGGTGCAAAGGCTTAAATTTCATGTTTTATTACTATATAATCATATAATCAGCAGCAGATAGCTTTGTGGTTTTGTGTCTGTTTATGCTGAGCTCATATAATTGAGAAATATTTTGTTAGTTTTAGCCACAAGTTATTAGATTTTACACTGTTGGGGTCTAGTACTGTTAAGCTTGGATATTTGTGACTACGTCTTCTGAATGGGCGGTGTGTGAACTGGCTCTGTGTCTGTAGCTCTCTCGCTGAAGTTGTAAAAACGGTCACTTGGATTAACCCGTATTAAGGTGTGAATACTGTCATTAGATAACAGATCTTTACCTGCTGCAGCTGTCAGCTCCAGGACCCTCTTGAAAGCGAGATGTGCACATCTCAAGAGGCAAAATTCCTGGTTAAATAATCCTTAAATTAATATTTAAATAAATTGAAAATATAGATATATAGAGATATAAATAAACGAATAGATACGAATCACAAGGCAGATATAAAAAGAGGACTGAAGAAAAAAATCAACGAAAATCCTGTTAAAAGGATAAAACAGTTTATGATGTTACAGGGGACTTGTCCTTTTGCATCGATCCTGCATATAACATAATCTAAAGAGTTTTTAAAAGCGCTAAAAAAAATTAATGAGCAAAAAATGGACGTTTACTACGTATAAAATATGCTTTAATATAACCTAGAAAAGTAAATGAGCAGTCAAAATCTGGTTAAGTCATTCCATTACTGTGAAGCATCAGCGGTACATCACTCACCTCCTGAAATTAGTGCTACAGGTAATTTCATCTACAGACCACACACCATGGCAGATTTCAGCACAGGATACACAGAGTGCGTTCATTTATACAACATTCACCTCCTGAAAACAGTGGCACACGTACCTTTATCTATATACCACACACCTGTCTAGACAGAGTACATTCACTCACAATGCACGAACATTTGGACAGAAGCACACAAACAAGCACGAAGACACGCCAACACCACACGTAGTGTTTCTTGGCCCCCAAGTAATCAACAGTCGCTGCAATTTTCGAAACAATCACCCCAAACTATTTTACTAAAATTTTAATCAAACTTGCAGACACGCTGTCAGTACCTTACATGAAAGTTGGATGCTTAAGAGCAAATTTGGATTGCTGTCCCCACTAGATTTGGGTCTCAGCACAAGGTACTATGACGCCGGTGGCCAAAAGCTTGTATAGATGGCAAAGGGTTTGGTGGAGGTCAGACAGCCAGCTAGCTTTGAAATATAACGGCACAAAGCTTGTCGTTCCTGTGAAAAGGACAGCGGGTACCGCTTGTGGGGGCGAGATGACGGAAGCGGCCCCCGTTTGTCACTCAGGGACGCTGCTCCCTCACCTGTGCACCAGTCACGCCTCGAATGTTAACCTTGACAGATAAGGGGCGATGGGTAAGCGTGGCGAGTCGGCCAAACATAGCGAGAGCCAACAAAGTAGCGGCCGGCTACACCTGAATGACCGTCACTTACAAGTTAAATGCTACAACCTTTAACACAACCAGAGGAGTAGAAAACGCTGAAGACTGCACACTCCGGTACTGTGATTTCAATGTGAAATGACTACTTTAGATCCCATTGAATGTGTTGTACAATGGTAGAATCTGCATGTAATATGAGTGTATATTATTTAACTATGTAATATAAGTATGTATTATGTAACTATGTCATATAAGTATGTACTATGTGACTATGTGATATAAATCATATACAGCTGAATTTGTATGGCCTTGAGACTAAGGGGGGGGGAAGGGGATCCAAGTATACAAAATCGTAACAGGTTTAGATGCTGCTCTTCCAAATTGTTACTTCGAAATAAGTTCTAATTCAAGAACTAGTGGGGGAACACTTTAGTTTGGGTCTGAGAAAGAACTTCTTCTCACAGTGTGTAATTAGAGTATAAAATAGTCTGCCCGGCAGGGTAGTGCAAACTAAGACCCTAGATTCCTTCAAATCTGAACCTGAAAATATCCTGCCAACTTTAAATGATTAGTTTAATCCCTTCCAAGCGAGCGTGATGGGCTGGATGGCCTCCTCTCATTTGTAGCTTTCTTATGTTCTTATAACAAAACATAATATAATTTCCCCATGACCCTAACCAGTATAAACATGTGCATGATGGCCTGACAGATTTACTGTGCATGTCTGTGCCTTGTGATGAAGTCACATTCTGTCCAAGTTCTTTTGCTTTGTGCTCTGTGACCCGGAGCAGGATAAAGGGATGATTTCTAAGGATCATTAGGTATGTAGAATCACCTCAACATGCATTTGTAAATAATAAGTAAGTTAACGGAAGAAAGTGTGATACAAAATATGCTGGGTATAGGTATATAAAACTAATCCTGAAGAGACATATGACTCATAGAGGAAATTCTCTGTGTAACTCAAGGAAAGTGTTTCAGTCGCTGGTCCATTGCAGAGCCTAAGATTCTCTGCATAGGAGTTTACGTTAGAGAAAGCATCCTGAAGTTGGCTCACAGCATCAGTCACTGGCAGGAGTGTCGGAGGGGAATGGATACCCTGGCAGATTCAGGGGGCCCCCCAAACCCACCAGCTCCCCCCCCCCCACCCCGTAAAGTTCTATGTACCAAGAGATGCGTATTTCTTCAGATTGAAAGTGAAACTGCCAATTCCCTTAAGCTTGGGGGGGGGGGGCTGGGGGTGACATTTTGTCAGGGGGCACAGAATTCCTAGTTACGCCCCTGGTTACTGGGGTCTTGGTTGTAGTCTGAAACTAGAGGGGGGAGCTTTCTTCAGAAACTCATACTGGCAGGAATGTCAGTCAGTGTGACCAGAATGGGATTAAGATACATGTATAAAAACACACTCCTCTAAAGCTTTGGTCAGTACTATCAGGCATGGCCTGTCTGATGTTTATTGTTCTGCAACCAAAGCATTTGGAACTAAAAGCAGAACCAGTTAACTGTAATATCAAGATATATCTTGGGGTATTCATTCAGAAACAGCAGACCTCTACCAGCTCATAACAACAAATACTCTGGAATTCCACTGCTCACATGCACAGTGAGTGACACTCAGCAACAACGTTTTACGTACATCATGCTTGTCAGCGATAAAAAAGTTATTCTGATTCCGAATGGTGATTGGAGGAGGTATGAATGTCCTGCTTTTATATCATCTCCAACTATAGCAGGCAGGAGTGAGGTATGCAAGAGGCTCAGGTTGCCTTCAGCTCTCCTCCAAGGACATTGAGGTTCCAGTTCTTGGAAAAGTAAAGTGGACTCTAGAAAGTCATTTCGCAAACTGTTTATGGGGTTATCACACCCTACGCTTCTTAAGCATAATGTACAGCCATTTGTAGTCCTGCATTACGAGAAATGGAAAATGTACAGTTATAGGAAGGCATGAATGTACGAATCATCATGAGGAAGCGTGTCATATTGTATGTTGTACTGTAAGATTCACTGGATACTGTGAAAACCACTGGAAATCCATGACAGGTAGAAGGTAAATATGTGGGATTGGTTTCACAGATGTAACAAAGTGGCCTGTCCAGCACAGCGTAAACAAATTAGAATCTCTGCCCAGAAAATGATTTCCCAGGGGAAGGTCCAGCATTCTAGAAATAGACTGGTGTACTGTCCCCGAGCCCGGGTAATTAGTGACATTTAGCCTGGCTGGGGGTTAGGCTGCCACAGGTAGTGGTGTCTAGCATCAGAGCCAAATTAATGGAGAACAGATTCTCCTCGACCTCTGCCTGTGACGCATATGTTTAATGAATTATATAATTAGTAGCAATTCGAGATTCATTCAGGAGTAATACATTAGTAGTGTTTTGATGTCTAAAATCTGCTCTATCGGGACAGAACAATCTCATTCGGACACAGATGCCCCTACACCCCCCCTCACCTCTTCCAGACACTCCCACACACACAAACAGACAAACAGACAGAAAAACATTCAAGATTGTCCACTGCTCAAATTACTTTGTCTTTCAGAAAATGTAAAAAAGCTGCATTGGGATGTGATGGTTCCTCATTCCAAATTACTTTAAAGTTTTCATTTGAATTATGCCAAGCTGGTTCCAAAGTACTGATATTGAAATACACCATTAATTCATTCTAAAAAAAACGTCAGTTTAAGCTATAACTTCGATACTTCCTTTGAATTCAGTATTTTAATGCAACAAAAACAGATATTTTCCAATTATGTGTTATGAATGAATGGATACAGTCAATAGTTCAATATTCTCATACATAAAACACATATGTATTTTCAAGTGTATTAGATAATTACTGCGCAAATTAGACTTTTAGACTGAAATTTTATGTTAATCAAGTAACAATATTCTGAGATACTTGTCCCACATAACTCTAAATTGCCAAAAATAAAATGTCACATTACATGAATTACATAAGACCAAGCTTGTAACCTGGATCAGAAGCAACTAAGAGAATTTTGACTAAATGAAATTAAAGACACACAATTTATCTATTTCTGTAGGTGTTACATTCAACATTTAGTAAAAAAGAATGGCTAGGCATTTAGTAATGTGTACAGATTGTGTGAATACTTCCTAAAAAGTGACAGGTTCAAGATTATTGTCTGTGCAGAACCGAAATCTTCCCATCTGGAAATTAGAAGGCATTTCTTAATCTGACACAAACAGCAGGAATTCTTCAGCATGTGTGAAGAAAGGAGCTCGCTAAGTACCTGATTCCGCAACTTTGGAAATATCCACTCCTTGCTCTGATGCCATGAATCCCAAGATGGAAAAGACCACAAAACCAGCAAAGAAACTGGTTCCACTGTTGATCAGAGCAAGTACAAATGCATCCCTGTCCAACAGAGAATGAGAGAAAATAAGATAGTAAGTTAGGTTACACAGATAAATTAGACAAATAAATGAGGTCAAAATCAGTGAGGGAATAGATTTCAGCACATTTATGGTTACAACTCTGCAGCCACTGAAACCTATACATTGTAAATTTCTACTTACCATCCAATAATATTTGAATGTTTTAAGGTCATGCTCAAGTGCTAATGCTACCTCGGACAATGGCTAGGCGCATAAAGTCGAAGTATGTCTTCTATTATGGATATTTGAAAACAACTTTGTAGAAGGTATTCAGTGCCATATAAGGGCAAGGATGATTGCAAATAACAATATTATACTATTGTCTAAAATTAGCATATTACATAATATTATCATAGCATAATTGAATAGTAATACTTTTAGGGATGTTACAACCCAGGTTAGGGCTGTGTGTTAGCAGAATGGCTTTAGGCAACGAGGGAAAAAAGGACAGCAATCAATATATTTAGGTGGTGTTATATTTTTTCCAAGGATAACAGACAGACAGACAATAAATGTGAATGAAAATTACAACAAATATGCTAGCGACAAGCTTTGGAAGTGACCCAGGCCAAAATCACTTTCCCTAACTCCCAAGCTAACACAACACAGAGCGAAAGCAAAACGGAAGCCACCAGATTAAAAACCAATAGTGTTTACACAAATATCCAAAGCGAAGGTATCATGGGGAATTGAAGTCGTAATCTAAAACAAGCAGTCCAAATTTCTAAAACTGCACAATAAAATAACTGAAGCAGAAGCACCATAGGGGGCATACAAAGAGCAAACCCCAAAAAACAGTCCAAGGTTAACTATTGAAATGGTAAACGATCACAAGAAGGAGCTGGGATGTTGCCTTGTAGGCGGTGGCAAGTTTGGAGGACACAGTAAACCAAACAGGAACAGTAAGGGAAAACATGGGCACTGGATCAATGGAATGGACTGCAGTGGAATGAAGTGAAAGTGGAACGGAATTGACGAGGACACATTGCAAACACACATTGTCACACAGCAGCAGGGAACTGGGAGTAACTGTAAGCTTCCATAGAACTGAGGCCGGCTCAGAGATCTGGGACAGCTTTGGCTCATCTAGTCCTGTCGCTGACACGCTTCTCTTAAGAACATCTCCTTATTTTTCTCTTCCATTTTCAAACCAGGTTCTTTCTCACATCTCTAATGATTTACCCCTCAGAACACTGGATTGCCGGTTCCCAGTCATGTCCACACATAATGCTAATATCTCCAAGATAATATGGAGCTCCTTTGGAATAAAAAGGTATTCCTTTGCATTTACTGTTATTTGCTGTCCTGTCAGGCAAGATTTTTTTTATGAGCCTTGCCATGTTGATGATTTATGGGCTGTTATTTTAACTGCATGCTCTTGTAATCTGGTACCAGGTTTGGTTTATCAGTCTGTGATCTCATTTAGGATCAAATGTGCTGACACTGTAATCTTGAGCTACTTCCATAACTCATCTGCTTAGTAGGCACTTCTATCAAAGGTGACATTACTAACTTATATAAACTCAGGACATTTCTCAAGGGTATGATCACAGGACCAAACATTCACAGGATCTGTATGTACATGATGTACCCTGCCAGTGAAGAGTTCAGTTTGTTATCCATTAGGTATCCAGGCACACATGTAAGAGGCACAGTGAACAGCAGCTGTCACATGCAAGGCCCATCTTACACATTATGTCTATTTCCGGAACTGGTTACAACATGTGTGTGTATGGGGGGGGACACTTTTTAACGCTACTTACTTATAGCAGTCGTTGTTAAATCTGTTATAGCTGCCCAGGGCTGTGAGAGCGCCAAGCCCGATCGCATAAGAGAAGAAAATCTGCGTGCCGGCATCTATCCAAACCTGCATTGCAGGAAAGGAGAGGAAGATCACCTAACCTGCTTCACATTAAAACATCACATCACATTTGGACATCACATTGGAAAGGGAAACATTTGGTCATCTGGAATCTATGCAATATATAATGAAGTTGTTGTGAGAGATTTTCATGAGCATATAAGTGTATGGAAAAGTTAAAATAATCTCTAGAGTAGTGTTTCCCAATCCAGTCCTCAGGGACCCACAGACATTCAACATTTTTGCTCCCTTCCATCTCCCAGTAGGGAGCAAAAACGTGGACTGTCTTTGAGTCTCTGATGACCGCAGATGAGCTGGGGGAGGGGAGCACAAACGTGGACTATCTGTGGGTTGCCGAGGACCAGGTTGGGAGACACTGCTCTGGAGTTACAGCAGAGTTCATTACGAGCCACTGAAGTTACTTTGAATTCAGCAAATAGATCTACATCCCGTGACTGGGGTCCTTTTTGAAACTCCGAGGCGCTGAACGGGCCTCACCTGAGCCTCGCCGAGTTTAGACCAGTCAGGCTTGACGTAGTACAGGATCCCATCATAGGCACCAGGCAAAGTCACACCTCGTACCAGCAGAATGATAAGAACGACGTACGGGAACGTGGCAGTGAAATACACAATCTTAGGGGAACAAAAGAGAAAGGAAAAAAAAGTGAAAACCTTCTAAGTGATAAATACAGCTAAGTGAGTACAGAAACACTTAAAGTAACTAGATTGTCGCTGTACATAACGGTTACGATTATGATTACAGACCTAATATCTTAACATGTTAATTTACAAAAAAAAGGAATAAGAATAATTATGCAGTGATCACTTTGACATTAAACTAACAATCGATTTGCAAATTACCTAATGATTCACTGGAGAGTAACACACACTTACTGGCATTCCAGTAGGCCGTACCCTTGTCTTGTGCCCAGTGCTGCCTGGGATAGGCTCCAGGCCCCTACCCCATTAACCCTGACCTCGATAAGCCTTTGGAATAATTCCCAGTTGCCTCATGACTTATACATTGATTTTCAAACTTCTAACAGTTGTCCAACATTTATGACTAAGCTCACAGAAGCAAATAAAGCTGTGCGACGCCTTTATCTAATCTCTGGAATCTCCAAGCACACTGAACCTTGAGCCTGCAGCAATCTGAGCGTCCGATAGCACCAACACGCCGGTGTTGACCGCAGCTGTACTTCTGCATCTCGCAGCATGCCATTTTGCCTGACTTTCACTGCGGCTGCCGTTCGACACGCATGGAAATGCGGCTCCGTGGACGGCTGCCAAGTCCTTTCACGGCGAGCTACAAAGCCATATCATTATCATTCACCGACAGCGGCAGTCGTCCTTGCCACTCAGCAGCCGGATGTAATCTGAGTTTGGTGTGAGGAGTGTGTCCCCCAGAACACTGTTTCAACTCATTCTCCTCCATGCCCCTGCTGGCTAGGGACGGCTGCTCTCCATAAGTCAGACACTTGTGCTATGTACAGCTCTGTCAAGCACATTTGATTGATAGTGCCCCATAGTGTGGTCTCCTCTGTCCTACTCCGCACTAGTCCTGGCATCACCTGCTGCTGGAACAGGGCACTAAAGCTGCTGCTCTGGTAATAACATCTTCATATAAAAAAAAGGCGGGATTTCGAAACGAACGCAAAACGTAAAATCCTCCTCGTCTTGAAACTGGAGGACAAACCTAAGTTATTGTTTTCTTTTTCTGTTTGTTTTGCTTGATAATGGACACAGACCCGCACACACGCTGGCTTTTCTCAGAGGGCGTGTGTCACTTTCACCGCAGCATCCAACGTGCCGTCGATTCGCCATGTCGACATGCCTCATTTGTTACTTAGGCCGATTTCACGGCTGGGAAGAGCAACGACAACATGACTAAGGAAAACAACGTGGGAATTTTATCATTACCATCCAGAGAATCATGTCATACACTTTTTAGCTAATGGGCACATTTCAATAATTTATTCCAGACAGGAGCAAATAAGTTTCTCTTTAAGTGACATATAGTGCAGTGAAAACTTAAATCAATAAAGCAAATTCGTTGTAAATGCTACTAATGGCCAGACGATGCCAAACAATGACTGCTTAATAAATACACCATAAATCAGATTTGATGCTGGCCCCACCTCCTGTCTAGAACAGGGCTATTGTCACGTCTCACTGCAGTCCACCTATCACTGCCCACCAATCAGAAGCAGCAAGGGAGGGGGACACGTTAAGGTTTGACATCTACACCCTCCTTACTATTGATGTTGCTACATCTGTTCTTTCCTCCCCTTTATACTTTATTTGAATCATGTTCTGTTATATCAGTTAAATTCCCTCAGCAGGTAGCTCAAAAGGGCAAGGAGACTGAATGTGAAACAGGTTTTGGTTTCAAAGAAGCATTTTTTTCTTAGCTCTGCCACACCTTTGGAATAGTATACCCTAATTATAATTCCAAATAATGTTATATTTCAGTGACACGAAAATGTATAACATTAACAAATGATGGAATGTCAAAGAGAAAACCTTCAAAAATAATAAGGAAAGTTGAAATATAACTCTCTTGAAATACTATATGTTTAAACCAGTATTTTGTTTCAGTGTTTTGGGAGACATTACGTTTCTTTCACTGACAGAACAATGCATGAATCTGAACTATCAAGTTCTCAGATGAATGTAGCGGATTTCAGCAGATGCTGAGGGTGTCCTCTGTTGAGTTAAGAAGCCCTAATTATTTACTCTTATCATGACTGCAACTTCATTAAAATTTTCCAGACACTCTGACCCCGAAGAAAGGCAAACACTTTAAACTTCAGGCGTTCACTGGATGTCAGTGCAAAGGGGAGTGACACCATTAATGTTCAGACTAAATGCTCAACCAAAAGCAAGAGTGAATGCATGAAGGACTACAGTCTAGGAGGCCAAAATGCGGCAGATGATTGAGAATTCTAGTCCCATAATGTACTGGACCTTAAACTATCACTCAGTATTAAACAACAAATGCATGCAGGAGACAGATGAGGACTTGATGGTGACAAACGCGACTCGAGGCCTTTCAGCTTTCACATGGCTTTCAACAAGAGGCCAGGATCAGCTTTCCTGGGCCTAATTACAGCGGCGTTTAATCACCTTGCCGGTTGACTTCACCCCTTTCCACACGCAGAAATACACCATGACCCACGTAGCCAAGAGGCACAGCATTACTTCCCAGTTTATAGCTCCAGGTTGGTCCAACCCATCTGAGATGTTCAGAACCTTATTTCTGCCAAAGGAGACAAGAGGTAACATAGTGAAACTTTAGTGAAAAGTAGTTCAATTGTAGATGTACAAACAAAAAATTAAACATACTTTAAAAACCAGTCATCATTTTTATGGTACTACTATGCTATCCTCAGGCAGTCAGCTATTGAAAGTCAAGTCAAGTTACCTTCTTGTCATTTCATTCATATGGCTTATACTGACCATTATAATGCAAGGGATCTATAGTGTATTATAGATGAACACTTCATAGAGTATTCATAATGCATATTAAACATGGCTATGATGTGTTACGCCTTTTTATAAATAGTTATAGCCATGTTTATAATACTTTATGAATACATTATAATGCATTATGAAGGTATCTGTAATGCATTATAGATGAGTGCTTTAAGTAAAGTGTTACTCAAAGAACAACAAATACCAATTGGTTTTATGGGTTGCTTAATAAGAAAAATGCCAGGCTTAATTTCCTTGAGATACAGCTTTTTTGATCCTTTTTTTCAAAAAATCAGGAAAATACGTAAGGGGATGGAACATTACAAACTATAGTTACTATTAACTATCTCTTGTAATTCAGCCCTAAATACCAAGATCTTTAAAAGATCAATTTTGCTAAATGGTAAAATTCAATGCTAAGTGGTAAAAAATCAGTCTATACAGTCTATAAACTGATATTTAAACTAAGACACTGCATCACAAATACTCCTTTATTGAGCATTTGTTATAAGGTTTATGGTATAAATAGGATCTCTGTGTGCATATTATGTCTGGCATTGGTTATGACATTGAAAGGAAACAGAGCATGTTATAATTTTAGTGTGCAGAGTGATTACCCAGTCAAAAGGGACAAAGCAAAGGCAGTGATTGGCTGAGTGAACTGTGCTACAGAAACTTACTCCCAGAATTCAATGATGGGTGAGCGACCCTCTGCCAGCTCCTCACACGTCAAGTTGCCGAAGCTGGAGTTGCCAATGGTGCCATTTTGGCACTCATCATGGCGGAAGATCTCGATGCAGGTCTCGCTGTTCCAGGGATTGTTACAGTTCGACCAGGGAAGTGTAGCGCTGAAGGACTTGATGAAGTAGTAGAAGCCCCAGGCCAGCACCATGATGTAATAGGTGTTGCAGAAGAACACTATCACCATTGAGGCATAGCCTAACCCTAGAATATGAAGGCACGAGCAGAAGGTCAGAGCAATTTCAAGAAAAGTGTAGAGTTCTTCTTGACCAGCTGCATATCATTTTTGCATGGCAGCTGCACAACGGGGGACCACAAAGGTGGGGAACAGCCCGTCACCGGAAAATAGATGGCAGATCAGGGCATTTATTCATGAGCAACAAAAGTATAAACAAACTGAAAATTGCATAAAGAAATACAAACAGGGACTGAAATAACTGGTACACAAGCATCTATTTGCATTATAAAGGTTAAAATGTGTGGTGATTTCTTGTTGCGACAGCGCAAATGTACGTGAAATAAGTAAGCACGACAAAATTTTTTAGCACATTTTAACTTTTATACTGCGAATGCGTACTTTTGTACGTCACGCCAATCTCAGCATATAAAGAGGAATCGCTTCTCGTGTCGTCTTTCTAAGTCACAGCTCCTGTGGTCCCTGGGGTGGCTCTGGGGGGCAGCGCAGTGGCCTCACACCTCTGGGAACGCGGGTTTAATTCCTGCTTTCGCTCAGTGCGTGTAGAGTCTGCCTGGGTTTCCCTCCGGCACTCCTGCATACCCAAAGACATGCGCTTCGCGTAACTGGTGTCCCCAAACGACTTGCGGTATATGCCTGTGTGCAGCTGCGTGCCTTGCAACAAACCACGATCTCTCTAGGCTGTTCTCTGCAGCGTGTAGCCTCTCGTTTGTGCACAACCTTATTTTGGATAAGTTGTTACGCAAGGAATCTCCCTCTTAGTGTTAACTCGCATGACCTTAAGAAACTTCTAAAGAAAATAAGTAAATAAATAAATACATAATAATAACAACATCATTTTGAGTAAATCGGGTTGAAAAAGTTACTGGATGCAATGTAATGTACCTTTAAAGAGTGGCGCAATATTCCACACATTGATGCTCCCCGCCTTCATGAACTGGCCAAGAGAAATTTCCAGGAAGAAGATTGGAATGCCGCCCACTACTACAATCAACAGGTAAGGAATGAGGAACACTCCTGGAAGGGAAAGAAAGAGATAAAAAACTGGGGTGAAAAATTGGGTTCCAGGTAATACTTACGTGTAAGAACTTTGGTGTAGCATAATGTGTTATGGAGGAACCGATATCAGCAAAGCAGGAAAGTCCATTTACCACTCACTTAAGCAAATAACTATAGTGGTATTTGTGTAGAAGATGATCCCAACTGATAAAATGAGAAGTGAATTAGGACTCTTAGTGAACTACCCTTTATGATGGAGCAGAGCAGATGCAGGCTTTGTCTATGCTCTTGACAATGCAGACTGAGTGAGTGAGTGAGTGAGTGGACTGAGCTACAGAACCCATCAGAGATTAGCGCTCGCTGCTAACGCCGCGGCAGCTGCCGCATTAGCTAGCCAGCCCCCGAAATGCAAGCCAGGCCTTCGTCCATAATAACTGAGCGATTATGAAGTGACACCAGTGGCAGAGGCTTACGCTGATGGGGGGGCATGTTAGGAAGATGGGGGCGGGGTTTCACAGTGGATTACTCGGTGAGCGGTGTGCTGGTCTGAGTGGAGTGGAAGTGACATCACTCGGGGCTCGTTAGTTTCCGTGGAGATTCTGATAGGGCCGGCTGATGATACGGAAGAGGCCAAGCTATTCAGAGTGGCCTGCATTGCATAACCGGGACCCTGCAGGCCAGGGACAGCATCTGTGCCGTCTACAGCCCCCTGCTCTCACTGCCGACATTGACAGCAGGTGCGCTGAGGGTTAAAGCCTCATCAATGAGTCAGAAAGTTATAGGGGATGTTAAAGCGAGTCACAGCAAGATGCATGGGGCCCCAAATGAAGCTGCTGTTTTGCACAATGACTATAGAGCTAATAAGCAAATTCTAAGAGAACGGGGTTACGTGGAAACTGACAGTGAGCAATCATGGCAACGGGCAGGTTAGTACAATAGACAAGGAGCATGGGGAGGTGCTGAATGAGGCGGGAAATCAGGCTCGTTTATAAGCGAAGGACATGACTGCAGTGGCAGTGAATGACGCGCGAGAGCGTGACTGTTGGCATGGAGCAATGGCAACGTGCCGGTGAGTCATACACACTGCGGTGGCAGCGGAAAAAGCTGGGGGGGGCAGGCATGGGGGTGGGGACCAATCAGCACTCATGTCCAGCACCTTCTGGGTAGCTGGATATTTAGCAGGGAGTTGTCTGGAGAACTGCATCCCCTACAAAAGGAGACAAGGAGCGCAGGCCGCTCGCTGGCTATGGGGTATCTTAAAGGCATTTGATGCTTTCTTCTGTGGTAATTCGGTAAGCGGAGCTGAACAAAGGAATGACGTAACGGCAGACAGGGCATCTCCCGGTAAAATAGGTCACAGTAAGAGGATGCATTTTTGAAGGATACACTTAGCGTTTATCTTACTAGGTCATAAACACCTCGCCCATAAAACAGGAGTAAAAAGCTGCTCTGTTCAAAACAGAGAGACACTCCACAAAAACTGTGCAGCTCTCACCTCCATTGTCTATACAGTCAACACTTTATCTGCACTGTCATTAACAAAGAACATATGGTACTTCCAGATAATAAACCTATAATAATATTAAATGGGTTTTAATTACAAATACATATGCAAAATATCAAATATAATTAAACAGTTCAATGTTTTAAGTTATTTTGGTGGTGAAACTATAAAAATGTTGTTTACTTATTGGAATGGAATACTAGGAAATAATCAAAGTGTCTTTGAAACCATATTTTAGACAAATATTAAGTAGAAATTTGGTAAGAAACACTTTTAGTTAGTGAATTTATTAAGATGTGATTCCATTTTGGCTGAAGGACAGAAGGGCACTTGCTTGAATGAGGCGGGTGCATCATGCTGTCAGCCAATCAGGAGGGCTGTTACCAGTATCTAAAGTTGGGGCAGGGGCATCAAATTTGTCTACCTGCTGCTGATGGTGCTGCTAGAACTACTGACCATGTCGCAGCCTGTCCACACAGAAACCCAGGAATCACAGGCAGCGCCGACAGTTGGAGGATGTTTATCTGGAGTGCGATGCATTAACTGCTGAGAACACTCACATCGGCTAAAGTACGGAGAGTACAAGATTTGCTGGATGTTAGATTAGATAAAGACTATAATCTATAAGTTGTTTACTACATTCAGTCATACAATATTAGTATATTAGTAAATTAGTAACATTAAATATTAGTAAAGTTATCAAGGTACCAAATAACTATGAGATTCCTGAAAATATCCTAAATAAATGCCTGCAAGAGACAGGTTAAAAAAATAATATTTAATAAGATGGAAGCAGATTACATCCCATTCCTTCCACCTCACACAGGGAACAGGACGTGAAGATATATGGGAAAAAAGCATTCGGGGTGGCATTGCTTAAAAACTGCTGCTGCTGTGCCAGGGTCGCTCCGACCCCCCCACCTCGAACCTCCCCTCTGGATCGTGTCGTCTCCTGGCCCGAGTCCCCCCACGGGTCATGTGGTAGTCCCCCCCCCCGGGTTGTGTCATTTCCCGGTCCGAGCCCCCCCCCCCCGGGTCATGTCATCTCCTGTCGTGAAGCCCCCCAGGTTGTGTCGTATCCCAGCCCACACC
>JAODJW010000106.1:11589155-11605822 GCA_026777045.1 Hyperopisus bebe | reverse complement strand
CCCCCACCCACCCAAAGACACCTTTTGTTTATAAAGGATGCCCAGGAAATCAATGGCTACTTCCTGCTGACAAAATAAAATAAACAGATTTGATCGACAGCCTCATACAATGCTACTTAGCATCTGAATATAGTCTCTGCTTCAAGAGAGGACAGGGTTATTGGGGTGAGACCATGCCATGCTAGCAAGCCATTATAATTGCTGATAGTATTATTAGCAGGGGACATGCTAGTTTGTCCCCTATCTGAGAGGAGGACAGGCAGAATCACATGATGCTGGTACACCCTGCATCCATACTGCCAAGGACAAGCGGAGGGCTCACTGCAGCACTCATAAATCTGAGTGCTGGCATCCACCCTGTGCCGCCTGCTGCTGATGAAGAGGGAGGGGCGTGAGGCGGCCCGTCAGTCACAGGCGGGTGCATAAAAAAAAAGAAGAAAAAAAAAACACTGCCTGCCAGCAACACATTAAACCCACAGGATGAATACAGCAACATAAGACCAAAATCAGGCCAGCAAGTTTTAACAAGGGCACCAGGCATAAGAAATGTCCAATCTTTATAGTATATCTATGACAAGGTAATTTATAATTATTTCAATAACAATTCACGTAAACAGATTATGTAGGACAGGGATCAAAATTATTGCTAGGTATTTTATCATAATAAAATGTCAGAAAAATATAGCCTAGATTGAGGGTCTTAATGGTATATTATGCTGTTACAGTAGAGAATAGAGAGTGAATTAACCATCATAAAACACGCTTTTATAGCAAATATGAACCCCCGTGACCTAGACAAGTGGTTATGGAAAATGAATGAATAAATGAGTAAAAATGGTACATATATAATCTTTGTGAAGTAGGAGTTGAGTTGTACAGTATGTGTAATCCTGCTTTCTCAGGGACAGTGGAAATCATCGTAGTGCGAGGTGAAAGTGGCAGTAACTTTCAGACTGTAGTGAACTTGGTGACGGCAGTTTACAGCAAAGGTCTGACTGTAACCTCTGTGCTGACACAGTTCCCGTGGAAAACGAAGGCGTCTCTTCACAACAACCATGGTGACGATGTCATTGTTCAAGCTGTTCAGTAACACCAGGCGTTAATGTTGCACTAACTAGGCTTTTAGTTGGCAGTAAAAATCAGGTCAGCATTGAGGCAAACACCCAGTTCCTGTAAATACTGAGATATGGGAACACACTGCCTACTAAGATTACTCACATTCATTTGGGCATATTTGTCCATGTCTTAAATAACATTTATGACTGAACTACTTATTCTTGGTATCCATTGCACAGCTGGTGGCTTTCAAAGAACTGACCTCTGAAATATGGTCCCATATGTAAGGCCATTTAAGATAATTAAAGTGAAGATGAGGCACTTCCAAACACACATAACTGGAAGTTTCTTGTGATGCCAAGCTTACTATTACTGATTCATTCTGTCGGGAAAAATGTCTGCCAATGTCGGTTTTTAAAAGCCGGCCAACATTAACAAGCGTCATGACAATAACAACAATTATGTAGAAGCCACGAAGTATAACTAATCAAGATCATCATAGCATTTTTCTCAGGTAAAACAAAGATTAAAGGCTAGCAGTTCTGCACCCACAACATTTCCTTGATGAATGTAAGTCTTTCTGAACCTGAAACTCTCCTTCACATATGCAGACATCTTGAGAATAAACCTTACGTAATACATGACTGTAATGAGATTCCAAACCAGGACTAACAACACGGCTGTTCTTACCATTGCTATGCCATATATGTTCTAGTTGTTCTGGTGTAAAAAGACCAACGATAACAAACGGGGGAATAAATGCTTGAGTGTCATTGTAATTCAGTCATAAGCTAAGGCTGTGGAAATCTAATGCCAACATATCATCAAGGTGACCGACACATAGCATTGACTTGAGTGGAGGGAGTGGAGGTGCGGCCTCCGCCAGACAGGTACTTTGTGTCTGTGGCCTGTGAGAATGTGTCCTTCTCAGCACAGTGAATCTGAATTAAGACCTCTGAGGAACCTCCAAGGAATGTGAACACCCACACAATCTGACACACAGCCTGGCACCCTGGGCTGAGAAAAACTCTGAGTGTTACCTTAGAGCCCCTCACTGGGGGTAAAGCAAGCATTTCTGAGAGGAAATTTCAGGGAATCAGTCAATGGTCCTCCAGCCCCTCATCAACTTCTTTCTCAGACTGCCAAGCAAGAGTGAATGCCCCATTGTCTTTCCAGGACTTATGTTTTTCTCCTGTGTTCTTCCCACCAGCTGGCAGCCATGCCCTTTTTGCCCACTGTAGGGCAGGTCAGTCTCAGCCCGATTCCTCCACTGGAGGAATTTACTTTAATCCTTTCCTCTGTGGACACAAGGATGGAAGAGAAGTTCTCTTGTCTAGAGGATAGGAATTACTGCTGTTTGCAGTATACACAATAGGCTCCCTCACTGGCATGACACAAAGAGCCCATTTGGGAAATCATGTTGCCCACAAAATAAGTGTCGGTATGCCACCAGAGCCCAAGTGGAAACAAAAGCAACCATCACCCACTGACAGAATGACTTTTAGGAAAATGCTCGGTGTGGAAAGAATGTACTAGCAAGATCTAAGGACAAATCGCATTTTCCTAAAATGATATCAGTGCAAGATATAGTAGTAAAAAAGTGATGTGCACATTCTTAGCAGGAAAAATGAGACATAATAAAACAGAAAGTGTTTATATTACCTGTGATGTGAACACAGTTACAAGTGAAACGCAAAACGTCTTAATAGCTCATCCCCATAGTACGAGGAAAAGAAAGACGACCATGAAAGCAACACATGCTGGTTTCCCGTCGGGAAAGTAAACATACGCATCCAGCTTGGTTTGGCTGACAAAGAAAAGATAAACATATCAAAATATGGAACGATAACATAATTCGATCAGGCATCCTGCAAGGAGAGGTATAGTTTGCAAAGATAATACTTTAGCTCAAACCAAATTAAAAGGAAATTCAAGAGAACACAAAGGTGTTTTCATGAAATATCACCTTTCTGCAATACATCTATTATAGATGATCAGGGTTGCCTGCATGATTTATTTTACTCTCTATCAGTTGTTTTTTAAACATTTTTTTTCCTTTAACAAATACCAACTGCCTGGCTAACCCAGAATTGAAACAGATGTCTTATTTTGAACCACAAAAAAGTATCTGGTCAGTTTTCTTTCTATATTATACAGTTTTGAGGAAGTTAAGGATAAATACCCTGGTGATTAGATACAATACTGCACTATACATACTATCACTCATATTTTGAAATACGTACCCATCTTAAGATATAAATCAAAATAGAGGTATACTACAACTATCTATCCAAACTTGTTAAATTTGTAACATTTGATGGCCATCATTTATTTCCCAAGACTGATTTTTACACTGAATATTATTAATGTTATGTAACACATACTAACCCCATTTGAATAATTACTTAACACTTACACTGAATGACTGGTTATAACACCTTTGGCAGTGACAACTATAATCTAACACTTCCTGTACTTACTGAAGAGCTACTTTAACTCAGTCACATTCATCAGTCCATGGTTATAGACTTCTAGTTTCCAAAATATCTCAACGGGATTTAGGTGTGGACTTTGACTAGGTCAGCTCAAAATAGTACTGTAGATTCTTCATAGGTTTTCAAAATCTGTAGAGGAGATCCATATCAGTTTAGAGCAAATTTAAGGAATCTCATCATGTGAACTGTTGGGCTTAATACTTAAATAAAATCATAAATTCACAAAATAATTTGTCATGTCAAGCTGTATTTTTTTTTCCTGGGACCTAAAATTTATTGACACTTTATTAGGTACTCCTGCTTAATACCAGGTAGGACCCATTTTTTTGCAGAACCGCTTCATAGGTCAGTGAGTTGTACATTCTAAGAAGCCTTAGTGCACAGCGCTGTTTCAATTAACTATTTTTTCGGTACTTCACCTTTAACAAGTCTGGCCGTTCTCTTTTCCTGTTTCTCATTAACAAGGTGTTTTCAGGAACAAAACGGTCTGTGACAGAGTGTTTTTGTTTGTCGAAGCAGTCTGTGTAAACTCCAGACACTGTAGTGAGTGAAAATCCCAGGACAGCGTTTTTTTTTGAGAATCTGGGTCCACCACGCCTGGCCCAGACAATCACACCACGTTCACACTTACATCACACATCTTGTCCATTGTGATGCTTAGCTGCACAGTAAGCAAACCCCTTGACCCCGTCTGCATGCGATACCCTGTTTGCATTTTTGAGCAGGTGTAGCTAATAAAGTGGCTACTGAGAGGATTGTGGGAGAAATTCTGCCTTAAATGCACTTAAGAATCCTACGCTTAGCAATGTCTGTTCCTAGCACATGAAAACTGACACTGAGAGGAAGCATCGCCTGCAGATATCAGGTACCCAGTAAAATGCTCATCAGCGCACAGGCTGGTACATGACAGCATAACAATATTCCCATCATACCTGTTATAGCTTAAAATATTTCACCCTTTCACTACAGCCAAACTGCATATTACAGCTTAGGAATGAGGCATCAGCCCTCAGACACATGTATGTGCTTGATATTAAATAGAGACATAAAGTGATGTTTTTCTTTGATAATAGATAAAATGATCAACACTCACGACCTGAGTTGCCTCTGACACAGTATCTGCCAGACTGACATTTTGTTCAGGTCACAAATACATATCTTTCTGAGCTACTTGTATATATATTTTTTTAAAAACTACCCACTATTCTAGACATCAGAAATTCATTCAGTGCATAAATTTGAATAAATGATGAGAAAAGTAATTATACCTGAAATTCATTTCTAGCTCAGCCCACCTAATGCTTGATCTTTTGAGCCTGCTGGAGACTAGCACTTTCAAATGTCAACGGGGTAAGTTAACATTCCTGTCTATGTTCTATTAGCAATCCAAGTCAAAATACAAAGGCAGAGTAATTTCACAGTTCATAAATCAGTTAAACTCGGGGAACACTTGTATAGGACCATTAAGTAAAGTTTTTATAACGTACATCTGTCAAGCTGTCATTTTCACTAGGAAAAAGTTTACCAAGAGCTACATTGCTGTAATTATTAACCTTGGTTTACTCCAGGTACTGCCAGACATTTTTCATGATCTACAGCAATCTGAATGACTGAGGGAACCTTGCCATGACTGTTTTAGCTTCATGGTATATCTGAACCTCCCCCATCACATCGCTTTCTCACCTTTTTCCCTTCTGATCCTGTTGCCTCTTTCCGAAACTGCACTATATGTGTCTAGTTATTCCAATATTTAGACGCTTGATGCTCCCCCCTTAAATTTAACATTTATATTTGTCTGTCTGGTCCATTAATTTAGATTACTTATTACAGTTTAGTTTATTTTCAGTGTCTGATGTGTCATTCAGTTATGGGACTTTTCCATGCAGCAGGAGATTCAGTGATTCACCGAGTTTACACGTACACGGTAATTTCAGCCGTTACACCCAGCCTCTCTAGCATCTAAATATAAACATGAAAATGTATTGCATTAGTACAGGATAACATGATTAAACTAAACAACTCTTAGGTAAATTCAGGAAATAATAAACAACTATAGTCAATGTTAAACAGCTGTATTTGCATATAATAAGCGTCTCGCCTAACCAAACGTTTCAATATCCGTCTGAATTTAAACACGTTAAATGTTTAACATTAAGGAAATAAAATAAGTAAGTCAGGGTGATTACATACGTAAGTCAGTCAGTCAATAACACATTTCGGTTCACAATCCCTTTATCGTTTTTATACGGTAGCTAATTGACATATAGATCACCGAAACCTTTGCAGTAAATAATGTAAATGTTTTAACAAGTTAACTATACACATAAATAGGCGTATTTACCATTTTTATCTAGTTATTTTTACCAAGCTCCTGAATGGTGCGCCAAAAATATCCCAACCCACCCATGAATTGTGACTAAAAGTAACTGTTTTCGCGGTCTCTCTATGTCAGCCATGTTGGATTCACGAAAAGCACCATTTGCAAAATTTTTGCTATTTTAATTACAATTCCGCTATTTCACGCTGAAGACCGGCGCGGTGGAGCGTTCGAGACAAAACGCCCCGCCCCCCCCAGCGTTGTCACGTGACCTCACGCAAACGGCAAGGACCGCTAATGCAAATTAATTTGACTAAAGGGATTGTGGGTAGCTGAAAGGAGACTAACGACCTTCTCCATCAGTCAGGCAATCCGATATTAAGCTTGCCTGGTTATTCCCTGCGAAATAAAATATATCGTGTATTTTGTTCTAATGGTGAGCTACAAAAGCCCATTTAAGAAAACAATCACCACATTATTAAAAATGAAATATGTTTACACTAGAGGAATCAGTGGATAATACTGTATTTGATACGCAATGTGTCTAGTATTCAGCTGATGATGTTGCGTAACTTAGGAAACACGCAGCTCGCACTTTACGCGTGGGCAAGCGCATAACTCAACGCACAAAACTGACCAGGCAGGCATCTCATTGATTCGGCACAAGTGCTTCAATAAGCCGCATTCATGGTCACATCCACCGACGTCACGGTAACGTAATCGTTCATGTTCGCATCATTGCAGAGAAAGCAATGGCCCCTCATGTATTCATTTATACGTGATCCTTACTACGTCAGACATGATCACGAGTCAGGGATGCCAGGGTATCTACCGTAATGCGTGACCAAGATATCAGCAGGCGATAAAAATGGATGCACAGCTGTGTCATTGTGACCTGTGGTAGCCGGGTACCGAGGTACGCTGGTGAACAAATGAAAATTTAAAATGCTCACAATGTGGAAATAGAACGAACACTTAAAGCAGAAATACTTCTAAATATGCCTTAAAGAAAGCGCCAACACACGCAAACAGACGTTGCTTAACAGTAATATCACTGTGATAATGCAGTGACATAAAAAAAGCTCACAGACAACTTGACATCTCCTATTTGGTCTTTACTTTCTATGGACATGAAGAAATTTCATTTCACTTCTTCAAACTAATTTAAACATAATGCGGGTCAATGGATATTTTGCCCCATCGGACAGTTAAACATAACGCAAAAAGCTCCTGTCCTTGCTAGACGTTGTAAGGTATTTTCATGGTTAGTAACGTGTTACGAGACGCAGTAAGTTTTTGGGATGCCTCGTGTTTCACTTTACGCGCAAGGATGTGCAGATATTTTGATTCAGTGTTACGGCGTTTAACTTTATTGGGCACTTGAGAATTTCTGTATTACTTAAGATAATTATCTGCAAGAGCATGACTATATGATTCTCTATTACTAGATTGCAACAAGTTATCAGTTCTACACAGTTACATCTCCTGACAGTCTAAATTTTGATCATTGACAGATGTTTGTAATACACCTTTTGTGAGTGTGGGAAATAGCCTACTCTTCAACTTTGATGAGACAACTGTATGCACTGAACAGAACAAACAATATGTTTGAAGATGTTTTCTTATAACTCGGTGTTCAAGAGCATACTCACCCCCACCGTTCTTGTAGCATAGATAGGGGAAACGCCACACGTTGCCCAGCCCCACTGCAAACCCCACACAGGACATGATGAAATCCATTTGTCTGGTCCAGGTCTCTCGCTGGGGGTACACTGGCTGTATTTGGGGCGTTGTTCCTGGGGCAGTTGCTGGTCCGGCTGTCCCGGTACTTGCAACCAGGCCTCCATTCACACCTTGGTGTCCACTTCCATTTGGTATCAGTTGACCCTTCTTCTCCTCAACAAGGTGGACATTCACGCTGCAGCACTCTCTGTTCAGGGTTGATTTCTCCATCCCAGGTATTCACTCGCAAACAAAGCACTGTCACTGCTCCAACAGCTCTGCTTGATTGGGAAACCAATTAAGATGATCCGCCGATAATGATACAATTCAATACAGTCCCAGATAGTAGAGTCCTCTTTATCGTTTTTTCAGAGTTCAATTCTCTTCCAAGAAATCACACCAAAAGTCCTTTTGTCCTGCTGTCTGCCACCCCTAAATGTAAACACAATCGGATCCCTAATTCGTGTTTCAGTATAGGGGTTTAAGTGATAGGTCAACTGAATGGTTGACACTAGTATCTTTATTTTAGATTATAATTTTGAAATTGCAGGTGCCTTTCGATTATTAAACCAAAGAAAGGTTCGCAGTGAAACTGGGAAGGTATAAGATTAGATGTACGTGAATTTGTCCGAGAATAAATCGAAATATGCAATTTAAAATAAAATTAGACGCGTTCACAAAAGGTATCACCGAGGTAGACAGCACCTTCAAAAACAATCCACGAAACACTTAAATGTGAGTCTGAAGAATCGCATGGGAACGTATCTCTCAAAGAGGAGACTGTAGAGGAGACGAAAAAATCAGCGAGCCGTAGTGCTCCCTAGCCGCTAAACGTACGATCACATTCGCCTGTCCAACAGCGATCTCCCCCTAGATCATCTTAGACGCCAATCTATCTTTCAGTTGAGCGCGTTAGGAAATCGTCTTCTGTTAAGTTGCCAATGAAGCCGCGCACCTCGCTACCCACCGGCTGGCTGAACACTGACCGCATCAGAGCTGACGGCGGCTTTAAAAGGGTAGCAGTGCAATGGGACGTCACTCGGCACTCACCCTCCCCTCCCACCATCCTTAAGGATACATATCCCCGTTCGTTCCTGCACGTAACCCAAGCAGGTCCCATTCACTCTCTCTCTCTCTCTCTCTCTCTCTACGTCCGTCTGTCGTCCATTCGCTTCGTATTTCCTTTGATACGCCGCGAAACGTTACGTCGTGTACAGCCCCTACTCCATTTATACATCTGAGCCTTGCCTGGTTATTGGCAAACGCCTTAATTAATCCCCCATACCAACTATTTCGATTACGATGACTCGAAACAGTAATTATTCCACCAGTACATTCACTGTAACAATGTAACAAATACGTAAATGGTCACATCTAGAAGTACTTAACGTTGCAAATTTTACTACACAATACACGTCTGCATTTTAATGTTTTCCTCTTGTAAAATTAAATAGCAATGCATTTTATTAATTGATGACATTAAGTATATTTTAAATTATGAATATATCAAAAGAGGTAAATGGATAGAGAAATGCAATTGCGATGTTATTTTGGTGATTGACAGCTATACTGTATATAATCTGGATGTCTCCTTTATAATACACAGAATCACAGTGTTTTGAAGTTTGCCGAATCACTGTGCCGTCAAAATCTCTCTGGAACAACATCGATACTCGTAAAACGTCATGAAGAGATCTACACTGAGCTCCAGACTAGTTTTAACTATGAAGAAAACGCCTTTCGTGGTTTTGCTGTACTACCATGTGAGTTTTTGACTCGCATCAGAAAACCCTTCAAGTTAACATATTCCGCTGTTATTATACAGGGGATCCTGTATTTGTCCACTTTATAAAAATTGCATTCTACCACCAAGTCACATCATTGTTTGACGATATTATTATTATTATTATTATTATTATTATTATTATTATTATTATTATTACTATTATTATTATTATTATCCCCCCATCTTCCAGCCGCTTATCTTCGTCTGGGGTAAGGTACAAACTTTTTCATTGTTCATGATCGAGTAGCGATGATATTTTTAAATCATATTAATCTCAAGATGAATGCCATTCACCAATTTTTCCGTTGCTACTGTGCTATGATTTTTGGCGCCCCTACGAGGCCTTCGAATTAAATCATACTGCATGTACTGTGCGATATACGCCAGGTTACTAACATTAGAAAACTTTATAACAAATAAAACAAATACCATACTTAACAGTCATTGCAACGAGTATTATTCTTAGATGCAAGTTGCTGAGAAAATGCATAAACAAGTTGCTGAGAAAATGTAATCAGATTATTAATTTCATTGTTACATTACTAAGCATATAATGCTTAATGAATAAATTACTGATATCTATTACTGCATTCACCAAGTTCTGGCTATCTTTGGTTGGTGCAGGTCAGACCTGGACAAAGGCCAGTCCACAGGACATATCCAGCCCACAGAGCTATATTTGCTGGGCTGCACAGTCTTTTGAATATCCTTTCCTGATTACAAAAAAGGTTTATGTTCAAATCTGTGAAGATGAACAGACTTTTTACATCCATGATTTTTTCTTTGAATGAATAACAATTATGTAAGTTATATAATGTGCTGTTTCTATTGATTTCTGCACATGTTGTAGCTTTCTTAGGACATGAAAATAATCATTAAAAATAATTACCCAGGCCCATCTTAGGATAATTAAATCCATCAAATGCTTTGATTATCTCAATTGCAGGTTTCAGGCCTAATTCTCGATGTCTGGCAGATCGGATATCATCAGGTCCCTGCTCTTTTGACCCAACTGGCATGAGCTTATCAGAAGCATGAAGCTACTCATGGTCAGGCTGCTCTACTTCAGAATACCCGTCACAGTAAGTGGGGGGGGGGGGGGGGCATCACAAAATTTCTCACAGTTCGCGGACAACATTTAGCACTGCAACAACTAAATGAACAACTGCCACAACATCTGAAAGTTATGAAATTTGTTTATTGGTATGCAGAACGACTCTTCAACATTGTGCCTCAATGATCCCCAAAGACACAGATCTTTTACTTCACCCTGAGTCAGCTTCAGCACAACTCTGTACAGAGCTGCTTCTTCGGTGAACGTCTTGTTTTGTTACATTGTCTTGATGTATTTTCAGTCTATAGTTTGACTTGGCCAGTTCAACACATTTCCCCTTCAGCAATTCTGATGCTGTTCTATTATTATCCTTTGGGATACAGCCTTGCTGCATGACCCAGCTGCAGTTTCACTTCTTGGACAGATGACCTGACAATCTCCTACAGATTATTTAGTACATTTCATTCCTTCAATGATGGAAATTCCTCCACATCTTGATGCAACAAAGAATTCCAAAAACCCAATAAAACTGATTTCTTCAGTGTTCTAGAAGATTTTTTAAATATGCGTATCACCTTCTTGTTAGTGAACAATGTTACCATTTTGTCCTGCTTACTTTTCCATACATCCTGTTTTTTTAGCGTTTATGATGATGGTGTCAGGAAGACTGACCCAAATAGAAGACAGAGAGGTATGTATATGGCTGCATCCAGTTCTATTCTGGGAATTACTGCAGTTATAAGCATTTTCCAGTTGGACAATGTGGCATTGATTGATTTTGATGGAAGCTTTAGATATGGCTTTGAATCCTTTCCAGAATAACAGTCACTGCCCCTTTTAATGACATATTTATAAATAATCATTTAAATGACACATTTATGTTTTAGATATTATAACAAAACACCCTCCATACACTTGAAGATTTGATGTTTGATTATATTGCCCACTACCATGAAGCGAAAGAACCACCCAAGGTTTAATAGTTTATTTAAAATTATTTTTTATTCATCTTTTAAAATGCAGATTCCCTGTACATGCTCTTTCCATCCACATTCAATAATGACATGGGTGACAAAGACTATTTAACAGTGCTGGATGTATTTATGTAAAATTGACAAAGTGACATACGGAGGCAGCTTGGCAGTCTCCCATGGAGGAGGTGGGGGGGGTCCTCTAACTCTTCCTGCAAGTTTGTCTGCTCCAAGTTTAGTGCGCAGTGGACCTCATGACTTAGGAACAGCTGCATTAGAAAGGTTATGCCACTTTTTTATAGCACATTTGAAATAGCAACAGTGTGGGGTCACATGACGATCCTTTGCAAAACCATGCCAAGCATGACAGATAGCATATACTGTATCTCCGTGTTTCCCAACCCGGTCCTTGGGGACCCCCAGACAGCCCACGTTTTTGCTCCCTCCCAGCTCCCAATAGAGCCGAAATGTGAACTGTCTGGGGGTCCCCAAGGACTAGTTCGGGAAACTCTGCTCTATCCGACAGTAAGGACTCCTAGACAACTCATTCATAAGACATAGCATATATAGATATTGTGTATGTGCTACTAAATTTGAGATGAGCAAATCGGATGTGATTTATATACAGTCTAACACGTCAGTTTCTGATTCTTGTTTCCTGAAACATATAATAGGGTAATTTGCCAATCCTCTTCATTTGTGCTGCTATACTAGGCATAATCGAGTAGTTCAGCTGACACACACATTCATTTTTTGTCTGTTTATCCCGGTCAGGATTGTGGGAGCTCTGGAGCTGATCCCAGGCAGCACAGAGCACAATCCTGGGATGCACCCCCGGTGGAATGCCAACACATTGCAGGGCACATACATACAGAGCTCTCAGAGAGTCTAGGCATGCCTGCTTAATTCTATTACAATCTTGCAATTTATTGGTTTGCTAACAAAAGACCGTTGACATGTAATGTTTAACACATCTTCACATATCCTCTACATTGACATTTTCTTTTTATATATATTAAGAGTCATAATTTTTTTGACTGACTCATGCAATTCTTTTCTTGCCATTTTGCTATTAATTGTGATTGCAGTCGCCGGCTCCCAAAGCGACACCAAACACAAATATTGGGTGGTTTGTGTTATTGCAAAGGTGATACTAATTAAAAAGCACCCAATGAGACTGCTTGTCAATGAACGCCTTAACTCAGAACACCTCGTTAATAACTATAATTGGGGTTTCAATTTATTATTATTTGAAATGAATATTTTATTTAAAACTACTGGTCATTTCTAATGTTGTAAACAAAATAATAAAGTAATGATTCTTGTTATACAACCAATAAATTAGCAATAAATCGATTGAGTTAAGCAAGCGTCCCAAGACTTTCTGTGAGCACTGTACATATAATCATACTCCATGGAAAATATATAGACACTTATTAGTCTAACCACATGCCTCTGTATTGCAAGGCTGCACTGGATAATGTTTATGCTGTAGCATGCACATAACTAACAATTAAGCCAAATCAGATGAAGGTAGCAGGCACTTTGATTCACTTAGAGGACAATGAGTCCCATTCAGAGTTGAATCTCATTACTGTCACAAATCAAAAAATATTTACTCATAACTATGTGACTCCACTCTATTTGTGATCTGGGAGCCAAATCCGGAAGGATATTTATTTAACATTCCGCAACCCTAACCAGGACACACTGCTGTTAGGTGGGCAAATGGAATTTCACCAGTATTTACTGGGTAATTTGCATCTGTATTTGTGTCAATTTGGCTTCCTTTAGTTATTCCACAACTTTGGCAACTTGTTACGTTTTTCCACACAGTCCACATACACTAATCTTTTGGTGACAGTAATGCATTTGTGTACGTGTGTGTGTTCCCCTGCCTGCATGTCATACAGTCGACTCGTGATTTTTTGAGGGCCCTATGATCCTAACTGAGGAGGTTATTGTTGAGAGATACCTAAATTATTAAAAATATATGGTACTATGTAAAAGTCTTAGTAGGTCAAAGACAATAATATGTAAATCATCTTCATGTTGATGTAAAATTGTGATGTCTGCCAAAGTGTGTTTGCTTAGCCACTTCCAAACATCTCAGAAAGTCATCCAAGGATTTACAGTAACTATCCAACACCTATATACCTAATGTATTTGTTGACTGCTATCATACCATGTCTGACTAATCAATATCTCATCGATGTATTTAATTAATTACGTCAATTAATTAAGTCAGCTGGTGGCGAAATTTAAATACATGGAATGACTGAGGTTCCACTGAGGAGCAGTTTGAGAGCTGAAGTAAAGTTTTTCTAGTCATCCTTCAAGAAGCCAGGATTTCCCCTGTGTTACTGTTCACTGGTATATAGTATATAATATATAATATATGGTATTAACTGTGTATTAACTATGTTATAAACTGTGTTAAAGAATCAACTGTGTTATGTTTGTCTAAGGTGATATACATTCGGCTTTAAACATTTTCTATCCCAAAGATTTTAGCACTATACTATATGTTTTAAATCTTATTCTTACATGTATGTACTATACTTTTGTAGTAATAGTATCAGTTTTTAAGCAAATCTTTTAAATGATCATACTTATCATATAAATGAAAAGGCCGATGGCGATAACAACACATATATTGTTTCATTGTGATCTACAGTCACATGAATGTGTGGCGATTGGCTTAGTCTCAAGTATTTGACTATGAGTAGCTGTGATTGTTACGCATCAGCACTGCAGTTCTGATCACCATTCAAACTCTCTGACCTTTGAACTCTGGGACTGTAGACAACGGGTCTGCAGTTTATCTGTAATGCCTATCATCAGCGGCATTATGCAGCACTTTCTTTGTATGGTCTTTTTCACATCAAAACAGAGGCATCTATAATATGCACTAGTGGGTTTACTGATTGAAAATATGATGAATGATAAAGGATGATGAATCATAATAAAATTGGATCTTTTAATGAAACGGTATTTAAACACAAAAGAATTCATCCTATGCTGCTTCAAGCAGGAAAGAGGCTTTTTTTTTTTTAATCTAAATGATGGTCTTCAAACTAAAGGCTATTTTATAAGACACTTCTTGGCTTCTCTAAAGCAGTTGAAAATAACCTAGCTATTACTGTTTAGCCATAGTCGCTGATTAGGATGTGGACATCCAGGGGTGAGGCTGGACGACACTAAAGCAGTCAAGGGAACTGGCATTCACTGTGAATGATGACGAATGGAACCGTCCGAGTATTAGGAATAAAATACAAAACAGACTGTATCTTGACATTGTGGACCTTGTCCCATACATGTTACCTTAGGTGCAGTGAAACCAGTGCGAGAGGTGATAAAAAAAGTTGACAGTGAGCTGTCAAAAAAGTCTCCCAATAGACTGTGGTGCACCGAATTTTCACCAATACCAATCATCAGTATATTTTTATGTGATATTACCGATACCGATAACCAATACCGACAAATAGCTAACCTGTTTTACCGGAGGGGTTTGGGGGTGGGTGGGCGGGAAACGGGTGAAGTTTGCTGACTGAATTATTTATCTTAACATGTTCATTTTATGACATGTTGTCATTTACGTTCCATGAGATTTACATGCCATGGTCAGAACAACATGGGCTAAAAAACGAGTCTCACAGGTATAATGTTACACTGTGCTGCACTACTGCATTTGAAACCGGAAAACTGCATAAAAAGGATGAGTGGCTGCTCTGTCATACCCAAGGAAGCACTTGTCTCTGAACCCTGTTGGCAGCAGCTGCGGCTCAGAGCTGCGGGCAGCACAGGGTGTCCGTGGCATCTTCACAGTGTGTTTTAATGCTCAAAGTGAGTGTTCCAGAACAGTATTCAAACAGAACACTGTGATCTGCATGGGGTTTTATTTTGGACAAGTGTCAACAATGCATAGGCTCGCTATGAATCTATGGTTGAACTTCAAGTGCTGTGCTATGACAACACCTCCAGGAGACAAGGGCCCAAGCTTGTCCATACGGTATACTTTCAAACATTCATCCAGCCATCCTCCAAATGCTCATCTAGTACAGGGGGGCAGAGACTTTCATAATATCCATTCATCGATCGATTGATCGATCCATCCAACACTTAAAAAGAGATCTGGAGCCTATTCCTGACAGGCAAAAGACAGGGGTAGGTCCTGGATGGGACAGCAATACTTTTGTAACATAATACTGCACTTTAAAATTTAAAAATAACTTTGAACGGATATATTAATACAGTCAAGCTTATGTTTCCATCGTCTGTGTTACAATTTTACTTTGAGAAGACTGACCTTTTATTAACTGCTACATTTGATGCCTGATGCTGGAATTCATGAAGCTTTACAGTACATATTTAAGCCTGTGAATGCTAAATATGTAGTTGTCCCAAAACTACAACATTCATCCATCTATTTACCGAACATGTCTGGATCAGTCAGTTCCTGCCAAACTAAGATCCACATGACTGTGTCCATCCTTGCACTGTCACAGACACGGCGTGGCATGGGGCAAGAAGAAGTGAGGATGAGGATCCACTGGCGGCTCACAGGACAACAGGGGTTTATTTAATAAAACTAAAAACACACGAGGGAAAATATATCAAAACAAACAGACCACGAGGATTCAGAAAACAAACAGGAAAAGATAAGAAATGAAGAAATGAAGTAAAATAATAAAATAAATACATACATACATAAAACACAATTAAGGATCAAGCAAAGACTAGGAACCAGGTAACACAGTGGGCAGACCAAGAAACTAAAGAACACCACGACATGCAGCTATCTAGCACACAATGACTATCTATGGAACTGATCACACACGCAACACACAAATACACAGGAACGCCTGGGCAAACAAGGAACAGCTGCAATTAATAATCAATTAACCAATCAAGAGAGGAACAGGAACAATGAGAAACAGGTGAAAGTGGAAACACTATACGAGCACAAGGACTGATGCAGCGTGTTGCCACACCCACCACACAGTGACACTCCTCGGGATTCCGGCCAGCGATCCCCCAGGCAGATACATGGTCCAGCCACATCCTCCAGAAATGGTAATCTATCTACCGCAGCCAGGTGTTACGTGGGTGTCCCCTTGGTCTGATCCAGCTGCTTGGTTCCTCAGCAATGAGGATGCTGCGAGCCGGATCACCCTCAGGGAAATGCACCACATGGCCGTAGTGCCATAACTGACGCTCCCTTACAATGCAGGTAATGTGCCTCATTCGGGATCCTCTAGCAACC
>JAODJW010000106.1:11546223-11561676 GCA_026777045.1 Hyperopisus bebe | reverse complement strand
CACAATAAATCGTGCAAATCACACCTAGCTGTGGCTGCTATGTTCAGATTCAGAAGCGAGAGAAGAGAGAGAGAGAGCTGGGACTGAGGCAGCAGTGTTATCCATGGTGCCATTTCAAAACAACAAATAATTCAACAGATGAATAGTAACAATATCTAACAATCTCAAAACAAAACCTTGTTTATACATTGTTACTATTTTTGTTATTATTAACAACAACAGCAACAACAACAATACTACTATTACTATTAATAATAATCATTATTACTATTATTATTAGTATTAGGATCATTATAGGGGGCAGCATGGTGGTGCAGGGGTTAGCTCTGTCGCCTCGCACCTCTGGTACCTGGGCTCCTTTTATGTGGAGTTTGCTCATGTGAGTTTTACTTACACAAAAATGTTCTGAGGGCAGAAGGAAAAATGATTGGTTTAGAGAGATAACCATTCAGACTGTAGAGGAGGTGGGACCACCCAATCACACGTTCAGGTCATCTCCCTGAACCAGTCACTAGCATGTTCTTCCCATGCCGTTGTGGGGTTTCCTCTGGGTATTCCGTTTCCCCCCCCCACAGGCCAAAAACGTGTTGAGGCTAATTGGACTTGGTACCACCAAATTGCCCATAGCTATGCATGAATGGTGTGTGAATATGTCCTGCGATGGCTTGGCGCCCCATCCAGGGTTGTTCCCTTACGCCTGTAGCCACCGGGATTGGCTCCAGACACCCAGCGAACCTGAATGGGACAAGCGGTTACAGAAAATGGATGGATGGATGGATTGATAATGTAATCCTCCTTTTTTCCCTAGAATATATTTAAATTCATTGTTTTTTCTTAGGTGTCTGATACTTGCCGTCCAGTCTCTCAGAATAAGTCCTATTAAAATCGTTTAATATAAACATTGCTTGAAAATGGCACAGTTTAATTTCTGTTTACATTGCTGGAGAAATAAAATGCAAAACAAATCAGAACAAGGGGGAACCTCAAAGTGATGCCCAGTTCCTCTGGTACCCCCTTCATGCCATGCCGGCCACAGTCTTTACACATGCTGGGTCGTTCATGGTACCACAGGCAGCCTGCTGGCACTAGACATGTCTGCGTGGGTGTGAAGAAAGCCTTAGAGAACCTACCCACCATGAACTCCCCGGCTCAGCTGGCAGATGACACACCTCATACTTAAATCACGCCCTTTACTGTAGTGTTCATGAAGAACCCCGAACCAAAGGATTTTAATGTACCATTATCAATCTCCGCTGGCGTATTAGCGCCTCTCATGAGCAGAGCTGCTGGTAAATGGATGGAGCCTAATGGTTCAGTGCGCTTAACTGCCAGCGGTCCAGCCGCGTCTTTATTAACGTGGAACGTATAGAATAGAGGTGATGCCGTAATTATAAATGGCTGAATTCTTGGACCTTTAACATGAAAGATATGAAATATAAATGAGTAACTCTGAGTGCGATTCATTCTCATGTTTCAAGGTGTCGACCCTTTTTAGGAGGGAGATTTTATCCTCTTGTGAATGACCTCAGGTTTGCTCATCATGCATTATGTATTTTTGCTACATTTGTTTTGCAATATTATCCAAAATGTAAAACTAGTAATTATTTGGATCCAATTGACGTTCCTAATAACATATATTAGAGAAGGTGGCATAGTGTCTCAGGAGGCAACATTGTGGCCTCATGTGGCTGGTGCTGTTGGCATTATCCATCCAGTTCATAGAGATATTTATCTGGTGGCTTGGTGTGCCAGTAGGGGGCACTCTTCTCTGCAGACAAAATAAATGATCAATGCTTCAAAACAGTAAAGGGAACACTATGGGAAAAGAGGGTTTAAGCCAAGGTCTTAATTCAATACTAACAGTAAAGATACTGTGGTATTTGCACAAGGGTAGGGATGTTGACCCATTTCCCAGGCAGTCTGGTAATTGCAATCCCACTTCTATGCACACAATAAGGAAATGAGTCTCGAAACTGTAGTTGTACTGAATGTACGTGTGTGTAAACAAGTGTTCTTAGGTGTGTCTAAAGTGCATTTAGTGTATGTTATTCTGCACATATGGCTTAGGCTTCCTGCCATGTGCTTCATGGTCCCCGAAAGGGTGTACTGAATAAGCAGTTTGAGAAAGGAGACAGTCTAACGTATAATCATACTCAATCTGCACCAGTTTCTGGACGTTTGCTGTAATTGGGATGATATTCCAACAAAAAAAGCCATTGAGAAAAAACTGCCATTGATCAGCAATCATAAGCCAGTTCATTGAGTTGCGCAACATAGTATTATTTAAAATGAGCATTTTATACCAGAAAAAAGAAAGATAAAAGGGTACACTATCTAAAAAGTTGTATTGATTGCAATAAGTATAGCGTTTCTCTTCTACATTCATCCATCTATCTGTCCATCCAATAAACACGGAATCTTAAATGAGACTCTCACTGTCTTCATGTGGCGTCCTGCATGTAAATTATTTTTTATAATGTCAGTTTATCTTTGCAGTCTCTGACGGTGGAATGAAATGTTTATACCTCAGCCAAATAAAGTGTCACTGTGTTCTGTTTACCGCTTACATTGACTTTCACTCCTTCCCACATGATGGCTTCTGCCCCTATGAATTATTCTGAATAGTATGATGTTAGGGAGAAGTAATGTCGGTTCTAAAATTCAGAGTCAGTGACCTTATTAACAAGCTTAGAGACAGTGCTTCTTGATGCAGAGTCAGTGACACTTGGAACAGGCTGTTCTCTCACTGATTGAGCTGAGAATGAAGTAGATGCTCACTGGTCAGTCGGAAAACTTGCAAAACTTTTGCGTGTTAGCAAGTTGCTCTACACAGATCATTCCGGAAGTTCACGTAAACCATTATGAAACCCATATGAAACCCATATGAAACTCTTGTTCAGTACACTCAGGGCGAACATTGCTTCGGAAAGCACATTCACTTCTTCTTTTCGCTTGACACTGGCCCCTGTTTGCTTTTGTTTGACCCCGAGCTCAGAGAATGTGGGGTTACATTTAACAGAGGCCCTTTGAGAAGCAACTGCTGAAAGCTCATTTAACCATATGCTTGCTGGCCCTTTGATCTGCCCATTTTAAGGTTGCTGTCTTACAATTCAATTCCTATGTTCCATCTTTCGGTGAGAGAAAATTGGGGGAGTCAGTGTCTCACAAACATTTCCATGCAGAATCCGTCTTACTTGAATCCACCTTTTTCTCCCCAAGTTATTTTTAGTGCTGCTGTTTTGTGAGTGCTTACATATGGATGCATTTTTTCATGCAAACACTGAGAATGGGGTAACGGGCCATATCCACTTCTTCATTCCCAGTGGCAGCGGCACATATATAATGTTTGATAGAAATCTGTTTCCAGGCTTCCTTGGTCCCGTTTAGATACACTCACTAGCTCAGGTAACCAGTGATTTATGTTGTGTAAAGCAAACTGGTCTGAAGGAGGGACTTGAACTCTGAGTAGAACCCATGATGGTATTTCACCTCAGCCCCAGTGCCGGCGGGGGAAGGATTTGGTAATTAATTCTTTCGAGATATGGTTCGTTCGCTCTCTCCCCAGTGCCACAACCGTGTAACTGATAAGAACTCCAATTAGCCGTAAAATTTCTTTAAGCACACTCCCTGTGAAAGGGCTTCCTTGATCTTAGCTCAAGGACAGGGCTGTTCTTCGGGAATAAATCCTTCATGTTTCCTTTTGACCAGGTTTACTGTCGGAACGATTATCAGGAAACTTTAACGACTGCATTACTGTGTATCACCTCAGGAACTACGCATTGTGGTACTTAAGTTACACATTTACTTTTGTGTCTAAGGAAAATGGCTGTATATCAACTGCAGCTGCAGTGTCATCGGACTGGATAAAATATATATCCAGGAATAGCTGTACAGTGAACTTCTTATGAGCATGAGCGTGGTGATGCAGCACTCAGAGCGGACACCGAGTCTAACTAGGTTGAAGAACACTTAGAGAATATTTGTAACTGGCTTTCAGTATGACGTGCAATACTTACTTATTTATTTTCGCTAAAATACTTTTACTTGTAGAATTTCATACACAATGAATGATTAAACCATATATCAACGAAAGAACTGCACATTTTTAAAGGCATGTTTCATAATGCACATTTGCAGAAGTAAAAGTCTGTTACATTACGTTTCCCTTTTCTTGTCTTAATTCAGTGGATTTGAACTGGATTTGGATACTGTTCATGGGTTGATGTGCGGTTAAAAATGTTAATAATATGGAGGACATCCCATAATAAAAAACGAACAACTTCCCAAAGAAACTGGTGATCTTATGCAGGATGATGACATCAGGGATTTCCTGCAGTCCGTGAAACATCAAAATGTATTTATCTTTCTATGTGTCTGATATCGGGGGATTAAAATACACCACATCTTAAAACTGAAGTCAGGAAATATCTCTAATGAATCCAGTACCTAAAGTACTATTCATCATCCATTCTTACATTACCATTTATCCAGTACACAGGGCATCTGTATGTCCACTTAAAAGATTAATTATCTGGACTTTTATTTAGATCAAAGACATTAGTTATCTTAATATTTATAATCACTGAATAAACTTAAATAGGGTTATCATCCATTCATCATCTTACCCAGGCTAATCTTATCCCGAAACAGAGATGTTTGCTGAAAAACCCTAATTAGATAACTAATAAGAGGACTAATTGGCTGAAGAGTCCTCACACCTGGGTTTGAACAGCCAACCTAAAGATTATCCGAAAAGCCTGCATACACACTAGCCCTTTGCGGATAAGGCCACCCCTGATCCCTTAACCTCTTATCCTGGTCACTTGGTTTAGAATTAGAATTTGGTGATCAGTGGTCATTGTCGACACACCACAGCACACAACAACAAAATGTGACCTCTGCATTTAACCCATATGTGACATTGTGACATAGCAGGGGGAAGCTAAATCAGCACCCGGGGAGCAGTGCTTGGGGGCGGTACCTTGCTGGTCGAGGGACATGAACCAGCAATCTTTCAATCACAAATGCACTTCCCTAACCATTAAGTCACCACTGCCCATGACGACAGTGGGCAGATGACTAGAGTTATGTAGAGAAAAATAAAAATAACCACAGTAGCTTTGTGGTTCATGATTAAATCAGAAATTAATATTCAGACATTGATGGCAAAGTGAATGCTGCCAAAAGGTGGCACATCCAAACACTGTCCCTCTTTACAGTGACAGGCGGCCTATTGACTGAATGCTTGACATTGTTCATAATTAGTTTTACCCAAGTTCTCTTGATACATAGGCCAAGGTAAATTACATTTGGTAATTATTCAGCTGATAAAAGGGAAGATTAATATAATAATTGATTTAACCAATGGTAATTGAAACATTGCTTCACTGTGAGCGCTCATTTAGATAATGCTTCAGATATCACATCGGGTGCAGGTTGTTAATTAACGCATAAAACAACAGTGTGACATAGTGGCAAAACGCTGATTTATATAATAGCTAAAGCCTGGATTATACAATTTTAATGAATTACCTCCAGCCTTGGAGCTCCCCTGCTCCTCACTTTCCATTACATTCTCTCCCCATAATACCACTTTTATTATCTACTGTTTCAGGTACATTCCAGCATTGACACGATTACAGTTTCCTATAGCAGCTTAGGTTCTCATTTGATGCACTGTAATATCCTGTATGTATATGTCTGCGACGTGTCACCACTTCAGTACCTGCAGCTAAATTGTGTGAAGAGCTGAGAACCAATGGGAGTGAGCGGTAAGGATGTGTGAGTCAAGCTGAGCATTGTACGTGCCTGATTATATTTTAATTGGCGCTATCAAATATAATCCTCTGTATATAAAAACGTTGGCAGCACAATTATTATTAGTACAGTCACACTTTTATTGCTAAGCAGATGCTCTAAATCAACCATTTACATAACCAGGTATCCAGGTGCACGAACATTTGTGAGGAAGCGGGCTTAAGGTAAATTTTGTGACCAGGGATAGGGACACTCTCAATCGTTCGGGCAAAAAGGGCACCCCCACCCCAGATATGTTGGGTGCTATGTCCTCCAAAGGAGGACAGTGATAGAAATAACGAAACACTAGTTGGGCAATTTTCTGACTGCAGGAAATAGGAAACACTTGGCTGTTGCTGCAGAGCTGTCTAGTATTAGTGCAGGGACCGATGATGTCCGGAAAATATGTTTCCAAACCTAAACTTGACTATGGTTGCAATAGGGTTTCTATGGAGATCCATCAGAAAAAGTCACCTTTGTATGTGCAGGAAGACTTGGAATTTAATTTAGGGTTGTTTGCACTCTCAACGACTGAAGTCCGAACAAAGCAGTGCAGAAGTTAAGAAGGGATGTATGTATTAGGAATGTAGGTAACATCTGCCTCGGAGGAGACGGACATCAGATGATGGCATGACATCAGAGCAGATGTGCTGAGATTTAAAATGGGAAGAGCATCGTCGGTATAGTGGTAGACATGAAACGCATGACGTGACATGAGACAGTGATAGCGGAGAGGGATCCAGTGTTCAGAGAGAAGGTCTATGTACCAATCTCTAGGGCACTTCTGTCAAGAGGCAGAGGCAGCTGATAGGAATTGCTGAAAGGATAAAATTTAAACCATGACAGGACTGTGCTGTTGATACCCTTATTGTTCAGAGTCCACTGAAGGGTCTGAAAGCTGACTGCGTCAAAGACAGTTGACAGGTTGAGTAGGATTAGACTGAATTAGAGACGTGGAGCTATTGAGAGCTTTGGTAACAGGGTATGATGGTTTCTTTGGAGACACCAGATGGAAAACCATGGTGCCTGCATTACGTTGGTGTTGAACCAGGAAGAGAAGTTCTATACATTTTCGGGGTACTTACATGGTGAAGAGTATATCACTGCATTAAATTGTGGTAGGAACCTATATGTGTGTAAAATCATATGATCAATATTTATATAATACTCGGACAAAGGTTTGTGAAGCAGTAGTTCTATCCTGAAATTGCTTCTCAGCAGGCTGACCAGATAGCATTTTCTGGCAGCAAGAGACTTAATGTTACATTTCTGGCTGCTCAGTAATCCATAAGGTTGACCATTGAGTAACATTATCTTCAGCTCGATCCTGTTTATTATATAGGGCAGGGCCCACTTATAAAAGTTCAGCTCATGTGACCACAAACTGTAGCTGAGTGTACGACTGAGAAGTTGTGGATGTTATGGGGTGGGTACGAGGTCAGCTGACAAAGCCCCTCCGATGACATGGCATTAGTCACAAACAATACAAAACAGTGTTTGGTTTGTCTCATAGGCCTCTGACAATGTTGCTGCATTTCATTTCTGCAGGCTGGATGCAATTTTTATCCCTTTAAATTTCCCATTAAAGCTGAAATTTTATGCCCCCCCTCCCCCAGATTTGTTAACCCCTGGAACTCCTAATAAAGTAATTTTCCATCCTCCCCTCCTAATGTCATGCAGATCCGTTCACCATCCCAAGTCTTACTCTAACCAGAAACCTCAGTTTTAGCAGGCGCACTCTGTAATGTTGCCACATTAGATGAAAACTAATTGTTTAATGGAACTGGGCTGAATGATGCCAATGCATGGCTTTATTAAAAAAATAAAATAAGAACCCAATCACCTTAGTGGATGCACCCTTGCTCATAATTAGGAAATGAATGTAAAATGATGTTAACATGTAATCTATCTACTTTAAGGGAATGAGGCATTTAGTCTCATTGCCATTTGAAGACCCATTGCATGCTTTGCATGTCATGTGTAAGGTTGGGCTTTCTTAATCAGAAAATCAATGGACTGGGGAAAAGAGGAGAGAAAGCTTTAGGGAGATGAGAGAAATGTAATGCAGCAAAATCAATGAAAAGAAAAATATTTGAAACGGTTAGTGCACGACTGATTAAGGGGGCGAGATTGTCAAGAGGAGCGATCGGAGCTGAAGTCAGAGGCAGGTAGCATTTCATTTTCCAGAGTGGCTTTAAAGCAGGGTCCCACGCCTGGGAAATTGCAATTAAATTAGGCTGGCAATGACAGGAAGATGCATAGCGACTTCCCATGCCCTGTCCCGCCTGCACGTCCCTGACAGATCAGCAGGCTCGGAAATGTGGCTGGGGATGAGTAGAGCAGTTACAAGGGACAGCTGACCGTTTTTCAAGCTATGTTCTTGAAACCGTCCTCAGCTCTCTGTCCTACACGCTGACAGCAGCCCAGTCACTAGGCACAGTGCTCAGAGGACACGGTTTTAGGGAAGAGTATGGTTTTAGGGGCTCAGAGCCAACCTCCTGCAGCAGAAAAATAAACAGAACTCCTTAAATCCTCAAGGGGAGCTTCTGTTTTACCTTTGAGAAAGATGATCTTGCTTCTCCTCTGTTTATGCACCAGTCTATAAAAGATACAAATGTAATATTTATGGCCGCTTTGGTTGGTAAGTGAATAAATTATGTATAAAAATAAAAAAAAAGAACAATGGCTAAATCTATTTTTTTCCAACCTACTTCTCCACGTGAGGGTTACACCGTGAATAAGGGCACATGGTTTACCAATTCTGTAACTACCACTGGAAAAAGTTAAATATCAAAAATAAGCATTTTTTACAATATATTCAATATTGTAATTAAAGAATTGGTAAATATTTTTAATTGATACCCAAATCGTAAGTGATTAAAGAGTTCTGTAACTTATACGACTTACACGTAGTTCGAAGTTCACTCCCTATAGTTAAAAACTTTCACTTTAGAACGTAAAATTTGGGCAAAGACAAATGAATCGGAATCCTAAGAGTATAGTGCTTCTTTATTTCACCACTTTAATGTCTTAATCGAAATTAATCAAGTCGCACTGCACTGGGAGGCTAAAACTGCTGATTCCTTTAGTATTACCTGACAGAATTTCATTTGAATATGCCACAGAATCAGGTATAATAAAAACTTCCAACCAATCATTGTCATCAATAACCTTCAAACAAATAAAACGCTTTTCTAACTAAAATGTGATCCCCCCGCCCCCCGTTCCATCCTTTCGCTGCTGACAACTGGGAGCCGAATAACTACTGCTTTAGCTGTGGAGAGAGAAATTAGCATTTTTCAGGGTTAGACCGTAATACGAAAATAGAAATCTGCCCTGCATGTCTACCAGGATTTGTTACTTCGAAGCTACCAGGTATCCATCCCCGACAAGACCCCTGTACCAGACAGTTCCTATTTCTGCCCTTTTGCTGTTATTTTATTAAGAAAAGGGAATGGTACATAAATGCATCCATATCCATGAAAGCGCGAATGGGACACGTGTCATTTTTGCAGATCTGATTAATGAAGGTGCATGTCGTATGGCTGAATTTGATTCCCCCCCCCCGCATTGGGGTCGCTGCTATGTGTGCGCGCGGGTGTGTACAGTTATTTCGCAGCAGCAGATTCCGCTCCCCTTGGAATCGAGAGTGCTCTGCTAATGAGAGCCCCCCAGCACGCATTACTTATTTATAGACCCCCACCAGCCCCGGAGGCTGCCTGCCTCTCGCAGCCTGTTTTTCTCCCCTTTTTTCTTCTGTAATCCTTCCCTTTTGTCTGGAGGAACCGCTCTTCGTTTTTCTCTTTTTCCTCCCTCTCTCGCCCGTGTTCGTCAGACGGCGCACCTCCGCTGCACATTAATATTCATGGAAGTGTTATTTTTCCTCATAAATCCCGTCCTGTTGGAAACAGCGCAGAAGCGAGGCACGGGCTGCGGCGCGTGAGCGTGGCACGCGGTGGTCGCTCTGCAGGGGGGGGCTCCTCCGGCCGTGGCGCTAAGAGCCACGCCCTGCTTGATCCCACAACACCGATTACACTCTTTGTCTTTCATGCCATTTTCGAAGCCGATTTTTAACTATGAAGCGGCAGCCGACGACAGCCCGCCGCAGGAAGCGCACACCTACACACACGAGCGACCGCACGAACCACGCGGGGGGGGAGAGCGGTCACGTGTGGGTGACACGAACAATGAGACGCATTTGCACAATAATTCCCTACAGAGCCGCGTCATTGTTTCTCACGGTGACAGTACTGGCAGGTTGAAACCGTACCAGTATTTTCTAATTCCAGCTTTCTGTCCTTTGACAGAAGACAGAACTGGGTCATTCCCTTTGAAACAGATCAAAATGTCACCTGTGATATCATGCCACTGATTCCAACAAATTGTTTGTTTAGGCTGTAATTCTCTTCATCTCAAACATGCACCTGTTTTCTGTATACAAGCTGACCTATTTCTTTAGCGCAGTGATTTTTTTCCTCTTCAGAAACACAGCTCAGATCAGAGCTCTGCTCCCTGCCCATGCTTATGTTACCGGATTATTGCGTTGAATGGCAATGTTATGGGTTGGTGTGTTGAGGCTTTGTTATCTCTGGTGCAAACAGACAAATGGCAAAAAAAAAAAAAAAAACAGTTTCAGGTGGTGACACCACATTGTAAAACTTTTTAACAGTTTTTAACCTGTGTGCATCAGACCCAGGGAGGAATTAATTCTTACACATGAAATATACATCCATCTTCCAAACATTTATCCAACAGATGTGTGTGTGAGTGGAAGTTGGAGCCCAGAGCCTATCCCAGGAGGGAAACATCAACAACAGCAGCAGTCCCTTAGAGCATCCATCTCTCACACACATCCTTTTGTTAAGTTACGATGCTTGAATTGCGTTACAATACTGTTTTTGGAGTCAACCCAGGTACGAGCCAATACGCCAGGGCTGTGTCAGTGTTTTTAATCGATCCTTCAACTGCTTTCCATGTGATGAGAAAAAGGAGAATGTGGCCATGTAAACAGCCATTTTTAAAAAGTTTTTCATATTTAGTATGTTTAGTAGGGTGTAACGGTACACAAATTTCATGGTTCGGTACAAAGCTCAGCTGTGGGTTCACAGTTCGGTGCAGATCCGATACAGCAGGGAAAACAGAATTTGTTATTTATTATTAAAATTGCAAACAGAATTAGGAAAAGGCAATGCGTCCATCAACGTGTCTAAATAAGACATGCTTATTTGCACATTGCAAAAAATAGATGAATTAAAAAACCTGAAAATGTAATGAATTAAATCCCATGTTCTCTGCTACCAAGTATTGTCACCTGTCTGGAGCTGAATTTGCTTAAATGCCATAGAAAGACTAACTTGTAAAGGCTGTTTGTCTTATTTCAGTTGTACACATACTCAGACGATATCTCAAATCAGTTAGCAAGTTGGATGTTTTCTTGGCGACTTATCCGAATTCAGTATAACACTGACGGACAGTCTTGGTTTCAAGTACTCTCTCTCTCCAGTGTCGGTGTAATTTATTGTGAAATCAGAACGTTTTCACAAGCTCACAGCCACAATCAGCATAGTGTTTCCCATGCTGAATGTCTAGTTGCGAATCTAGGTTCTGCCCATGTCAAGAAATGTGTTCATTTGTTTCATTTTGCATACCGAACCGAAGATGACATTCTGAACATGTACCGATAATTCCTCCCGCTACACTCATCACTCTTGTTTGAATTAATGGAATCTTGCCCCCTTTTCACCCTTAATGCCTTGCTGAAGATGTTACGGTGAATAATTTTACCAGTTCTGCCATTGTGGTTTGTTCAGACCACCAGGGTCCAGAAACAGTTTTATGTTATGTCAGAGTTAACAAGCAGCTGAGCAATTTAGAAGCAACAGTTTGGGGTTGGAGGGAAACTCTACACTCACTGAGCCACCCAAACGTGAAATATGATTGCACTTATTACTCTTAATTGATTGTACTTGTTGCGAATTGCATGTGAAGGAGCACCTCTCATGCTCTGCATCCTTATTGTTCCAGGGGAATATCTCACTGAAAATCACCACCGTACGGCACCCATATTCTCTATCTTCCATCTTTCCGTTTCTTATATGGCCAAAGACTTGCCGAAGATCTCTTTTGAGCAGGAACTTCCCAGACTTCAGCTCAGTAATCTTGGGTAGTGATTTCACTGTCAACATAAACTGCTGCGATGAACTCCAAAGTACTGATGAGACGCGGAAAAAGATCTTTCTGAACTATAAATATGCGGCGCCGTTGAAAATTACACCGAGAGCAATTTGACGTGTGTGGCTCTGAAGTCTGCTTCCTGTAGATGAAAAGATGGAGTTCAGGGTTGGGTGTTACAAGCTCTGCTTCACAGGAAGGGGTGCTCAGTGTAGACTAAACATGGACTTGGATTACACATGGGAGTCAGGGACTAACAAAATCTCTGCCTTAAACTCGGTTTCTTCAGTCAGTGCCACTGTCTCTTACATCTAACACCTGGCAATCTGCAGGTGCCAGACATGTTCCTAGGAGGCAAGTCTTCATGGGGCTTTTGGGCAGATTCACAGTCTCCTCTTTTCTGGAGGGTGTGATGCAGTATCAACAGCACGCTAAATATCACAAACGACACCAATTACATTCCACTACTGTGAAAATACCCAATGATTCAAAGGAGACCAAAATTGAATCCTGCATGTAGGGTGTCTTTATGGGCTCAGAAACTAACGATGGCCAGTGGTCGGCATATGTACAGATTTACCACAAACTAGAAAAAAAGGTGGCAGGTTAAGGACAGAGGCTGGAAACCAAAAGGCAGATCGGTTCAAATCCCAGGAGCAATGTTGCACCCACTCTGCAGTAATACATATTAAAGGCGAGCTGAACCACACTTTTAACAGCCCGTGGAAACTCATTAAAGACCTTAATGTCAGACAGATATCATTCTACCACAGACCCATACAAAGTATTAATTCACTGGTATTGGTAACAGGACCGAACCATATTCAGGGTTCAGTAGGAGCACATAAAAACTGGTCAGCTCATAAGAGAATTCCATTTGCTCTGTGTAGATGTGAACAATTTCCTCATGCCTTAGTCCTTAGCAGGGGGTGAGTAAGGAAACTTCAAGAAGGGGCCGGGTGTCAGGACACATCAAAGGCCTGATGGATAAAAGCTAATAGTCATGCAGGGCGGGGGTCAGGGGTTTTGGTTCACATGTTCATGCATCACAGGGTGGGGAGGAAGCTTTCAAACAGCACACTAAGGACCTCCAGAACCTGATGTGATGGAAATACAACTTCTGGAAAACAAAGAACTCATTGTTGCAGGAGATCCAGCTACAGCGCACGGCTAACATTTCAGGGCAGGTACAGCGCATGGCTAACATTAGAAGGCCGGCACCATGCGCGGCTAACATTAGAAGGCCGGCATGGCACGTGGCTAACATTTCAGGGCAGGTACGTCGGGCGGCTAACATTTCAGGGCAGGTACGGCGGGCGGCTAACATTTCAGGGCAGGTACGGCGGGCGGCTAACATTTCAGGGCAGGTACGTCGGGCGGCTAACATTTCAGGGCAGGTACGGCGGGCGGCTAACATTTTAGAGCAGGTACGGCATGTGGCTAACATTTGAGGGCCGGCACAAGCCTGTGGCTAACATTTCAGGGCACATTTGCCCACTAGATTCCTTGTTCGATTTCTGCATATTATCTGTGTAATGGGAAAAAGTCACGCCAGAGATTGTTTCTTGTAGCAGTCTTCCCAATCTTGTCTTTCACTTTCCTTTCTGGCATCTGGAACACTCTGGCCACTGGCCACACTGTGAAGTAAACACACGGGCTATAAAAGGGACCAGGTGAAAATGAAAGTAAAATCTGATTAAGGCAACAAGGCATGTCCACGCCTGACGGGCAGCATGAAGAGAAACGGAGCTTGGAGCTACGATGGGGCTGTCAGCAACGGAGAGGCTTTTTGCATCACAAATGGATGAAATTCATCAAAGATTAACCCGGAGACATTTTTAGTGCAGCAAAAGAAGCGGAGGCAAAAGGCTTGGGCAGCAGGGCACTCTGTATGCAAGCAGACAGACAGGATGCTTGAACAGGCCTTGGGGGTCTTGCAGTTGGTGGCTGGCCCCTCATCTACTCTGGCTGCAGCATTTCCTCACAGAGAGGAAGTCGTATTTGTGTAAGTCCGGTGTTTATCACGGAAGGCTTGAATATTGATACTGTGGGTGGCTTGTCATTTTTATTCATTCCGTTTGATTCAGGGACACTGGGGGAATTACCTACCTTAGTCTCGGCCCATTTCTGAGATTTGTTTGACTGTTGCACCCAATCATGCCTGATGTTCTGCACCTTTGATCTGCCTCTCTAATTAATAAAAGGAAAAGCTGTGAAACTTCAGAAAATTGTTGTCTACTGCCAGTCCTTTTGATCTAAGATAGAAAAAAATGCTGGAGGTTGTAATGAAATCCACTGGCCTGTTTTTAATTTGGTAAAACGGGATAAAATGGCTGCTTCAACTTCATCATGACTGTCACAGGTTGCTTGGTCCAAACAAAATTAAAAGGTTCCTCCTCTCAACCTTGCATTTTTTGATACGTTTGCATATTTAGCAGATGCTTTTGTGATGCTTCATGGATCCAACAGTGATATGGATCTGAACACACAACCATCAGGACACAAGCACAGACCGCTAACTTGCTGAGCAATATAACACTACGTGCATGTGTATTTGCATTCTTTCACATTTCTTTAACATATACACCACCATTACTCTATAATCTTTAAGAAATCATCTGTCAAAAGCAGCATCACTGTCATGCATCGACAACACTTGTGTGCATTGAGGGAAATGTTGGTGGTTTTCTGACAGACACTTGTCTTTATTTGAACAAAAGGCTGTACTCAAATAAGCCGGGAAACACGTCCCATTAGACAATGTGAAACAACACTTTTAAGCACATATATAGCATCATCCACTTTTAATTAGCAAAACAAAAACACCATGCTTGTCATTTTAACATTAAGTTATATTCCAATCTTTGAAAACCTCTCAGACTCAAAAAAGTGCAAATATATACAAAACACTTCATTGCAGCCAGCGTTTCAAAGGATTCATTACTACAACGCTTTCAAACAAATAAACGAAAAAGAACAATAATTTAAAAAGAAACATTTAAACAAATAATTATACAAAATATATTTATATATTTATATATAATTAAGGACTAGGCAGAGCAATCACCCATCTCTCAAGTAGTCACTCACAAAGCCTCTTCCCCTCTGGACACACCATTAATATATTCCATATATCTTCCAAATTGTAAACAAGTCTGTTACGTCAAAATGGATTCAAACATTTGGGATAAACAAACAAAGCCGACGAATAAATTATAAGAAACTCTGAGACGAATGTTTAACTAGAACACTGACTGAAATGTAGTCTGGACCTAAAACCGACAAATACCTTCTACAGAATCTACTGAGAAACACCACAAGTTTGCACTGAGTCTCTCCCCCCCCCCATAACGGTTACAGGTGTCTATTTTATTTCGATGTGTATACCACGTCACGATAACAGATCAAAGCGTCTGCGGTGGCTCGGAGTTCTGTAGACCCCCCTCACCGCCCCCCACCCCGTAGCTGGCCCTTCTCCTAATGACC
>JAODJW010000106.1:11434922-11466055 GCA_026777045.1 Hyperopisus bebe | reverse complement strand
GCTATGCACTATGCATTTGTAACTTTTAACACGAGTGATTACTGGATGGATCAAAAACTGTGCTCTGGTGCTCAGAAACATTCGACGCCCCTCCCCTCCCCTCCCACCCACCCCACCGATACGCTGGTATGAAAGAGGCCCTTATGGCCCTCAAACAAACCCCTTTGGGGTGGCACTGCTGGGACAGGCAGGCAGGAGGAGACTCCGCTCTCCGCGGAAACGGGCTCCCCCCGCATTCAGAGAGACGGCCACCTTTCATGTCTGCTTAATGAATTCCGTGATTTGCAGCCAGGTTTGCGCTGCACGGATATTTCCTTTCCCATTGTTAAACGCTGATCTGCAGGCATATGCCCAGCTAATCTCCCCCGCTTAATAGACAATAAGCACAGCTTAATAAGCTGGTTACATTCTGACAGTACTTTTCACATAAAACAAACATTTGACTACTAGTTATTTAAGATTAACTAACTACTGGATGACATGGGCACTTTCCCATTGAGAGTGTACTCATTTCACCCACGTGGTTATAATTATAGTACAATTGTTAGAAACCAGAAACTGTCCTGTACATCGACCTTTAGAGAATAGTATATTTTTTATAGATCTTTACCCATCTTAAGCAGCATATACTGTAAAATGATCCTTAGTAAACATGATATTTATAAACTATTCTCGGTATTGCTGTACGGTGACCAGAGGAAAACCCTTTCAAACTGTACATGTAACTTACAGTATGCAGTGCATAATAAAAGCAGAATGATGGGCTAAAATGAAAAGGTGATGCTGAGGACTAAAAATGTGGCCTGTGCCTATGATCATACAGCAGACACCCCCCCCCACCTTAACACGCAGCGTCCGGCAGACACCCCCCCCCACCTTAACACGCGGCGTCCGGCAGACACGCTACACCTTTTCAGTCATTATTGTCAATGGTTTAGTTCCAGTTTTTTTTGGCACAAGTTCAGAAAAAGAAAATATGATGAGGTCATGAATGGGTTCAGCGCTTGCCATTTTTCAGCCTGACATTGTATTGACCCTGCTGTAATGGCGGCAAGTAAAGATCTTCATCTAGACCAGGAAAGGTGAACAAAAACGCGGCACGTAAGGAACTTTACAGGCAAATGGCCAGCAAGCTTTTTATTATTATTATTATTTTTAATCACCACGACCTGGTAAGCACAATGCCACTTTACAGCATTACAAGGGTCCTCACAGCATTAACACTGCTGTCCCTCCACAGTCTCATAGGATCCCATCCACTGTTACGTCACCAAACTCATTCCATGTTAATCCACCGCTGTGCTTTACAGTTTCTGGCCAGATAGAAAGGCCTCTTTTCATATGAACGGAGAAGCCTGTGTTGTAATGAAGTTTAATTACTGACTGACTGATTGCCAATGCCTGTTTAGCTGAACAGTACTGTGTTGTTCACATTCTGAGCTGCACATCAAGTATATTCAAAATTTAATTACTTTAGACATTTAAGGTTCAATGTGATACTAGAGACACAGTCATCAATAATGTGACATTGCCTCAACAGTTATAATGGAGAGGAATAATGACACGGAAATCGAGGTCTCATTTAATGTCATTACATTTGCTATAGCATTCACTGAATTTTACAAGATCCAGTTATGCTGCACGGAATACAAATATGAAAGCAATACAGCCACTATTCTAAACTACAGTAATTCAATTACTGTAGTTGAAATATATGATTTACTTTTGTAATCATTAACGTGCAGATCCTTAGAAGACACTGTCCGAGTGTGTGCTCTGTGGACTGCAGAGAATGGATTGGTCATGTTAACACCATGCCCAGCTGCTGTGAGGGTTCTGACATCTGCAAGATATCCGAGCCTCAGTTGCTGATTTGATTAGTAAGATGTGGGACAGAAGCTGCCGCCATTGGCCACTGAGGGACAAAAGCCACCGCCATTGGCCACTGAGGGACAGAAGCTGCCGCCATTGGCCACTGAGGGACAGAAGCCGCCGCCATTGGCCCCAGAAAGTGGAGAATTAGCTCTAACACCTGATGACCGGATAATCTGTATGTAGGACTACTTTCTCTTGGACAGTGAACAAAAGTGTATACATGTGAATCAGGTCCATCCATCCAATCCCATTTAGGGTGTATTTTCCATTATTTTTGCATCTTATACATGCTTTTTTTAATTGACTTGATATAGTTAAGTATATAATTTTTCAGTTAACTGGAATACAGTACATGCTCTTCCCAGCATGACCACTACCTGACCAAGGTGTCTGTGGGGCAGACGGATTAAACGCCGCTGTTAAACCGCTGAATTCAATGAACTTCCACATCCTCCCACAAGCGAGCGCACCCGCGCACACACACGCAAAGCAAAAGCATTAACACAGAATATTAAGCAACTATAGAAGAGAGACCCATTCTCGGGGAGATTAGCGCATCGCGGTGGAGCCTAAGGAAGCCTTTCGTGAGGCTGCTTTGAAAGAGCCTTTTAACGTCGTGAGGCATCATTATTTTGACAACTGCACTATTCGCGGAGCATTAGACACGGACAGAGCGGCTGAGCCCGACACGAGGGGGAACGTGTGAAGTTCGAGTGACCGCTCAGCGTCACGCCCGCGTGTCACCATCACGCCGCCTCCATTAAGCATATTGGTCAACAGACGCTCCATCTCGCTGCGGGCCAAGCGCGGGGCTGCAGGCTCCCCGCGACGGGCCAAGAAATTCAGCCGCGCTAAACTGCTCCACTTTAACTGCATCAGGGGATTCGCGAGTGCCTCGAAGAAGGAATCCGTGCTGGAATGAGCTTCCCATACAGGGGGGCCGGGGGCGTGAGGGGCGGGGCCACGGTGTAGGGGGTGCCGGGTCACGCAGCACTGGCCCGTGCGTGACACCACTGCCATTAAATAAAAAACACGCCATTAAATCCTTGCCTCATCAAAGCCTGGAGCACGGCGCCCTCTGCCCACCATGCTACTAATGAGGGTCAACAGCCCTTGATTAGGAGGGGGAGAAAGCCACTCTCCAAGCTACGTTTTCCGCAGCTACTTAGCCGAGCACGCAGACGCAGACGGCGGCCACTGCTTTTAAAGAAACCCCCCCCAGTCCTCCGTCGCTCGCACATCTACGCAGCCTCCGTGAAGGTCCATTTCTTTTGGTCCTTTCCCATCAAACTCGAAACGTAGCTCACTTTTCATATACAGAGAGGTAAACTTGAGAGCGTGCTTTGTCATCGAATCTCCATACCCGTATTTTTCAAATAATCCCATGTGGCTAATTGAATTAACTCCGCAGGGAGTAACTAGCAGCACTCTGTGAACCGCGGAAATGTCAGCAAGGTCCGTCCTTAGTCTTGTACTGCCAGAAAACGGGTTACATACATTTGCTTAAAGGCGGTAATTAAAATATCCAATTATGCCAGTAACATTTTCTTCAGGCTACAGATATCTAGTGCCCTGCGTACAACAGGTTACAAAAAGAAAAAAAAATGCAAATGTTTTTGCGTCACCTGATTTCTTTCTCTATTATTTCACAACCCCATGGGGGTGGGGGGTCAAGATTACAGCAGAAACGATCACTTTCTGCTGTAAGGTTTGTACCATGAAAAACATCACAATGGTGATCTTTGTACTAAGCAGTTGAGAGATTGTATCTATAGCTTGACTTTATCATTTGGAACATTTTCGGTGGGCTGCGCCCACAAAACCTTTCCTGTCGTACCTTTGGTGAGAACGAGAAAAATCACTTGCCTATGCCAACAAAAACAACGGATCTCATTACGGATAGCTAGACCCTTCTATCTGAAAGGCCTAAGCAGACAGGCGAAGACTTACGATGCTGCTGCATCGCCACTTATTTACTAGCTAACCAGACACCAGCAGAGCGTGCTCAGGTCAGCTCAGGCCCGAGAATGTTAGTGTTTAATGGGCAGTTCAGTACCAAAGGAATTTGGCACTGGATTCAATGTTTGCAAAAGTCAGTTTAATCGCTGATACCTATTTGCTGTGGTACTGTTCTAAAAAGGATGCCCTTTCTTTTGAACATTGCTCATACTTGTTACATTCATTATGGTTTTTCTACACTCGTTGTACACTATCATCCAAATAAGGAAACTTTAGCTAATCAACAAAAAATAAAGCTTAGTAAGTATAAGAGAAAATGTATCCATTTTCACTATTTTCATGGACCTACTTTCTACTCCAAAACTAACTATACCAAATAATGGTGATTTATTTTAAAAATTACGATTTTAGGTAATTGAAAATAGCTGTTTTTAAACATTTAGGCTACTATTAATTGGATTACTGGGAAATTTAGCATTTTGGTTGTGATACTACTGCAAAAAAACATTAATACACAGACAACTAGAGAAAGTTTTTTTTTTTTTTTTTTTTTTTTTTTTTTACTTCCCAGAGATTTCCAGCAACACATCCAATAAGTAAATAAATACAAACATACATCTCGTAATAACATCAGATGTTTCAAAAACTGGTTCTCGGGTACTGTACCAGGAATAAAATTACCATTGGTCATGTAAGAATTAACTTTTTTCGGAGGTGAAATTCCTTTTTTAAAACAACATCCAGCTTCTGTACTCATTAGAATTCTGCTTTGAGGCTAAAAAAAACAACATACTAAATATATGTATATTGTGTGCAAAAGGGCAAAGGTAGTCATGGAGATTGAATCATGCAGATTGAAATGAATATCGCCAAAGAACGTCATGAGCAATATACTTATGGAAACCAAAGTACGAGGTCAAGTTTCAGCACTGTCCTCTCAAAACACAGAGCATGAACGCTTCCCACAGGCTGCAAATTATTTCTGCAATTGGCCAGCACTGGCTCCAAAGCAAACATTCTGTTTGTGCCACATTTAAATCAAGATCAGTAACACAAACTTATTTTTACTCTAGTGCTCACACAAGCCCAGTAATTTTCTACATTTTTCAAACTGATATACAGCCATCTTTTCAACCACTCAAAGACATTCATTACATCTTGTGCGAGGCGGTTTTCAGCACTCCAAAACATCTCTGACCTCACCTGTTTTGCAACAAACAATTTGGTGCACCTTAAATCACAACCATTTATTTCTTTTTTGTTGGCAGGGCTTGACCTAACTGGATTAAATTCATCACTGGGGAAATCTTCAGCGATCATGAGAGAACCTCTGTGTACTTCAGGATTCATGCTTTCAGGAATTTGTTGCAAACCATTTGTAATGACAGTCAATCAACTCCATTACTCACTACATATGTACACTTATAATGAGTTAACACAACACATGTAGTAAAATACGCTTATTCTATATACTACATAAATAATTCGCATGCAGCCATTTCAAGCATTTATATACTACACCATACGGAAATATTAGCGTTTATTAAAGCTTCTTCGAAGACGTCTACGTTTAGATCTGCCAAAGGTAAAGCCTAATGACAGATATGCTACCGTTTAGCAGACATGTGCTTTCCATTCATTCACATGTTATTGAATGAATCGGTTAACGGGAACCAGTTCTGTATGAGTGTGACATCCAGCGGCTCATGGGACACAACCTGCCTACTGAGAACCACATTTTTAAACAATCAACCCCCTCATTAGTTTAAGCTACTGCCCTATATCGTATTTCTTATCACTTCTACTTCACCGATACGGGGCATCGACAAAATGTAGTCTTTCGATATGTATTGCAATGGGAAAATCCAGCCATTTTCCCCTACAATTTTCCCGTCCTTCCAGCTGCCCCCAAAATGCGGCTGACATATGAATAAGTCTGCTTCTCTAACGGATCAACACGGTGAAAAAAGACCGCTTTGGTGCCCCTGCATCCCCATCACCAGGCGCGATTGGACTCAATAGCGGCTGATTTCAATCGGACTGCCATAACCACCATAATCCATCCTGGGTCTTGATTATACATGGTGGTGTTGAGGCCGAGAATAAAGGCTCCCTTAAATCGGTTCGGCTGGTGATGGGAAAAGCGAGAGATGGTTTTATGGCAAAGGCTTGCTCTTCCTGAGCAGCCACAGCATGCCGGCTGCAGGCGTGTGCAGAAAATACGGGGAGCAGCGCTGATGCAGCCCGGTGAGACACATCTACACGGAGGGGGAATGCGCCTGTTACACGGTAAAATAAGTGCAGGCTGCATTTAAACGGATGCCCATCATTTAACAACGTGAGAAACCTGCACCTACGTCTCACGGGATTAGGGAGGTTAAAGCCAGTGTTGTGCTCGTAAAGCGCGACGTGGATGTGATTTAACTTCAATTCGTATTGCTCGTAGCGGCCATAGGACATATGCCTGGTAATAAACAGGATCCATTTCAGGAATCTGTGTGTGACAAACACACTGCCATACGACACGCATCGGTAGTAATGAAGAAAAAAAACATTATATATGAAGTGACAGGAATCAGCCCTAGAAAACATCATCGGGACCGAGGGGCGCCTATGTTTGGGCAGATCCCACGATGCTGATGTCTACCCGAGTAATTTTCCTGGGCCGGTCTCGTCGTGAAGCCAAATTAAAATCCCCTTCAACCGACGGCTTTAACGGGCTGCCCGCGCATCTGCACAACAAACACGTCGGCATCAGGCTGCGACGCGAGTTACAGGTGACCCTCTATCCACGATAACTTTCCAACATCCCATAATAGGCTACAGAAATGGGGAATAAATCAAATCAGATTTGGGGAATAAATCAAATCACCCCAAAAGGTGCGTATGCGGCATTGAAAGTTCATCACTGGTTGTAACTTTTGCAGATGTAAAGAGGTAAAGAGAGAGTCCCGATCACATTGTCGCCCAGAGAATTGGGGGAAAATAGCTTTCATGCTATAACAGTGTGGTTTGGGATAGGCGGGGATGCTTATTGTATCCTTTCTACACAACATATGCGGTCACATGGCAGTGCTCAATCGCCATCGGTAGCCACGTATGCGGGCAATATCTCCGCAAACACGTTTTTATAGAATCACGACGCCGGCAGTCGGTGGCGATCATGCCAATTAAATGATACTTGCAAACGAAAGCATGTCCGAAATGAACGGCAAACACAGCATTGCCAGACTGCGCTAACAAAACAGCCGCAGCTGTTCTTTGCAAATCCATTACAAATATCATACGTCTCGCAAAGCACTTAGTGTCTCTTACTGCCGATACCTGTTTGTCCATCAGCAAGCGAGTATAGGTTTTGATCGCACCCCTTTGTTCTAACGGAGCGGTGCAAATTCCCATTCCAATAAGCTTGGCATCCAACAAGATACTCATCTGGAAAAGGCTCCACGGTCCCCAGCCACCCAAAGCGACACGACAACCCAAGTACAAGCGATAATACGCAAACCAAGACTGCTTATAAACATTTGCCATCTTACTTTATCGGTCAGCCATGGGATCAATCTTTCAGAGCAGCATTGTTTTGAGAATATTGCCATACGCCTACCTGTACGTAAGGTGCAACAGTTCCACATCCACAAACGGTCCGCTGCTGTTTTTCTCCTACAAGCAAAAATTTTGTTTGTGACTCCACTGAGAATCCTCGAAAGAAGCCCACAAGGCGCTCACTGCTGTATTTGCATTGTAATCGCCAAACCCTTAAGAAACGGTCTTGCTTTCTTCAGGAACGAGTCTGGGAGTAACTATCTCTTTAAATACGGAAGATACCATAATGACTATGGGGGTGCTGTTAACGTATTTTCAATTAAATTATGTTGATAGTAGAAGCATAATAATAGTTTTAGATTCTAAATGTTTTTAGAAAAGTTTAAAACGTACATATAATATATGTGAAATATTTTTATAATTTTAAATATACAACTAAATTTATGAAATGTGATCAGAATGCCCATTTTATCCGTGGTAGTCGTCCGTCGTTAATCAGGTATTTTTGGACCAACCCCAGATGTTGGAGAAATGGTTGTATTTATCTGAGCGTTAGATAGTGTCTGAGACAAAAAATACTATTTTATTTTAATGTAGTCGAAACAAGACGAATGCAAGTAGAAGTATCCCGCATGGTGTTTATTAATAGCTAAAAAAATGTCGATAGGCTGTGTATGCTGGCCATGCGTCTGCTCTGCAAGTCAGCATTAAAAACCAAAATAAATGCATGGAAAACGCATGTGTTCGCGCATGCTGTGTCAATGGCTATACTGTATGCCTGATACACATCTGTGTTCTGGTAGGATTAGTCTAAAAACGCCAGCTGATCCCTTCTGTATTTCAAAACGTTTTGCTTAAATACCGTTTTAGCGAGAATGTTAAATGCTAGAAACGTTTTTCACAATAGTCTGGGTCTAAAAGGATGTATCACGCCTCGGATTCATTTCGATCGTAAAGTCACATGCAGTTTAAATGTTAACTGTAAGGGCGTGAGATCCAGTAAAGATTGTAGTACAAATGCGTCGGTTTTCTCGTGTCCATTTTTAAACAGCCAAGCCAAAACCATGAACAATCCGGGTCAAGTCTCTAGTTTATGTCGCGTACACTAATGTGTAACTGAATCGTAACAGATCGAATTGTTACCTCGCCAGTCTTTAATCGTGTTTTTGTCCTTAGATATTTAGGGATTTTCTTTTTCTCATAGGCAGTATTAGCATTAGTTGAAAGTAGATGGCAATATTAAAACAGTTAAGGAAAATAGTAGGAAGAATAAATAATAATTAGCTTGAATCCAGTCAGAAATGTACACTAGGTAAATAACTTTAGAGTGAGTATTCTAAAACCGATATCCGAATTGCTCCTTGTACAATAAAATTGTATTATAAAACACTGGCTCGTGCAGAAAAAAAAACTTAATGCTTTAACCATGTTGTGCATCTAAGCTGACAGTTAAATAAACCCCTTGCCATTTACATTGGAAAAGTAATGTATTTGTCACACATGCCTCAGTGAATGGAATTGTTATATCCACACTTATATTGGGCTGTCTAATAGAGTGAAGACAGAAACACCAAGATAGGCCTTGGTGTGGGGAAAGGAATAAATGCTTCTTGAATGGTTCAATTGTCACACACATTCTTCACACCAGGAAAAAAGTATAGAATATATATTTTTCTTATCATTTTTTTTGACAATATTTTCATAAGCCAATGTTACTTAATACTGAGTTAATAAAAGATTAATAATGAAAACTATGAATAGACCTCAAGATTAGAAGACAGTTTCAAAATGAAACTATAATGGAGAATTAATTAATTGCTTTAACTAAATCATTAAATAGGACAATGTAGAGTTTATGCAGTATATAGAAGCCCCAAGTTTATCTTCAGAAGTATCTGCATACAATGGCAGAAGATATGCAAACAAACCCCATCAAGTTTTTTTTGTTTTCTTGATAGGATGAACATTTACACTAACATTACCCTTTTCTGCCAATGTAAAAACTACTTGGCTGTTTCCAGATAGAGTAGCTGTATCACTTGACCATGAATGAACATTTTTAAAAGGGCTGTCTTCAGTATGAGAAGAAGGATCTTGCAACCAGATATATCAACTAATCAATGAGTCAACCTCTATGAATCCTACTGAATAGGCTGACAGACAATTGCTTACTTTGAAGTCGGGACAGGAGGAAGGTTTACAAATGGGATCGATAAGATGAAAGTTTAATAATCACTTGAAAAACAAGAAAGTGCTCTATGAGAAGTTCATACACATCATATGCTTAAAAGATGATTTATTGTGATTATTAGTAGTATCTGTGATGGAAATCATGGCGTTATTAAATCCCGTGTAACAGTGTTGCAATGAAATGTCTAGGATTACATGAATTTATTACATTTAACAAATCGTATGTAATTAAGTCTTGGTTTCCTTCTGCAGTCCAAAGACACAGTTTGTCTAATTGTTGTCTCTAAATTACCCGTAGAATGTGTGCATGAGGTCCTGGGTCTATGTGGCCTGCAATGGACTGCCTTCATATTCAGGGTGTACCAGGCACCCCCCTGACCCTGGCTGAGTAAGCAGGTAGAAGATGGATGGAATTGTGGGTATGACAACCTAGGAAGTCGTCATGCTTTGGAAAAGCTACATTTTTTACAAGAATATATGTAATAAATGACTAAAAGGTAGCTGACAAATCAAAGACTAACTGAAACATTCTTCATAATATACATAATCCAACAAGCAAGAGGCCGAATGTTTCATTTGATAGTTTCTTTTTACTATTGAAGAGCTGAAGAAGAGAAAGTTTGGGATTGAGAAAAATGACATGAGAGACTGACAAGATTGGAAAAGATCATCTGGGGCCAGAGGGGGTTCGGGAAGAATGATAAATAGAATATACAGCGAAATATCATGGTTAGCTCAGCAGTGAGCCAGAACTGGGTTTGAAGGTAATGGGTCCCACAACAGGGAGTCAATGAAAAGAACTGAATCATGGAGCTCTATGACAAATGTGAGTAAGAGAGAGACCAAATTGAATGGAGGAACTCTCTATTATAAGAAAAGGGGTAGATAGACTTAAGGTAATAAAGTAGAGAATGACCTAACCCTCGATAACCAGATAGGGGACCACCCTGAGTGCGTGTCTTTCATGGGGGTCACGTGGAAGGTGGTGTGCAGCCCTTTTCTTTGGTCTAAGGACATGGGGCATCGTGTTCCTCCTCAGCTTTCTGCATGGGAAGACGTGTGCAGAAGGAACGAGGTAGCAGATGGGCTGTGAGGAGTTGTGGAAACTTCAGGGTGGAGCTAAAATAAACGAGCAGCGTCAAAGGCATCACTGAGAAATGGAAAGTTTACTAGAGGTGCGTGGAGGGACGGAGGAGGTTGTCATGGGAACGTTTTAAAGGTCATAATGACAAATGATGTTTCGCGTATCAGGCTATCTGTATATGGACAGTTAAAGACGAATCAGTGTACTTAGAAACAAGTACAAATATTAAGCAAAGGCAAATGAACCGTATTAGTTTAAATATATTTTATTGCTGTTTGTTGTTGCAAATGTAATAAATGATCTTTATGCCCAAGTAAGTCAATTTATGAGGCTTTAGTATTTATATGCCAGTGTATCTCACAGGAGTAAAGTGTTACCCAAAGGGTTACCAGGTACTTCTCAAAGTCCACCTCTTCCTACAAACAGGCCATCCTGGCATCGTTGGGGGGAAAAAAGGAAACCAAATTAAAAGCAATAAAAATATTATTCATCTGAAAGGCCCCTGTCTTATTTGAAGGAGTCAGGACGTATTATGGAGCCATTCTGTCATTCACTGGTAATAAAGTCTGAAGCAATCCACTTGCAAGCGGCAAAGCAATCCACTTATTCAAATTGTGTCACCAGTAATTGCCTGTTTGGGAAAGATGACAGCAGCAATCTCTTTGTGCACTGAACATGTGCACCTCTAGCTGAGGTAGGAAAAGCATCACCATTAACTAGTAGTCAGTCACCACACTGGGTTTAGGGAATGATCTCGATTGTCTTCATACTTGCCTCAAAGGAAACTAAAAACACTGAGTCTCTCAGGCCTGTAGGATGTTTTTACTGGAAGTTTTGTCTCTTTTTCACTCCAGCGGTGTGTATTTTTAATGGATTTATTTGTTAGTTGAGATTAGAGTAAATTTCCTACACGCTTAATGTAATTAGTGATTGTAACAGTAGCAAAATGGGATGGATTGATCCCATTGGGGCCGGCCCAGTGGAGTGGTTTCCGAAAATAAACCGTGGTGGAGAAATACAGCGTGGGGAAGGACGCACACAAATGCGGGGGCCGGTGGGGTCGCCCCGCTTGCCCTGTAATCCGGCGCGCCTTGGGCCAAGACTCCCCTATAATCGTCAGCCTCCCTAATTGGATCCACTTGAGGAAGATGGGCTTTGCTTTTAGCTCTTCGACCACATCTTGGATACACAGAATGGCACTCTTGCCCCTATGGGAGGGGAGTGAACCTCCTGAGCAGATGAAAGAGGGTTTGTGGGTTCCTCTGGAAACAGCCCTGACCAATGGCAGCCACACCGTGCTGGATGGGGGACTTCCTGGGGGGGGGGCGGAGGCAGCAAATTACAGACATTATCATTTGTTTATAGATAGTGTTTTATGTATAACCATGTAAGTTACTTCTCATTGTAATGTCCTACAAAGTGGGGGATATGTGTACGCCAAAGTATTTTTTTACAAAATTTTAATGAATCCTATGGTTTACCAACCTCAAAATGCCAGCTTTGATTGTTGATGGTTTCTTATGCCATGTTATGTATTATTGTACTGCTTAGTTACTGTTCAGATGATGCACATGGTCAATCACATTAATCAGCTAGAGGCGATGTCTGCACCATCACAGCCTGCAGTGCCTCTCAGTGGCCACAGGAGGAAGCAAATTAATTCATTTTATTACTAATATTACGTGTTATCTTGGTTGGCATAAGAATGACTTTTATATATAGCAATTCAAATAAGGACATTATCAAATTATTAATATTATTAAAATATTTGTTTCCCAAATACATGCACAATAAATTACATGCCAGAAATTTGTATTTACAGTAAGCAGTAAGATTTCGCTTTTTAGCCAGTGGTGACGAACCAAAGCCCGACTCTTCCCTGTTCTGGTTCTTAACTACTTTGCTGCTGACTCCTGAACTTTTTGCAGCTTTAATTGTTATTGAGTTTGTAAGAGATTACCCAGTGTCCGGCCGCTACTCGCCTTACACTCACAGATTACTTTTTGTGTGTGGCTAATCTCAGTTTGTATACTTTTTCTTATTTTAATTTTATCTGTCCAGTGTTATTCCATTTAACGGTGTTTTCACTGGCCTCTCCCAGATTGTACTCACTATTGCACTAAACGCAATCACGTTTTTCTTCATTTCAGAATAAAAATAAGCCCTCACGTCGTTCTGTTCTGATGCCTGCAATTCCTGGAACAAACTGGATTTTCTTTCTACGCTTTTCCAGGTACCGCAGTACTGACCTTGACCAGGAAAGGTCGGTAGAAGATTTAGATGGATTTTTACCCCATACGGTTACGTGTGTTTATATAATGGTTATTTCTCCTATTAGAACAATTGTTTTTACTGCAGGGGTCTGTTTACCACTTTAATAATACCTATATTGTTTCCCTTGAACTTCATTACTTGTTTTTAGCATTATCTGCTTGAGAGCATTTCAGTTTTAACCAAACGTTTATGATATCCTTCAGTGACTTTGAAGCTGAAATTATTTCACAGGAAGAATATATTACCTATACATCCCCAGTAAAATTTACATATTTATGATTTGGAGGGCTTGATTTTTAAGAAAACAAACTGGATGTGCTATAGAATTAATGCAAATAGTCCTATAGGAATCTGAATCTGTCAGAATTCCTTCAAAAGCTCCAACCAAAGCAGAAAAAACAGTCAATACATTTTTACATGTATCAGATTTTTCAAGACAAAATAGTACCACAGTAGTATTCTTGCTTATGAAAATTATTTGAACAAGATACATTATGTTTGGTAATACCTGTATATAACACACACACACACACACACACACACACACTGCATACTGTATGTCTTTGTATATGTAAATGTTTATATGGTAAATACATAAAATAATTTGATGAGTTTATCAAGCCTGAACAACTATAATTTGGCTTCATGCTTCTGCTGTTTGCTGTTGAGTTCATATTTCTGATAACCTGCACACTCCACCAATCAGGCACTGAGCAAACATTTTAAATTATCAATCTGCATGTTTCCAAGTTTTCTTTTCAAGTCCATGTGGCAACTTATAACACAATCTAAACATTTGCTGTGATTGCCACCGCTTAATCTCATGTTTGATCTATTGATTAAATAAACGGACTCTCATTTGGTTATTTATTACATTTGATTACTGTGGCTTTAGTAAGTGTTTGCTAGACCAAGAGAAAGAAATTGATGGGAGTTCAGGAATATTTACACACCAGCTTAGATTTTCCTGCTAGTAATACTTTCATAAATATTAATATGTGAGGTAGGCGTTTCCTGGACTGTAAAAGGAACACAAGCCATTGTTTTTTCAAACCAAAGGGTGTCAGAAAAATCCATCTTACCGCTTATACACACTATAAGGTATTTTAGCCTGTCACGGCCTTACAGATTTACTGGTGAATGGAAAGATGTGTTTCTTCAGATTACACGTTTTGGCCACTATGGACGTTTTTAGTAAAACACCTTATATTCTTATACAAGTCAGTTCCATAAAGCTGGAAAGCCCAAAAATCACTTAAGTCAATCTTCAAGGAGTGTTGATGATCTGAATTTCAGTGTATTTTTCAAAATTTTCATGACTAATCCATTGTGACCCTGAGTGAGATAAGTGGTTATAACATGGATGGATGATTGTAGAATTCCGGTTCAGAATATTTTTCGCTTTGTACTAGATACAGGCACATTTAGATCAGTTTCAATCTCCAGTTTAAAATAAAGTTTACGTGTAATTTTTAATTGGAAATACTGCAAACTGAATGTGCTGCAGCCTGATGCTGATTAGATGAGATCAGCTCACATATTTCAGCTTAATCATCTGTAAGTCATTGGAAATGTACAGAATCCTTGTAACGTACAAAATGTGGAAACATTGCACTCCATTCCTGTTTTGACACATGCCACTTTAATAAAAAAACAAAACAACCACCCGACTTTTGAACCTGGGTTTATGTATGGCCCTGCTGAGAGACCCTTCTGGGTTTACTAGTCACTTCAAAAGCTTAACATCATAAAACATAATCAAATGAAAGCTAACGGCCATATTAAAATAATTAAAAATCTATGCACGCTGCTCAAAACAGTAGTGCTACAGTAGAGGAATCCATATGAAAATTGATGCTAATTCTGCTGTAATGTGCTCAAGTCACCATAAAACGCCCCGCAGCATGCATGACAATGCCGCCCCCTCACGCCCCCGCGCACCACGCCCAGCGCCGAGGCCCCTTGCTGGGGTCCGCTGCATCCGAGGACTGCTATTAGAGTCCTGTGATCTGTACAGCTGGCCGGCCCCTGTAAGCCGCTGCAGCTGTCGAAGGACTTATGTGTGCTTGGAAGGGTTGTGAATATGGAAAAAAGCCCCCTCTCCCCCCATCCCCTCCCAAAAAACCGCAGAGAGGTGGAGAAGCAGCAATTTGACGATTCAAATCTGTAAGTGATTTGCCTTGGGGTTGAGGCCCAGCCAGTGGTTATGCTGCCTGGTGCAGGGCCTCTGTTTGCCGCTCAGCCCCTGTAACGAAAAACCCTTGGAATGGAGGGAAATGCAGGCCACAGCGTTCAGCTATGGCCTTTCTTTCATTTTTGTCTTTCTGTCTTTCTGGATACTGTTCCTTTAAGATGCCCTGTGAGTGTACAGTAGACATATTGTGCTGCATATTTAATAAAAATAATTGTTTAAGTTTTGAAACAGAGGTCATTTAGTGGCATTCATATTGCTTGATACATGCTTGGTTTCATAAATGCGTGGCTTTGATATCCCAAATATGAAAGGAAATGCTGAATGTAAAATTTATTGTGTGAAACAAATAAAGCACTGCTGGGATATAAGTTACCTGAAATGCACTTAAATCTAGCTGAGCCATAAGGATCATAGCAATAATCTGTTATTATTATTATTTACCTTCTTACACCTGAATAGAAAGATGAATCCTCAAACTGGCACCCTAACTGTTGCCCTGTAGCAGTCATTTTTTGCCAGATTGTTTGCTCTGTTTAAATAGGGGATGTATTCTGGTGATTTTTGAATGATGGATCACAACTGCATAATGCTGGTTGGAGCTAATTAGATAAATAAAGGTGAATCATGAATAAACTGAAGCAAATAGGATTCCATTGATTTAGATCCAACTGTTGGCACTGTTTTCATTTGGTAAAATAATGACACCTAATTCATCATAATGACACCATTCATAAAATAAGGCTTACAGTGTAGCCCCCACTCACCTCGCACACCTAGATACAAAAACTACTGTTGTACTTTGCTCCACATGTGGAGGAACAATCGACAGCGTTCTGTTGCCACGGAAACCACGACATGGCCTGTTACATCTGTAACCACCTGACTAGAAAAGCAGCTTTCAAGGGACGAGAGCAAAAATGGAATATCCTTTTATGCCTTGATTTACATTGTGTGTTTTTCAGTTCCCTTCCATATTACAAGGCATGCTGAGTATTATCAGTCACCTAGCAACTAGAGTCTGTATTCTGTATTAATTTCAATAAAAATGAGAGATAATTTAAAAATCTCCTACATCTTCTGAAATCTGATAAAACATGTATGAATCAAGCAAAAAAATTGATGGCGCACTCCAAGTATATCTTTGTAACAAGGTTATTAAATCTCTTCTTTATTAATCTCGTTAAACCAAGAAGCTCACAGGCTTAAATAAAAGATACATTACTTGCTATTTGCACAAATACAGATACACAGGAATTCTTTGATTCTCATCTTACACTTCTTGATCTCTATGAGAGACAGATACACATAGGTAAATAGTGTTATTTGTAACTCAGGGTTGGGTAAGGGTGTATCATTCAAAGATAGCTATAAGCTTGTGTTTAAAGAAGCTACGTTTTTTTTTTTCAGCACTCCCTCAAAGCTATCAAAATAGATAGGTTTATAAATACACGAAAACGATTGATGTTATTGGTGATGTTTTGGAAACCATCGAGAACGGTGCTAATTTATGCATTACACAGCCATTTTACAGTGGATGGCTTTCAGAAGTTAAGCATTACAGGTAGCTGCTGTCCCGCGGGCGGGCGGAAGACAAATTGCCTTTAGTGCTGCGCCTCAGATCCCGGCGATATCGAGGGGAGGAGCGGGGGAGACGTGTTTTGACCGAGCGCTCCGTTGCCAGTGTGCCGAAGGAGCTCTGAGCAGTGGTGGCGGAGCGCTCGCCGCAAACACGGTGTCAGCGCCATCCACCCCGGAGGGCATCCGAGACTAAGAAACCGTAAAACGAGCAGGCGGCAGAATCCGATCCACGCTGTGTGCTCAATTGCGGACCCAAAACTAGTCAGCTAGCTTTTATTTTTCCTCCCTGCTTTAAAAAAGAAGCTTCTGTTAGAAAAAAGAGAGGGATTAAATGAAAATGATAGAGTCTGGGCATCCCGCCATAGGTCTGTGACAATGATATGCAGCCAATTCCCACCGAGCTGGTGTCCATGTGGCTGGGCTAACAGACAAGAAGTCCCGTTAGCTGTGTTAGCGGTGATGCGTCGGTGCCATTGGAGCGCCATGTCATCCACATGGAGCTCCGGTTTCCCTGGCGTCGCTCACGGGCACTTAGCTAATTCCTCACGCTCACTTTCAGGGAGGGGGGGGTAGGAAATCTGGACTTCTCAGCAGCGGGCCGCGTGCACGCAGCGATGTGACGCGGACCAACGGTTTCTGTGTTACGGGCACCTTAAGCGGCAGCGAGGGGGACGTTTGGGAGTTAGAATGATGGGGGACATGAATGAGCAGCTTTGCCAGTGACACCCGCCCCCCCCAATATCCCGAGCTCCCCTGCAGCGCCGAGCCTGGCCTACGGATCAGTAGCTGAGACCTAGATGCTGGCACTGCCGTGAGATGCCTACCGTCTCGGCGGGCAGCGTGGCAGGGGAGCGCCGCCATGTTTAGGTTCTACGAGCACGTGCTCTGCCGCCGGTGTCGGGAACGCGGAACGGAACCTGAGCGTTATCAACCTCGTAATTATCTCCCGTTACCGGCGCTCTCGCCTGGCGACACGCATGCCAGCGACGAGCCCTTGAGTGGCTCGCTCGGCAGTGAAGGATTAGACTTCAAGGATGACACTCACAAAGGAGTGTGTAATTAAAGGAGCGCTAGGCTCCCTGCTCAAAGAGCCACTTTCAGACGGAGGGGGCCCTTTACACGCCGAGGCTGATGCGCTGGTAAATACCAAGTCGCTCATTAGGAGCTGCCTGCTATCCAGAGCCGCCTCAGCCGCTTGGGTCAGCGGCGTAAAACGTTCCGTGTCCGTCTACAGACGACAACCCCACCAGAGTTTGGAAGTGTCTCTTTTCCTACAGTTCATAACCTAAACAAAAATGAATGAGGCAGCAATCGGGACAAGCAGTGATAAGCACAACATAATGACGTAAATCTTAACCAGCATTTTTAAAGACTTGCAATGTTCCCAAATGGGAGTTTTTTCACTGGGAGAGAATGCCTCGGGGCGTGCGTGTGCCCTGAGGGCGGCGGCCTTGTGCTGTTAGCTGGATGAGATCGGTGGCGGCAGCCTTGCAGCTTGTGGCTGGCTGCCCAGCTGACGGCTTTCCACTTGCGTCTGAGCCGCCTGCATGCCTGCGGTCTCCCTCCTGCTCTCGCAGCCAACACCCAAGCTTAGAGCCATGGGGCAGAAGCAGTCCCTGCCACGCAGGCCTCTTGTTCCCCCTGAACGCCCCCCCTTATCCCCCCCGTTAGCTTCTACTCCTGCTGTTCCAGGGAGGGCTGCACTTTGTGGTCGGAGGAGGCGGGGGAGGAGGGATGGAGCACGTGTGCAGACAGTGAGCGTGTGTCGTGTGCACAATCCACCGATCTGACACTGCCGGTGACCTTCAGTGCAAACAGGGTGTTGATTATTCAACACGTGCATCATAATCGTATATCAAGCAGAAACATCAACAACGAAGGTGAAGCATCAGCCTCGTTAGTGCATCGCCAAGCGGGCGCTCAGAACTAGGGTGACGTATAATGGATATAAAATAGGCTATGATGACAAAGTCTCCGGAGGCAAAGTAAATGGGCTGAGAGTGGGCGGGGCCGGAGGAGGCTGCACTGCGGAAACAATATAGGATAGGAAGAACATTATGAAGAGCCCTCATGAGTTTGACCAAGAAGGTCAGGGAACGATAAACCCGCCGGGGCCAGACGGTATGAAGGAACGGTTAGGGCAACAAACACGTCATCTCCAAGTCTGCGAGCGTCGCTAAGGAGCGAGAAGCCACCCAGTGAGGGAGCCATTCTCAGACCGGCCAGATCTTTCTGACGCCACTGTTCACATGATCCTGTGTCTGCTGAATGACTTAAATGTATAAACCTATCATATAAAAGCAGGAAATAACCCATTAGTGTCTCAATTATTAGTAAAACCTACTGACTTGCTGTTCTTGTTTGTTAGTTAACTCAAAATAAAGTAAAATACGTTTCAATGTGGACCCTTAATCATTTCAGCATGCTCAGATTTCATTTAGTGCAAAAACTGCAGATTGTGGTATATGTAATAAATGTAGTGCATTACAGTAGCGTTTCAGTGATTTCCACATAATGAATAAATTATTATACAAAATATTAAACTGGCTGCCACTTTATGTGAGAAACATGACTTTAATTCCGTTACAGATATTTCAGTCTTGTCTTTTTCTCCGGGGGCTGACTAGAGACCTGTTCGGCTAGTCAGCTGAGTTGAGACAGCGTTTTTTTTACCTCACACACAGGGTCGGCTCTAGCTGCGGGCAGAATAGGCAGTCGCCTTGGGGCCCCAAATTACCTGTGTTGCGGAGGAAGTGAAATGATCATCACTTTTCTTGGTAGGGGGGGCCTCCCGATTAAAGCTTTGTCTAGGGCCCCTGACAAGGCAGAGCTGACATACCCTGCCTTCTCCCCCCCTTTGTCACGTGTGAGATCTGTCTGGTTCACATGATTACAGAATGAATGTCCAGACATCAGATCTACAGTCTTCCATGTGCCCCTCCCACTCCCGCCCCAGTTGACCTTCCCTTAACCTCTGAGGAGGACAAAACTATGCAGAAGGTGCTTTGCGGGGGGGTATTTTTGTCAGCTAATTAAAAGCCCCTCCCCAGACTCCCGTCTTCCTGATGGGTGGGCTTCCTGGGAGCTCACTGTCTTTCTTGCAGTCACGTCGTGTTTCCTCAGACAGATGGGCCATGAAACGACCAGGTCTGGATCAATGGCCGGATCCATCTGAGAGCCGACCTCAGTGACACCCTGGGCAGCCTCTGGAGAACCTCCTCTGAGCCCAGATAATGACTGGGGTGTTTGGAAGTGCACTGGGCAGCCTGGCCATGTGACATGCTCACTCTGAGACACAGGACACAGCAATGGCCAGATCCCTATGGAAAACAACAACTGTTGTCCGTCCATCCATCCATCCATCCATCCATCCATCCATCCATCCATCCATCCACCTTCAGCTTCACAGTGCATTTTTTTATCCCTTTATACAGTTTTATAAATTTTTCAGTTTCAGTAGGAATTCACATAAATTACAGAAGCACAAAGACATAAGGCAGACATAAAGACATAACACAGAACTACACACACACACAGATACACACACGCACACACACACGCAGATACAAAAACTACTAATCTTAAAAATTACCAGATTAAAAAAAATTCAATGACACTCCCCTCACTTTCGCTTTGGAAACACATGTACAGGAGCAGATTTTTGCGGACATGTTACACCTTACACATGTACCCCTGTGTGTATGTAGAGATGTATGCATGTGTGCATGACAGAGGGCTGCAGGGAGCCATGAGAAGGTGCTGAGAGATGGCCTGGGGCGCAGGACGCAAAGCCGCAGCAGAAGGTCATTAGCTTCTCATTTCACATTAGCATCTGTTGAATGGGATTAGCCATCCAGGGGAGACTCAGCACACTACACCTCTGCAGCCCTCAAGCACGGACGGGTCGTTAGTGACACCCTCCGTCTTCCCTCTACCAGCAGCACACTTGTTCTGGTAAGCCCGCGGCATTGGGACTTCGTGCCGAGACTGGCCCAAATTCCCGGCTCTGTCAAGAGCTGCTTTGAGCGTTTTCAAATGCAATGAAATTACAGGAAGAAGTTGTAAGAAATTAAGGTACTAAGGCAGAAGACAAGAAAAAAGATTGGGATAATCATAGCTTCCGGTTGCCAGTGTTCGCAATGCTATTTATTTTAGCGCACTAAAGAGGCCTCAAAATATGCACAGGTTTTTATAGTAACATAATCCCACATTCATGACAACAGGCATAGAAAAAGGGAACTGATAGGAGAAGAGGAGCAAAAACAGCAAAAAAAAATACAAACATAATCCAAAGAAAAAAAGATGTTGTTATAGCACTGGCTTGTGGGTAAGGAGTCAGGCTTGTAATTTTGGTTTTTCCATGACAACTGGTGGAGTGGGGTAAATGACGTTTGCTAGAGAAGCAATGGTCGGTGAGCGCTGGCGAGAGTGCGGCACCAACGGCGGCCCTCAGTCAGCGCTAGCAGACATTAGCCAGCCATCTGGTGCACAAACAGATGTTCGTGGCCGACCATATAAAGCTGAGTTGCCATCGATTCTTGTGCTTGAAATGCAATGAGGGACAAGTCAAAAGCCCACCAGAATTGATAAGGTGGGCGTTTCAGAGGACAGCAAGCGAGCAAGTCTTGATCTTACTATCCAATACTGTGCAGTATCTGAGCTGGCAGCTCTCAAAGGAAAGAGAGCTTGTTCACAAAAAGAGTTAACAAACAAGAGATACAACAAACCTAGCACATGCAATTGAGGAAGCATAAACAATTTTTAAAATCTTGTTTAAAAATAGCTATGGTTCAATACATGAACAAATCTGTTCATTTGATTTTAGTGTTTGAATTATTAAGAAGTTGCAAGATCACAGTTGGTGTCTGGCTACAGAGTTTGATACCTCAACAGTGCCCTCTGCTGGAGAGTGTGTCTATAGCGCCATATCGGTTTCATTAAGATTTAACCATAGCCTGAGAGGAGAAAATAACTTTGGTTCATCAGTGTTCTGTGAAACTGCTAGTGGTGGGATCTGTACTTGGTGAATCTGACAGGGCACTGAAAACATCACTAGAAGCCAAGCCAAAGGCATTTATGAATCATCGAAACGGTGGTTGCCAAGATGATTTGAAAAGGGATTTGCAAATAAGTGAATTTTACACTTAAAGAGACTCGTAAAAGTGTGGAACAACCAGCGCATAAAGATCTTAACGACTGGTAGAGAAAGCCCATCACAGCTGGCAAAAGTACTGCCAATCTGTCTCTGTAGGTGACAAAATGGTTACCGGTCCATAAAAATTTATATCCATCCATTTTCCAGTGCAGATCCAGTGCAGAGACATAGTAAGACTGTGGCCTATTTTAGGGAGCACAGGGCAAAAATTTGGGATTTTGCGGCAATTCATCTGAGGGTGCATGCAGGGTATGGACGATCACAGCCTATGGCCAGATTACAGACACCAGTGGCCTGTACTACGAAGCGGAGTTACTGGCTTATCGGGGTAACTGGTTGGATTTAAGGTAGTCTGGGCAAAATGTAAGTGAACGAATATGAAGTCCATTTAAACTGTGGTACCTTAAATCTGACAAGTTACCCTGATAAGCCAGTAACACCGCTTAGTAGGATATGACACTTAACCACATGATTTTTTTGGGGGGGGGACATCGAGGTGTGAGGGAACAGTGCCGTCCGATCGGTGATAAAGTGTATTTATTCAAAACATGACAGCTAAGCGGCTGAAGGGAACAACATGGATGAGGCATGAGTCTGTTGTTTTTTCCTTCAGCTCCCTGGCTTCTCTGAGATTTCTCCAAACACCGGGTCATGGGCTGAAAGAAACAACATGCTTGTCTGTAATAATTTCCATTTTATTATTTATTTCATGTAGTACAGCCGGATGAAAATACTCTTACAATATTTTCCGTTATACACGCATGCATGAATACACACACATACACACCCACACACACACACACACACACACACACACACATACATACATACACACACGCACACGCACACGCACACGCATGCACATGTGCACAAATATTTAGAGCAGCAGAGGTGGGGGGAACACCAGTCCGCAGAAGCTGTAGACCAGCTTCCTTAGCTCTTAAGTTTAAGTGATTTTCCACTCTGTCATTAGATTCAGGCTTAAATTAGGACCACTGCTCTGGTGGGCAGGATTTTGCTGAGCCCCTCTCCATGGTAACTGCTGCCGGTCACAGTAGCGCTACATTAATTGTTGCTTCTTATAGAATGTGCTTAGCTCTATTCTCTGGTTTGTATGAGGAGAACAAACCAGTCTATTTATAGGTCACATGGTTTACATTAAACTCATTCAGCATTCGTAGGTCAGTCCCATAATGCCATGCGTCTGTACTTTTCCTGGTGCCACAAGCACATCATTGCGTCAGTTTTGAAAGCCAAAAGGAACCCAACATTGCTCCTGGAGGCGAATGCCGGCCTAGCGCTCGGCACGACTCCACTCGACAGGGGGGTCGCGGGGCCCTCTGGGCTTCTTCACGCGATAGTTGAACCCTAAAGGAACAGGGGGAGACAGTTAGGGTGGGAGGAGCAACATCCCGCCAAGCGACCATCTTACACACTTCCCCTTTGAATCAGCCAATCAGAATGGCTCATGCAAGAACTGCATCCCAGAAATGCAAGGCCTACCCATACTGCCATCCTGGCTGGTTGTCCTGCTGATCATGGGTGTGTCTACGTATTCATAATCATCTTCTGTGGAGGGCGGGCTAGGAGCTATGGAGTCAAAAATTCAATTCGAACAGGATGAGATTGGAGCATGAATTGTGAAAACTTGTGAAAACTTCCCCAATAACACAGCAGAAGCTTGAACCCGTGGTGAACTTGTGCTGAACTCATGTTGTTCATAATGTTTTGCTTTTATGGAAATGCAGACATCTACATGTAACTATATAGCATCTCCATATATCATATTTCACCTCGATACAATTTATATTTATATAGCTGATGCTATGCATTCCTAAATACATTTTTTTTAACCAAAATCTTACATTTAAATCACAGATATACTCACAAGGCTTTCTCACTGCACTGGGTCCCGTACTGGACTTAACGGTCTGTAAAATTGAAAGAGGAGAAAACTCAAATACTATGAATCCTTTATGCAAACCAAGGTTTGGTACACGCCTTCAGCAATATTACTGCCAATATTATTGTCAGACTGAATGAAAAGGAAAAGTTAAAATGAATGTACTATTGCAGAATCAGGGAGACTTATTACCTAACTTTGGGAGTACTTCACTTATAAGAAATCTTTCATGCAGAATTTAATTTAATGCAGCCAGGGACATTACTAATGCAGTGATATTTACCATTTTAGATTTTCAAAACAGGAAGCTTGCCAGATATAATCAGTTTGGGTCTGACCCTGAGTTAAATACTCAGTATAAACTGGTTTATTTTTCAGTTCACTGTAGAAAGGTTAGATTTTAATTTTTGTGAACAATTTTTCAGCTGGCCGCCTCTTCCCTTACCAGAAACTGCTTTATATTTATGTTACTTTTTAATTTCCTGCCATTTTAATGGTGACTCACACGTTCTCCATTCTAATGATAGAAGTCAAAATAAGGTGTGATAATAACCAGAAAGGAAAATCCCATCCACACATTCTCTGACCTCAACATGCTGACTGACAAGCAGGCCCAGAGGGCTACCCTCAGTGCCAGAATGAGAGTATTAAGTGGCGCTGGGCCACCACAGAGAGGACGTCACATCAGAAAGAAATAGAGCTGACTGGTGATTGAATTCAGAAATGCACCTAACACAAGGAAAACATTATTTCTCAGTGCGTGCCAAATTTAAAGAATAATATAATAATATTCAATCATATTAAATGTATTAGATATTAAATCACATTCACTTTTTAAAATACATTTGTGATGGGACTGGGGGGGGGGTGATTTCACCCTGCTTGATTGCTTGATACCCCCAAGGATGTGGTGCCCCTGGGCATGTGCCAAAATGCCCATATGGTTAATCGAGGCCAGACTATTCTACCCAACATCTATGAAGCCGCTTTGTTTTTGCTTATCATGATTTATGCTAGAAGAAAAGGCTTCAAAATGGCAGCCAGGTCATTAGACAAACGACACATCAAACTAGCAGCCCTTCAACAGACAAAAGTATCTCGGTTTGACGATATAGGTCTGGAACAGGAAGTGAGAGAGTCATTGCGTGAGACAGTAACATTACCGAAGCATTTTGGCTCGAAGTCCTAAAAACACCTGAGGAAAAAACAGACACGATTGTGAGCATCACAGATCCTCAGAAGACAAAACCTGAATATATTCATACAAATATTAAACCAAACTCTTTAAAAAACAGCCGTTACTCATTGAATGCTCAGCTGCCGAAAGCTTTTAAGAGAGATGAACAGGTCAGCATGAAAGTCAAAGGAACGGGTTTCGAGGTCAGTGTCCGTGAAGCTGCACTCAGAGTCACACCACAGTATAGCTCCCTTTTCGCTACACTACACATTATAAGACGTAGATTCAGATGTGACCCTCCTCAGGGAAATGAAAATGAAATAAATACAGATGAGAGCGAAGCCTGGGATCAGAGCACTGGGTCAGCCTTTTTCTCCAGTGGCCCAGAGCAGTTTGGGGAGTAAATGGCCTTCCTCAATAGCCTGACGGCGATGTGACTGTTCTACACAGAACACTGCTGCTCATTGCACTGCAAAAACACTACACTATTGCCCTATGGGAAAATGGTCTTTACCACTAGTTACTCAGGTCCTGCCATCTAAAAAAATTAAACTGACCTGTCTGGACTTTTTAGACCTTTTTGGACCATCGGTGAGCTGTGAAAATTAAATCAGCACTTGTTCTATGGAGGCATTAATTACTAATATGCTGTTTAAGCACTAACTTGCTGCAATGAGCACACTACATTACACGACGAATAAACGAAATTAATCAACATGACACGATCTGTTGAGGCTTCGCTGAAGAAGCCACGTAAAGCGTGGAAAAAAATGGATGGAGAAATGACAGGAGGTACAGGTGAATGTAACGGGCTTGGAGAGAGTGCTGCATTCCGGAAAGACTCACCGGAGACAAACTCGTAGTCTTCTGATGAAGAGCTTTCTGGTCTTGCCCTGTCTGGCTTCGGGGGCTTAGCGAGAGGCCCGCTGGCCCGATTCTTGGGCTTCACCGTGCTGTAGAGGGGGCCGCTTGAAGAACTGGGCAATCCTAGTTGCGCGTTGTCATAGTGATGGACAGTTGGGTGAGGGGGGGCAGAGCTGGCAGCTGGGCGTTGTTTGGGCTTGTTAACGACGGCATACGTGTCGTTCATGTTCTGGGTCTTGGGGAAGGATGTTCTGGGCTGAGCGATAGGCTTGCTGCAGAAGGAACACCGGCATAAATTTACTGAGAATAACTAAGGTAAAGTTAAAATGTCATGGTTTGGTGCTTTTTTCTTCATGGAAAACCAACACTACGGACACTGCAGCTACATAAGTCCAGCAAGCATTATTATTACTATTATTATTTATGTTTTTTTAAACAAAATTTGTTTATTGCTATTACATTTTTTTGAAAAGTTGTTTTGTGCTAGTTTTTATGATATATTAAGATTGCAGACTTGGTGGGACATTTCTGCAGCAGAGATCAGTGGTTTTGATATTACAGTGAACGGGGACTGACTCAAAAAGAAACAGTGGTGTCTATCGATAATAGGCCATTTTTTAATTTGATGAGGAGGCTGAAAGATTTGGAACGTGGTTGTGCTCTAATGCACTTATTGCAAATAAATTGATTAAGCTGAAACCAAGAATCACGCTGCTCAGCAGAGGTGGAGAGTTCTGGTTCCGGAGTATGAAGATGAGTATTAAGAGCCACATTCACATAGTACTCAACTGGCTGATTGGTCCAGACCTCTGCTGCCCAGTTCCCCACATATAAATGCTATTAACCTTCAAAAATCCAGCAAACTAATGCAGAATAAAAAGTGAAGGATCAAACATTATGTCATTAAGTTAGCTTACTTTGAAAGTGGTTTGAGTTGAAGTTTAATTAATTAACCAACATAATGATGCATGCAGCAAGTAATCTGTTGTCTGACAGAGATACATGGTGTGTAATATGTTATCGCAAGAAAAAAGAAGAAAATCAGGAGCGAAAGAATGGGCAGGCTTATTATAGCTGATAGGAAACCCACAGGTGCAAAACAACAGTTCAGTACAACAATAGTGTGGAAAATTTTCTGAATACGCAACATTAGCATTTCTAGCAACTTTAGCATTTGAAGCATTTCTAGAGGTAAAAGTCCTACCCAATACTAGCCAGGTGTACCTAATAAACTGGCCACCAAGTGTAGTAACATTTACTTATCAGACCGTTTTATCAGGTTCAGCTTAAGGGCTTTGTTCAAGGGTCCAACAAGGTAGTAATCTATATAAATACCGAAAATAACTGATTCATAATAATGAATATATGAATACATATTTAACAATTGTATGATACTAATTATAACAACAAATATAACCATAAATATGAACTTTCACCACAGTGCCGCAGCATTATGACCTCACACCCCCAGCATTGGGGGTTTAAATCCTGCCCCTGCTCTCCATGTTTTCCTTGCGTCTTGCACCTTCCTTCTAGGCATGGATTTCTTCTCATAGTGAAAAAGACAAACAGACATGTCGCAGCGGCATATTGGCCTCTCTAAATTGGCCATTTTGTGTGAGAGTGTGTGCATGAGCCCTGCAATAGACTGGCATCCTGCCCAGAGTGGACTCCAGCCTCGTTTCCTACCTCAGCTACCTGATCATTTAGATAACCAGGAACTAAGGCTGGGCTGTGGGGGGGGGAGCTTTCAATATTTGAGTCCTGAGCACCTCTCAAAGAAAAGGGAAATTAACATAGCATGGCAGAACTTCACAAAAGATAAAATTAAGTGTCAGTATATTTCTTTTGGCAAGAAAACACCATGGTCCATCAGTATATATGCCGGATACACCTTTAAAGCAAGCATAAAGTACAAATCCAAGTGAAATTCAAAAAAATATTTTCTAACATGTTGTCTAAATTTTTTACAGTGTAACAACGAACAAAGGGGCAACAACTTCACCCGTTTGCCGTGTAACTGTGTCTCCTCATCAGGGTGACGGCTGGACCAGGAGCCTGACCTATGTGGCCTAAGCAGGGGCATCGCCAGAAATTCTAAGCCCCCTGACGAATTGTCACATTGGGCCCCCCTGCCCATTACTTAAAGTGCTGGGCCCCCCTAAGTCTGCCAGGGTATCCATGCCCCTACCACACCTCTGGGCACTAGACGAGGTTGGGGTGCACGCCGGACAGGACGCCTGTTCATCACAGCACAGGCGTCATTCCGTTTCAATTGAACAAATGGGGTTTGCATCTTCGTGTTTTGTTTAAACTTGGCAGATGAATTACACAGACCTTTCAGTGCAGTAACAGGCTCATCTATAGCTCACTGGAAAACTCAGTGAGCTATTTTAAACGTTAAGTTTCTTTTTTAAACGTTATTTTTGGCCTAAAAAACGTCATGTGGGAGGAGGGGTATTTTTTTCCACTTAACTGGGACTGAGAAAGCGCTCTTTACCTGCTTTCAAATAAAAAAAGAAAAAGAAAAATTGGCCCTATATCTCAAAGAGGAAATGAAAAACAAAAGGATAAATAAATAAAAACAGACAAAAAATATTTCTGAGTTCTGGAACATAAGAGTAATTTAATTTAAAGAGTAATTTAAGTAAGCCAAGTTTAATCAAAATCAAAAATGATATTGCAAACCTTTTTGTAAGATTGTTGAATTAAACTGGAATGACCTATTCACAATGGGCACTTCAGAGATGCCTGATAGCCTATCTGTGCGTCTTCGGATAGTGAGAGGAAACCTTGAGCGCCACACACACAAAACACCTGACCCTGGAGGTCTAGGACAATAGTGCTTCCCACCAAGTCACCACGCTCCCCATGACCTAAAAATGGTCCTCACAATTATGTCCTTTATCCTGAGATTGCAGACCAGACAACACGAACAACAAACTGATTTTACCGACATGGGGGTACACACAAAGTGCCTATCCATTATTTGTATTCTGGATATTGTTTGCTTGTTTGAATGCTAGTGATGTATTTTTAAAGCCTTTTTAAAATGTATTGCATTTACTGCCTTAAAGTGTCATGGAATTGCCGTCATGTGCTATGGAAATACAGGATGAGTGATTGTGCAAAGGTCTAACCATCTGCTACCAAGCATTTCTCACTTTCATGCCAGGCCACACCAGCAGCTTACACAAGTCTCTGGTGAGCAGTGAACAGAAGATTGTCCCACTACAGAGGTAACGCAGCTCAGTAAAGCCAGCTAGGTTTCTATAATGCCTCACAAAGGCAAAGCACAGTTACCATGCTGCTGACACATTTGAACTATTTCGAACACGAGAAAAAACAGAGCCTAAAAGACCCAATATGGGTCATAAGTCAGTGTTTTGCCTTGGTATAGCGTTATCTCTCACACATAAAGACAGCATTAAAAGCACCTCAGCGATAACTATATATATATGAATGCATGTTTTATATGAATGCATACTACAAATCTGCAACAATAAAATATGCCAATAAGTATATAAAAAACACAAACCAGTTACATACATATAATCCAACTTATAGTTTAGTATTACTTACTTAACCATTAAACCCGAAGCCGACATGTTGGTCTACGGACCGAATTGTACAATCCACAATGTACAAAACAAAATAGACAAAACAATCTTTCTCAATATTTCTCTTATGCATCATCCCTGCTTCTATTTAACCTGCACGTTCCTCATAAAAATCTAGCATGTTTTATTCTGAGGGAGGTGCTTGCCTACCAAGTGTGTCCGAAATGAATCTTGAACTCCCTTTTCTTTTTGCCTCAAACATCCACCTCTTGCTTGGAAACCACTTCTGCCTGAGACTTCCACATATTTGACAGTTTCTATATCACAAATGACACTGGGTGTAAAGTATAGCGTTCTGCTGGCTTCGGGCAAAATCGTGATGGAAGGTACCCGCAAAAGGATACTGATCATTTTTGTGGGTGACCACCAAACCAGCTCGTGCCAGCCCGTCAGTTAATGTACTCCCCATACCTGTTTGATTCCAAACTGCTGCTTTTGAAAGATGCTGCTTGTCGTTCTTCTTTCTTTAGCGATCTCACATTGTCGTAGCAAGGCTGGCAAAGCCGTTCGGAGCAGGAAGAGATAATCACTTCAGTGGCAGGCTGGTGGAACTTAGAACACTCTCGCACTTTGCATAGAGGAAGCTAGCATGCTTCCGGACTGTTTCTCACTTTGTCTGCACACTTCTCTCTTCTCTCATGGAGAAGTTAAAGAGCTAAGTACTTGAAAACACCATGAGTTACCAGAAAGAACTTTAAAAATACATCTAAAATGGTTTTAGGAAGCAAGACAAGCCATACCAGTCACATTTTTTAGAAATTACTGATTACACTGAGAAACAATGATTAAGAAGAAGTGATCATGACTCATACAATAGCTACAAATAAAACAAGTGACAAGCTAGTCATTTATATATATAGCATTTATATATATTTACAGTACCTGTCAAATGTCTGGAAACACTTATTTGAAATAAGGATAATTACTCTATATGCACCTTGATGTGATGTAGTGAGCAGGTCTGCCTGCCCTATAGGTGACATAAGCTGATTAGAGCACCGTTTGAGTAGGTGGCAAAAAGGACCAAGTGAAAAAAACAGTCTAGAGAAATACCACTGGTTGAATTCCGTGACATTACAATTATTTACCCCCGTTTTAATGTTTCGCTCCTTTTCTTGAGAAACAGACGTCAGCTAGTTAGTTAGCAGCCAGACACCCTGTGGTATAAATGAATTGACAAAATGTGTTTTCTGGAGGGTGGAGGAGCAGAATCTCGCATCAGGTGCCAGATGACCTGGCCCCCACAGTCCCCCCCGATTTGAACCCTATCAATCTAGTTTGGGATGAGTTGGATCAATGACTAAGAGCAAAGTGGCCAGCTTGTGCCCAGAACTTATGGAAACTCCTTCAGGACTGTAGGGAAAGCGCTCCAGGTGGCTACATCTGCAAGCTGGTTGAAAGAATGAAGAGTCTGAAATTTAAGTAAATTTAGAGATGCTCTCTTGCAGATGGTCATTGCCATATTTGGCATGTATTACTTCATTGCCTCTAAGGTGAATAATGTAGCTAAAATAGAGATGCATGCATTAAAAGCTGGTGTGTCCAGACTTTTGACTGGTCCTCTGTGTGAGAGGGTGTATATATACACACCCTGCACCACACACACGCACACACACACACACACTTATATATATATATATATAGGGATGCACCGATCCCACTTTTTCTGTCCCGATACCAATACCGATACCTGCGCTTTGGGTATCGGCCGATACTG
>JAODJW010000106.1:11408566-11434822 GCA_026777045.1 Hyperopisus bebe | reverse complement strand
GTTACAATTAAGTGGTATCGGTCCTTGGTATCGGGCAATTTTTATGAGTACGAGTATCAGTGTATGACTGCAGTATCGGCCCGATACTCGATGCCGGTATCGGTATCGGTGCATCCCTATATATATATAAGTGTGTGTGTGTGTGTGTGTGTGTGTGGTGCGGGGTGTATATATACACACTCTCACACACATATATATATATATCATTTATATCATTAGACATATATATCATTAGATGTCTACTATTAGAAAGATGTATAAACACTGAAGTACCTCCATCATGTTTTGATAGTAGATGCTTGAAGATTTCAGGGCATTCTCAAACATTTGTGAAACAATATGGTACAGAAATTCATACTGTTCCTGAAACAACAAGAAATCAGATATATCATCATCTGCATCGTCATCATCAACACCAAACTTGTACATCAATCTTATCTTTATCATCTGGCCATGCTAGCTTACTTGTCCAATTTCCATCACTGCTGTTTATATACTAGTCTAGCATGGGTTATATATTTGTTTGACGTCTCACACGTTCCCTGATGTTTCCTGCCTTGTGCCTCATGCTGCCCCCCTCCAGGCTCACTGTGACCCTCTATTAGATAAGCAGCTGAAAGATAGATAGTACAGGGTCACGGTGAGCCTGGGGATTATCCCAGGAAGTATGGCGTGCAAGAACACTATGCATGACATGCTGGTTCATCACAAAGCGACACACACAGTGACACACTGGGGAGCACCAATTCACCTAAATGTGGCAGGAGAAGACCAGAATACCAACAGGAGAGCCGTGTGACACAGGGGGAACACGCAAACCCCACTAAGGGTTTGGATTTTTCAAAATTCATGCCCAGATTGGACCTATTTCTGTAACAAATAAGTAAGCTCGACTTGCTAGTAGCCATTTACAAAACAGCTTTCCCTCTGAATCAGGGTTAATGACCTCATGCTAAGGGGTAGTTCTCATGCTACAGTCACTAAACACGGTGCCTACATGCAGTCAACAAGAGCCCCAGCAAAGCAAACAAGTGAAAGTTACAACTGTGGGCCAATTTATTTCTGTCCCAGCAAAGGTCATCGGCAGAGCAGGTGGAAAACATCTGCAGAAAACATAATTTTGCACCATGGAATATAGACGTTAAAAATAACTGATAAAAACCTCTGTTTATGGGCACTGATCCGGCACCTGATGTGGGTAAAATCTTACATGTCTTTTTCAGTGTGAGGCCCCTGTGCCTAAGCCACTAGCTAATGGCAGACTGTAGACTCGAATCCATAATGGGACTCAGCTGCTGAATTTTAAAATATGACACGGAATATATTGACATTTTAGCACTGAAAAAAACAATGACAATGTGACAGTGCTGCAGTACCTTTGTCTGAACAGCTGATGGCCTTTGGCTCCTAATTTCCAGCACAATGTCCATGATGTTAAAATCCTCGCCGATCCTCTGACAAGATCAAGAGTGCAGCTTTAATAACTAACATGTGGACACATCTTCAGAGAGGCAGCTATGGGGACCATAGCATGGAGCTACCAGCGGGAACCACCCTGATGCTTGCTGTATGCATTCGACCGCATTAAAGCGATAATGCTATCATCAGAAAAGATCTATAGTATGGCTGTTTACGAGTGAAGCGACAGCTCACGTTAGCAATAGGTTAAATAAAACATGCTATCTGAAGCTATTCACAGACAAACTGACTTCAAGTGTAGTACCTTTATCTTTAGAAGATCATTTATATAATCTAGTGCACAAATCACTCCTGTTCTTCCGCATCCGGCACTAGAAATAAGACCAGAAAGAACTGGACGTTATATTTTTAATGACTGATTAACTCCACTCAACTGGAGGAAAAAAAACATCACAGTTAGAAAAAAACAGTCAGGAGGTGACAGATGAATTAAACGCCACCCTCGGTGCTGAATATTTCATTTATGTCAGTTAATTTGGAGAACATTTTCAGACACAGAGTTCAAATGACTGCACGCGGCCTGGCACTGGCAACAGGAGCAACATGCAGTGATACATAGTAATGAGCATATGGGCGATCTGTGTGCAGTGTGAAGCCCAACGTCGGCGTGCTAACGCTGTCGGCGAGTGGGGCGGGGATGCGGCCTGGACTGCACCTGCAGTGGATGACCACTGGGGCGGCGCTGCTCGCCTGCACCTTCTGCGCCATATCCATCATGCCTAGGAGGCCGCCCGACGCCAACGGGATGCCGTGGTCGGGCCATGCCGTGTACTGGAACTGGGAAAGGCTTCTCGTTTCCTGAACAGACATGGTGCACATATGCACAAGTACACACAAGCACAAAGACACACACAGACAGAAACGTTTGCATTTACAGTATATCCATTCATTTCTATGGGCATAAAGATTTACAGATTAAGTTTCCCTTTGTAGGAACTGAAAAATGCCAGTATAACAGGTTTTTATTACATTGTATAATCCCATTTTTATCACAGTGTAATATACACATAACACACACACACAAACATACACACAGACACAGACACACACACCAATTTCTGTTTGGGTGGAATTTTCACAGTCATAAATATATCCTGCTTGCAAAAATAAAGACAGCATACATAAATATACCCTTAAATGTTGTACTGAGACAGATACAAAGGGTATAACATATTCATGACCATGCTGTCAGTTAAAACAAGAAACATTATGTTGAAATAAATTTCACTCTTTTTTTTTTTTTTTTTACAAAAGTCCTTCAACCATCTGTATTTGTAGACTGATTGATTATTTGTTGCTGCAATATAACGATTCTATCGGCACTTACGTCTTGATATTTCACAGAAAATGTCCGCACAACGACTTCCTCATTTGGTAGAGACTCATTCAGCTGTGAAAGTTAAAACATCACAAGTTTAAATATAACCTGTACTACCTTCTTTACAACTGATGTGGTAATGGAATGTTTTGTGAAACAGACATTTGTAATAAAACAAAAACAAGCTCACGCAGTTCAATGCAGATGTTGACATTGTAAATGTTATTCTTTAAAAAACTTTTTACAACCTGACACTAAATTATGCAAAAAAAATACACATTTGAAGACTGCATTATGATGCAAAAGCTTCAAATTCCTTTGATTTATGCATCTAACTAAAGATAAATTTGAAGGCCGCTTCTCACATTTGATATAACAAATGGTCCAATGATGGTTGTTTTTGTGGAGACTGGCCAGTACTGCTCACATTTTTTCTAAAAACCAGAAAGAAATGAACACGTCAGGCATGTTAAGCAGAACTTTGAACAGAAGTTGATGTAATACCCAGAAAAATCAAAGGACTAAAGACCCAGGCTTCCAATGCGCAGACAGTTACACACTGATATGAAGAAAGTGAGAGTATGACGTTAGCATGGTTCCTGCAAAGGTCTGGCCCTCTGCTGGTGGGATCTGACACTTTTCTTCATCTGGTATTTCCATCATGTAGCCTTTTGTTTGCCGTGATTGCTAAACCCCATCTCAGGTGCCTCTGCCGAATCGTCCATAAATGTACCATTTGGTTAAGATTAGGTGACTTGGATGGCAATGGAATGCATCTCACGGTTTAATATTGGTCATGCTCATAGCGTCCTTTCCAAATGGGTTCCTTTTATTTACAGGGTATCCACAGAGTCACTGTTTCAAAGAGCACAGCAAGGAAAACATTTATATTTTTCATTGTTTTGTAAAAAATTCACATTAGAAGGAAAGTACCTTTCCCATCTCTATTTCTTTGCAAGCCATAATTATGACCTAAAAGAAACAAAAAAAAACCAATACAAAATATCAAATGTTTAGCTGCAGGCTGCTTTGATTTTTCGTCTGTAATTTGATTGCAGAGAAATCAACAAATGTAACAATATGATCCTCGTAATAACAGTCCACTCTTTCTTCCGATATATACTCACCTTCACTTCATATTGCCAAATCATCCTCCAAAAATCTATAACAGTGTTGCTCAGGGGACCTTGGGTTGCAATATATGATCTGTTTTTTGTGGCACCCTAGACATGAGACAAGATCACATGACATTTAAACATGTTCCACTGTTTGACCACAGTGGAGTGGGTTTGTAGTGAAAGACAGAGGGACAACAAAGACCAGCTGTACCTGAATTAAGCTGGCATTGATGTAATCTGACTCAAACTCTTCCTTCAACAGGTTGAGCAGCACTCGACTCTGGTCATCTGCATGCAGGAACAAGGAAGAGAGTTCAACAACCGGTCCAACTGTCCTTGATATTGAATAGGTGTGGCAGTTTTTCCTCTAGGTGTTTCGACCTAAAGTGAATTCATAAACCAATAAGCTATCAAAGGGTGGAATTTATGAGCAAACTAAATGCATTGCTGTTGATCTGATATGGTGTAGACTTTGAACTCACAGGGCAAAATATCTCGGTAGCGATTTTTCTTCGTGTTGTTCTTCAAAGCCCCTGCTTCCATCGTAAGACCAGCCTTCTGTTTTGTGGCTTCAGTCTGTGAGCGAATAAGCTACAAGTGCAGTGGGGCATAAGGTCATTTGTTGAATACAGTTCCCAAGTGACAATCTCATGCTACAGGCATGAGTTAAAGGTATTTTAGCTTTTCAGAAGTGAGCATATACTATGCACATACACATATATGTACACATTGACACATAATAATATGTTATATCATAGGCGATTTATAGATACCAGTTAACGTAACTGCATGTCATTTGAGCACAGAAAGAAAGTGGACTACCTAGATGAAACCTGTGCAACACATAAAGAAGATGCAAACTCCCAGCATTCAGTGTGGGATTCAAACCCATAACCATGGAGGAGTGAAACAGAAGGGTTCAGTGAGACACCAAGTTGCAAGATGCATTGACTAATTTAGTAGACATTAAGCGAAAGCAACATAGAATTGAGGAAGCAGTATCAGCCTGTTCCCAGAGCAACTGAGGTTAAGGACCTTGCTCAAGGGGTAACAGTGAAAGCAATCTGCCAGTCAAAGCATCTGAACCAGTGACCCCCCCCCCCCAGTCAAGTCCACAGAGTCCCAAACCACAGAGCCACACAACAACCCAACAAATCATGTTCATATATAAAATGTAATATATTAAGCCAATCATGCTCAACTCCAGTGTTTAAGGGCATTAATTATGTGGGTTTTACAGTATATTTGAATTATTCTTTTATTATTCTAAAATAAATCAGAGAAATCTAGGACAACACAGCATATTTCACTGTCATTATTCGACACAAACTAAGCCAAGATTGCAGAAGCCCCGTGGGAAGAAGCACAGCCTTACAGCCTACATTAAAACCAAGAAGTTAACAGATACTGCTAATCAAATGGATTTATTTCATTATTACTGTGACCACTGCTTTCAAACCAGAGCCTGGGGCTATTGATGCTTAGAGCAGGGCTCTTCAAATCTGGCCCTCAATTCCAAATCCAGGCCTTGTTCTCAGTTCTCCCAGGTAGTTAGTTTAATAATTACTGATTCTGATTGGTCAGAGGCTTCACACCCAGCTCACAGGTAAAGGAAGGCTGGAAAACCAGCAGTGCTCGGACCTCGAGGACCATGATTTGAATAACCCTGGCTTAGAGTATGACACCAGGTTGGCAGGCAAACTCCAGTCGCCCATTAATTTTTCATAAGCTTGAATTGTTGTTCCTTTAGACCAGGGGTCTCAAACTCCAGTCCTGGGGGGCCGCAGCCCTGTGTAACTTAGTTCTTTCCCCGTTCCGCCACAAATGGTTCAGCTCAAGAGCTCTGTGGTAATTAGCACAAGGATTTGAATCAGGTGTGTTAAACGAGGATGAACCAAAAACTGTGTAGGGCTCCGGCCCCCCAGGACTGGAGTTTGAGACCCTTGCTTTAGACATTGTATTTCATACAAATGAGTGTTTCCAACCTTCAGGTTTAGATCAGATTCTGCACGGCGGCTGCTGATTTGTCAGCATGAAAGTTGAGCCGCCGCCCTCACATACCCTCTGGATCAGAACTGTAACACTGCTACAACACTGGAAGTTCACTTCACAGCCGCTTGGGTTGTTTCAGTCAGAGGGGTAAGATGCACCCGTCCATCTTGCATAACCACATATTCACTACAGGCTCACGGTGGACCTAGGAGGCCCAGGACATGAGACTGGGGAACACCATGGACAGCGAGTCCAGAGAGTAACCTGGTGTACCTGCAGGAAACCTGTGCTATTATTGGGAGACCATGCAAACTGCCACAGACTGAGTTGGGGGCGGAGACTGAGCAGAGGTGGATAGTTCTGGTCCAGCGAGTAAAAATCCAGACCAAGATTTAGTTTCAACCAACCAGTAGAGAAAGCTGAATCTATGAGTCTTTAAAACTCAACTGGTCTCTCAACCTCAACTGCCCACCCCTGGAATTGAGCCCCTGGTCTGAAGGTGTAATAGTACAGTGCCAACCCCCCAGAGAGGTGCAGGCATGGTCAAAATAAAAATAGCTGTTTTAGTTGGCTACCTGCATTTTTCTGCAGTGGAAGGAATCACGCTTATTTGTCACATGTTATATTTAATGACGGAAACAGGAAACAAGCAACTTCACTGGATTTCAGAAAAGACTATATTCTTAGAGTTACTGCCGTAGGTACAGTAAAATAACTTTTAAACATTTTATTAAATGCATTTACATCCTGCAAAACAGGGATCATTTAAGAAAGCTGCTGTAGTAACAAACCGTCTTATTTTTAATGCAAAATGGAATGATTGTTTTAAAAAAATCGGCATGCTATTGTGTTAGAAACCACCATACACTTCAACTATAGCAGTGGTTTTATATTTGTCACCAACGTGCCTATGTGTGTGTACTAACTGTGCAGTTAAAATAAGCCTCTGGAAACTTTTTTTGGTTTAGCTAACTTCATACGATTTGATATCCTTCACCTTCTGCCATTTGGTCATAAACTCATAACTAAGGCTGGCAGACATACACTGCAGTCTTTTTTACAGTGAAAGCTACTTCTACAAAAAACCAAATAACGTCACAGTGAACTGATGGTAAAAACTGCCAACAACCCCTGGCAAATATGTTGCTGTCCCACATCAAAAAATAAAAACTAAATATGGATTATTATTATTATTAGTATTATGGATTATTTTATTTTCTAAGCCACCCCAGTAAATTTAAAAGCCCCCTGATGGCCACCCCCAAATTGACATTTTCTACAGGCTCCACTGATACGACATATAAAAATGACGTCCAATTTGTGTTACATATTACTCAGGGGCTCCCTGCTGGCTAGCAGTAGCACACAGATGATGCACTGACAACCACTGCCCTGTATTTACCTTAAGAACAAGCAAGGCAGAAGTGCATGCACTGTGAATTAATACGCAGTGTGTAATCGCTGAATATGAGGCTTCCTGTATGCAGACGTAAAATTTCATGTTAGTACAGCAGTACAGTTTATATTAGAAAAACCACAAAACAGAAAAAATAAGAAAGAGGAAATGTGTGTCTAAAAAGCGTAAAAACAACTTCATCAAAAAACGTTTACGGTTCACTTTTGTTTGATTTACTTTGAATACTTCAGAAAAAAATGTGCGTTTATCCATCCATCCATCCATCCATCTCCTGTAGCCGCTTATCCTATTCAGGGTCGGGGGGGGACCAGAGCCCATCTCGGAGGCCTCAGGCACAAGGCAGGGAACAACCCAGGATGGGGGCCAAGCCGTCGCAGGGGACACTCACTCGTCATTCACACATGCACACCTATGGGAAATTTGGTAACTGCAAGTCACCTCAGCATGTTTTTGTAATTATATCTTTGTGAGAACTCTCCATTCATTTATATTGGGAACACTCTAATCCCAATATGATGACCTTAACCCCTACCCAGCCCTAACCTTAACGATAAGTAATCAAACAAAACACAAGACTTTTGGCATTTTTAGCTTTTTGATTGCACTTAACCTGAAAAATGGTCCACACAATGTCAAAATAACAGGTTTTCTGACATATATGAAATTGCTTATGTGCAGGTAGATATATGGCCGACTCTACAGAGACGCAGTTGCCTTGGGCCTCCAGATTACCTGTGTTGCGGAGGAAGTGAAATGCTCATCCCTTTTCTTGTTGGGGGGGGGCTCCCAATTAAAGCTTTGTCTAGGGCCCCTGCAAAGGTAGGTCTGGCCCTGGCTCTAACAAGACTGCACCATGTAAATGTTATGAGAGCTGCATCATCTACGCTGTCCTACATTGTAGAATGAGGAAGGAGGACAGATATGAAGCTTATCTCACTTTCACAATTAAGCCATTGACACCACACAAGACCATGGAATAGGGGGGGGGGATAAAGTCATGGCCACTTGTCTCTATGCTTTTGAAAAATATAACATTTCATTTTAAAACACGGATATAATTCGAGCTTTTATTGATACAGTTTCATCTATTTGCATTACATCTTTTGCAGGCACTTTTTTGTGATTGTTCATTACTGCATTGTTTATGATGGCCGGCCCCTGGTCCATGAGCCGAAATACAAGACAAAATAACCACGGCATCATTAACCCATTATGACAAAATAAAAACATAAGAATACGTGCCAGGCTAATTTCCATGCCTGATTTACACCAATTCATCCTCATACTGCTACAACGGGCTACCAACATCATCGTGATCATACATGAATATCAATAATAAGTATAGCAAAGCGAATTAGGAAAGAAATGCTTGCAAATTGCAGAGAATAGGCGATTTATATGCCATATAGTCATAAAACTGCAGAAAATAAGGTTTAGGTCGTCGGTTCAAGTGTTAGGTGAGGTCTAACTGTAGTTTCCTATGCGATGGGGCATTTATATTAAATGCTTACATAATACGTCTTAAATGACAATGCATGGCTACTTCAGCGTCTTGAGGTTATAGGCTTATAACTTGTTTGGGTAAAACCCGGCCGGGTTGCCAGCTTTATTGGTCAGCTGGCTAGAGTGAAATTTTCTATTCGAAATACGTCTGCACACACATGCACACGTATTTACATGTATGTGACAGTTTTATTACACTGTAAATAGACACAACGCTTTTGATGTAGCCAAATTGATGTTTATAACAGAATACTACGAATTTGCCGTAATATTTCTTGCGTGAGCGTCCGAACGCGAGTGTCGCGCCAGATGCGCGAAAGTTGGCATATCTGTAGAATCAAGACATTAATGGTGCACTTTGCTAAATAAACTGTGCAATAAACGTTAAAAAGATTATTTCAGTAATACATTTCAACTGTAAATGAAATTTAAAACGTAAAAACATACTGGGAATATAGCTTATGCTTGCAGAGTTTAGCTGTTTGCTCAGTCACTTGTCTTAACGAATTATTGATCTACTGTACCCTCCACCCAGTTCCCGGTTGACTTTCTTCTCTCTGGGAAACGCAGTTAACCTACTTCAAAGTTTCATAACAAGCCGTAAATAAATACCACGAAGATCGAAAAAAGAACAAAAGCAAGTTGAAAAAATGAAATGAAACGCCAGAAATGCACTAGTTCTGGACTATGAAGTGCGATAGTGAATTTTATTCACCCAATTATTTTCTCAATATTTGTCTTAATTATTTTGCAATATAGCGTACTAACGAAATTAAGACTTGTATATCTAAAACAACTGTACACAGTAAAAAACAGTAACTTCTTTTAAATAGTGACGAAGACTCCACTACAAATGTATCGTTTATAGCAGCTTTTGTTGGGCTTTAAATGAGAAGAAATGTTTATGCTGCTGACAATTTAAAAATGCGATCACTTACAAGACTAACTTTTTACTTACATTGTACTCCGTAGCAATTTTTTCCACTGAACCGCAGTCATTAACTCCGGGACGTTTCACCTGATCTAGGAATTTTTTCAGGTGCCTTTCCATTTTGCCTAAAGCGTGCTAATTCAAAATGCTGCTTAAAATTAAAGTTTAACTTTTTAATCCAAAATGTTTGCTTCGTTTTGCAGCTGACTGTAATTCACGTGAGTATATTAAGGAGATAACGACGCTGCCTTCCCATTCGTCATGAGCTACACGAATACTGTAGCTGGCTTGTATTATTTCCTTTTAGCGGTGCAAGTTCGTGTCAGCGGAAAAAGACCAGACGAGGAAGTTTCTTGCTTTACTGTTATATAAAATGTAGGTTAAAACACCGGCATCCTCAGCAGTACAGTGCACATGTAGTGCAATACACTTGAATACAACCTGGTATACTTTAACAGAATATGCATCACTGTTATAGTGAAAGTGACCCCTCAAGGATCGGCAGTCTGCGTTCATTTTTCAACATGTTATTTTACGGCTTTAAAAATATTTTGTAAATACTATTAACACACAACCTGAAATGAATCTTAAATAATTATTGGTGATTGTGTTATTAATGTTGTTATCGGTGTTTAGCATCTAAGAAGTCTATCATTTTTGACATTACAGAAAATAACTTCATCGTTAAGTTTGTGTATGCACTTAATTCATTCAAAATAATATCGGAATAGAGTCAGTAGACTATAGCTAAAGCTGCAGCATTGCCATCGTGCGGATATCAGTGGTACGACCCATATTTTAGCCGCTTTCCCGCTTACCTATAAGGTCACGGGGGCACAATGTTTCCATGACGACTCATCCTAGACAGTGAGAGTCAGTCTGGAGGATGCAAAGGGCACACGGTAGGGTACAACCTTGTTGGGATGGCAGTAGACACACAATAGTCTACAGAACTATCCAGAGCAACCTTGTAAAGTAATTGTTATTATTTTGTTTTGATTCAGAATCCGTTGTTATATTGATTGCATAAACAGAAATGGTGGCTGAACAGGTGAGAAACTTTGTTCTATATTCATCACAAACATCATGCAACTCTGATACTATGAAACATGACGGTTCTTTGGTAGAACTTTATACCCAATGCCACATCTTGTAAATCGACAATGTGAATCGCTAAATTGGAACTGAATTTCTTTTGCTCGATCCCTTTTACTTTAACTGATGTGGATAATTAGTTTGTTGCAAACAGAAAGACCAAGATTGCACCAATTTAGTTATTGCACTTATTTCTAGACAGTCACATTTCCAGACACACTGTCAGTAAAATTAAGCTGGCAGCATGGAAGTATGATAAATACAGAAAATATGTGAAATCAAGAAAAGCTTAAACTATATACATCCAATCGCCATATCGTAACTGAAAAAAAGATATTTATACATCATAAAGGCAAAATCATTTACTACAAGGCAATATTAACGCCAGCTATAAAATAATGAGGTCAAACATACTGCGTTTGTTCCTTGAGTTGAAAGTAATATTATTAAACAGCTAATCGTTTTTGACATCGATCGCCTGCTTGCTTCATGCAATTGGTTGAAAATCACAACACCGATGAGTAAAAAAACGATGCGAAGCCTTACAATTGGCTTGTACTGTAGGAGCTTCCGACTCCTGGACTGATGCTCGTCTCGGGTATTGGTGGAGGTTAGCTCATGAACTCTAATAAAGCGTTTTGTGTTGGCTAATGCTGCATGTCAGTCTACCGGTATGAAGTACTCCGGATGTAGCTGGAGAGCCTGTCGGTGCCCCTTTCAAAGTGTTTACTTGTTATATTTATACGATTGACGTTGCGTTCTGATGTTACCGCGGGACCGTTTCGGTCTTGAACGCACGGACCTGAGTTCCATTTCGTGGTTTATTTATTTGTCGGATAGGTGCGTAAAAGAGCAAGGCTAGTTAATCGCCTTAGGTTACCGGGAAAGGAGAATTAACTTGCTAGCAGATTAGGAGCAGAAAGGCGTCATTCACTTCAGCTAGCTAACAGATATGTGTTAGCGTCGCGCGCTGTCTGGGTAGCTAAACCGCGTTTCGCCCGAACGGAAGGGAAATAGCGACTCGTGTTGGGTAAGTAGGCAGTCCGTTGGTTAGCTAGCTCAGGTTAGTCGCTTACATGAGTAACTTAACTGCCACCCGGCTCTGTCGTGAGGGTCCTTGGAGCATGAAACGTATGATGGATTTAAGCTAGCTGGTTATTATAGGGTAGCCATTTGTATGGGTAACCAAAGTAAGTTACCGAGCTACACTGCTTCTGTAGCTAACCGGTAGCTAACAGGATAGTTAGTTTTGTTTCCCCCGATTTGCTTAAAACGACACCCAACACTTGGAAAGTTATTTTTCTTACTGTGTAACTATGTGCAAATCCTGGTTGTGTAATCATAGTTTTGTGGTGATTTTCGAAAATGTTAACTAGCTGTTAGCCTGTTAGCAGACAGGTAACCTGCCTTAGGTGATTGTCACATGACGTCAGATGTTTCTTAGTATTTCCCCCCCGCAGGGGAAACCCCCACGGAGGCTTTATAAAAATCGGCGGTGCAACGTTACATAATATTTTTTCCTAATCCTGTCACTAGCCACATGACTTTCAAGTTTAATATGAGAAATAATCCTATAAATCGCGCTGAGTAAATCATATCGATTCATTCATCATTTTTTACCATTTATAGGGTCCTAGTGACCAAGTATTATGGAATAATAAAATTGTCTTTTAAAGTAATTAATTATCCTGGTTTCGACCCAAAGAAACAGTGGTGTTTTGTATGAAGCTGATATGCATAGTTTTTACTTTACTCTGTGTTTGCTCCATTTGGAATATCAGGGTTTTTCTGAGTATCGTTAATCGGATATTGTTTCAGTTTACTCAAAATGGTTTGAGATTTTGTTGAGTGATGCAAATTCTTTAACCTTGTAACAAGATGCATTCTTTTTAAATGTTTAATTTACTGTAGCATTTTATTGGGATGTTTGTTAAATGTTCTTAATAGCTTTATTTTACAAACACATTGATTCCAAATACAATGTTTAAAATTCTAGTAATAATGATACTTGCTACTCTGGATAATGAAATATTTCCTCATTCCTTATTGTGTGCTTTCAGCATCTAGGATGTTGAGATGGAGGGTGAATATCCACAGAGTCAGGAGCCACAGAATGTGAAGTGCTGTGACTCCCGGTTAGACTGCAGCCACATTCGGACAGGTACCAGTTCTTTATTGGGCAATACCACTGTCATGTTATACTCCCCGGCCCAACCCAATCTTCATGTCACTCAGGAGCACATGCCGTCTGATTTATGTGCTGTTGGCTACTTTCTGCTCCAGAACATGCCTGACAGAGTTCTACTCGTGTGGTCCTCCAGACAGAACTGTTAGCCTGTTGTAGGTTGTGGGCCTTTCAGTAAGGGGTGAGAGGGAGCAGGAACCAGTCATCCCACCTGCCTGATGGAACGGTGATCTTGAGGTTGTTCTCCTGGTTGTCTCATTGTGGCATGGCGCGGATCAGAACTTGAGTTTCTGCTGTTTCCTCAGTTGTTTCCTCAGACTACAGTACCATTGGATGGTTCTGTCATACTCGCTGATTACCAGATTCCATTAATGTTATTGCATACAAAATGTTGACTTGTAGGGGATTCATAATCTTTAAAGACTAACTTGGCTAATACTTGGCTATTGATTGTTGTATAGAAAGGTACACATTGGGTAGATAAAATCAAACTTTTCTTACTACGCTTATCTGGTTTCGGAGCTACAGGTGTTTGGGCCCCGTGTCAGAAGAACCCTCCTTATAGTGAGCATGGGAAATGAAACCTCGCTGCTTTAAAAAACTTAAGTATCTATTGGAGCTAAATATATTAAAGGGATTCATGTGCAAGAATAACTCCAGTGTTCATTCTGAATATTCCATTATAAAATACACTGGGAGATCTTTAACACCGATTTTGTTTGTTGTTTTTGTTTCACAAACTGAATGAGCGATGTTTTTCTTTTATGTCAAAACTCTTGTTTCAGCTCAGAAAGCTCACTATTTTCTGTATATTAAAGAGTACCTGATTAGTTTATACGGATAAGATGTGCATTAACAGCAGGAATATGGCTGTTTGGGTTTTCACTGCTGTAACTCCTTCTCTAGATAATCTACTCCAGGATGTGCCAGAATGCACAGTACAAGACCTGTGGCTCAGTAAAAGAGATGACCTCAGCACCAGCGCCACAAATGGGCCTTCGAGTGGGCAGGAGCAAGATCCACCAGAAATGGGGAAAGGGCCTGAACAGGAGCTCTCAGACACAGGAAGCGGCGAGCTTCTGGAGAGTGAATCGATCGTCTGCATAGCACCAGTAGAAGACCCGGACGAGGTGTTTAAGTCGAAGGGCGCGGACGATGAGGATCAGGCTGAGAACGCCTCCGATTCTGCCTCCACTGACAACACGCTGGAGGACTCCAGTGAGTTCATGGCGACTGTACTGGGCAGAGGGAAGCTGGAGGACGAGGCCCCTGAGGCTGGGCCAGGCTCCCCGACGCTGGCGCCCTCCTCTTCCCACCGTGATGAGGACATCACCGGCGAGAGCTGGAGGCTCCACAGGAAACATGTGTTTGTGTTAAGCGAGGCCGGCAAGCCCATCTACTCGCGCTATGGCAATGAGGAGGCGCTGTCCTCCACCATGGGCGTCATGATGGCACTAGTGTCCTTTGTTCAGAGTGGCAACAACACCATTCGCTCTATTTACTCAGGTGAGGATATTTAAAGGGCACTAACCTGTTCATTCCCTTCACCAGATTAATGACATTCAGCAACTATAAAACTCATTCACATTTCAGCTGGTAAATGGGTTATCAGTAATGCGAATACTGCTGTATTAGGGAGTATTTGCCAGACACAGCAGAAAATTATGCATTACAGTGTTTACGGTTCAGATCTGTTCATCTCCGATTTCCTTATCCACTACATGGTCAAGGGGAGCTTGGAGACTCTCCCAGGTAGAATAGCATCCAAGAACAGGATGCCAGTTCAACACAGGGCACACGCATTCACAATCGCACACTATGGGCAATTTTAAAGATGCCAGTTCACTCAAACGTGTACCTTTGGCCCGTGGGACGTACCAGGAGTACCCGGCGGCAGCATATGCGGCCCGGGAGAACGTGAGCATGCTCGTTTTGCGCTTTCAGCTCGGGAAACGTGGGGCACAAATGCGATCTGTTGATCTGCCACATTACCTCTGTTTTTTTTTTTCTTTAAGTCACAGCTTATTCCACACTAAAGTGTGCAGAGATTTGGGCAGCAGCACACTGGGTTGATTTAACAATATATCTGTTTGCAATAAGTACCTGAAGAGGACTAGTGTGACCGAAATATAACTGCCCATCCAGCAGGCTGTACCATGAACTGCCATCCATCTGTTACAGCATTTGGTAGATGAGGGAGGGGTACAGATTCAGAGGCACAGCTAAGGGTTTCTATTCTCGGCCACCTTTTTAAATGCTGTTCCAGGTGGCTGTGCTTTTTCACACAAAGAAAGTATTTGAATGGTCCAAAAATAGGGCAATAAAACAACCGATTTGGGTCTCAAATAGTAAGTCAGTGTTCTGGTGAATTTAGCTGCAGCCTAAGGCATTAAGGATTTCATGGCCTGGTAATGCTATGAATTAAAAGACTTGTCCATCTGAAAGGGCTTTTGTCTAGGTTGCTTTATACATCTTACTCAAGCATTCTGAGGATAATGTATTGGTCAGAGACCCATAGGGACAAACAGAATGCATCCGTCATGAACAATGTTCTGAATGACTGTACTGTGACTTAAATTCCACAAAGTTTGTTCTGTATGTGGACTAGTGTGTGCAGCTGATGCAGTGAACTTTGCAGTGTATCGTGTATCCCATCTCTTTAACTGTGCTTTGCTCCCCGGCCAGATGAACACACGGTGGTGTTTATGCAGCAGGGGCCCTTGGTGCTGGTGTCTGTCTCTTCCAGCCGCCAGTCTGAGCAGCAGCTGCGTGGCGAGCTCCTTTACGTTTACTACCAGATCATCAGCATGCTCACGAAGGCCAGTATAGCCCGCATCTTCGAGCGTAAGAAGAACTACGATCTCCGCCGACTGTTGGCGGGGTCCGAGAAGATCTTGGACGGCCTTCTCAACATGGTGGATTCGGACCCCAGCTTTCTTCTGTCCGCCGTTCACTGCCTGCCCCTCGCCTCATCCCTCAGGGACTCCATTAGTCAGATCCTGCAGAAGGCCATTACGCCCAACCTGGTGTTCTCCATCCTCATCGCCAAGAACCAGCTGCTGACCATCGTCCAGGAGAAGACGGTCATTGAAGATGCCAGGCTGGAGCCAGCTGACCTCCACCTCCTCCTCAACCTCATAGGAGCCTCCTCTGCCTTCCAAGCCGGGGAGATTTGGACCCCGATCTGCCTCCCCCTCTTCAACCCTGACTGTTACTTCTATGCCTACATCTCGTACCTGGACCCCCCGGAATGCACCGTCTGCTTGCTCCTGCTCTCCACGGACAAGGAGGCTTTCTATGCCGTGGCGGAGTGCAAGAGGAAGATCGATGAGGGTATGCGTGCACAGAACGCTCTGCGCTCGATTGCCAGAACGCAGTCGTACAGTGCCAGCCAGGTCGGAGTCTCAGACCTGCGGCACTTCATGTACAAGCCCTTCGACGTGCCGGACAACCACCGCCAGCTCACGCAGTTCACCAGGTGTGTGTGTGCTGCAGTCTCGCTGCCATGAGTGAAAGTCGCTATAAAAACGTTTAGGGTGGTTTTGCCTGAGCAAAATCCACGGTCTAGTCAAGGAGTCAATGTGTAAACGAGGAAGTGCTCCACCCACATCCTGTAATGTAATGTAATGTAATACTTTTCCTTTAACCTATCGGTGCTTTACATTTTATGCAAAGTATTTGGGTACAGTGGCATCAAAATAGTTTGATTCTGGATACCTGGTAGGCACATAACAAATAAGACTGGTAGTTTTAACTGTTGTCAGAAATGAAATATACTGAATATTTAAGCAGCCAATTTGAGCTTTGTTTATAATATAATTCATACAGAGCATACAGTAATAGGTAGTGTTTTTATGATGAAGTAGACTCAAGTATTTTATACTAATCGTCTTTTGTTTAGTTATGACAAGGTCACACTGTCCTGATGGCTGTATAGCTACCATGGCGCCTGTCTGCATTGCCTAGTGCCGTTTATGCAAACTCATAATTAAATAACTGACCCAGGCCTTTTGAATGGGTCCACAGTATGATAGGAACATGTGATGTAGGATAAGCCTGCTTTTCCTAGCTGCGAGCTGCTTTGGTGCATGCAATGTGACTGTCTAAATGAGGAGTGCTGGCTGCACTACACAGCGCGCTCTCACTGGTCCAGAGCAGATAGCACCTCAGGGGACTTTCCATCAGCATAATTGGTATGTAAACGTCTTTGCGTTCAGAAAAAGGCCGGCGGGGTGCCCGTGTGCCGCTGGACGCCACCATCAGTCGCACGTGACCAGCGTGTCCATGTCCGCACTTTCTCCATCGCAGCCCCGAGATGGAGGCCCCCTACAGCAGTGAGGAGGAAAGGATGAGGCTGTTGGACCTGTACCGCTACATGCACAGTCGCATACACAGCTCCTCACGGCCTCTCAAGCTCATCTACCATGTGGCGGAGAGGGAGACGCTGCTCGCCTGGGTAACGGGCCCGACTCATTACCGACGGCAGAATCTGGTTTATCTGGCCAAGGATGCTCACACATACAGGGAATCTGTCTCTGCTTGTCAGGGCTCACATACTGGCAGTAGGTACAGACACATTTGAGATGAGACACAGTGATCACATACAGTTCTGTTGATATAGTCGATTCAGGTCATTATAATGCTGAATGGTACGTGAAACATAAAAAGCGAGGGAAGACAGAGAAAGGAAAAATAGAAAGGCCGAACACAATAAAGGAGAAGAACCAAAAACTCCAGACTAGGGAGCTGAACCTTTGGGGGCCCAAGGTCTCATGGCTACCCAGCCCACGAAGCGTGACGGATGCTCAGCTCATGTCCAGTGCATGATATGCTGCTGTGAAGCTGGGGTGTCTCTGTTTAAACTGAAACTTACATCTGGTTCCATAGTGCCTTTGACAGATTGCTTGTAAATTGTGATGTCATTTTTTGACCCATGGGGCTGTTTGTTTTATAGATTTTGTGTTGACTGTCATTTCTTTCCAAGCAGCCTGTTTAGACGACAAGACTGCACACTGACATACCACGTTCTTCCCCATTCTCATCTTATAGGTCACCAGTAAATTTGAGTTATATACCTGCTTCAGCCCCCTGGTGACCAAGGCCTCGGCTATTAATGCTATAACAAAGCTGTTACGTTGGATCAAGAAAGAGGAGGAACGGCTCTTCATCCGAACCCCCCCAAAGTACTCCACCACCCCTAACCCCAGCAAGAGCTCCCGGGCGAGCAAGAGCGGCTCCGACAGGCAGGACAACACTGACAATGGGTTTCTGTCCCTCTTATAGTGGAATGTCTACAATATCCTGCCGCCTGTTTGAACCCCGGAGCGGCTGTGATGGGTCAGATGCAAACAATAAGTAGTCATGTGTTTAAAGTATCATAAATGGAATGATAATTTTCTTTTCATTTGTTTAGAAAATGTATGATTGACAGGGTGCAAATAAGTATTTGAATAAGACGAGGGTGGGGTGCAAACTGATTTGTGAAGCTGTGTCTGAAATGTTTGTGTGCTGTGGAAATTCCTATGGTATTCCTGCAGGGGTTTTTTTGATAGGATTTTATTGTATTGTGCACAGCCCCTTTCACTTCTAAAAACTTGGTTTCTAGGAATCACTGAAGAAATATCGATGAAAACCTTGTATTTCATGTCAACTTAAGATGGAATCATTTGAATAGGAACATCTGTCTTTTTAAGTCATGAAAATATGCTGCACAATGTTTATTTTTGTACATGTGGAGTTGAGTCTCTCTCCATGTCTGCACTACCTGCTACCCAGCTGAGACATCATATTTTTTTTTTTCTTCTTCCAGAGAAAAATGTACAGTGTGAAATTGTGTGTGTGTGTGTGCGTAGTGCTTTTTTAAATGAACCAGTTATAACTACCCTTGAAGTCTTCGTTATCTGACCAAAAATTCTTCTTCCCGCCCCGTTCAGAAAGTTCACATAGTCTGATAATGTCTTATTTTCAAGCGAAAGTGCAGAAATGTTTTCATCTTTGGTTTTAAATTGATTCACTACCCTAAAACTATCTGATAGAATTGCGCAGTATCTCATCTCTCCCAGCCATCTTTTAAAAGGTTTTATTCCCCCCCTTATTATAATCACCTGCACGAAACAGTATGTGGTGTTTTTGAATATTAGTTGCCCTGGATAAAATGTGATATCGGATGAATTCTGGAAGATTCACTTTTACCTTACATAGGATACCTTTTGAATTACAGTTTGGGCTTAAGCTTAAGACTGAAAAAGCTTAAATTCTATGAGGGCCCTGAGATTCTATTAGAGCTTTCATGACTTCAGTCCTTTGACGTACATCATGCTCCCACCCTGACCCTAGTGTTGATATTTTACAAGCAGGCAGTTGTTTTCAGATGCAGTTTTGGTACTCTGCTGTTCACCTTTTTACCTGAGACCTCATCAGTTCTGTCTTTTAATATATTGGGGTAATTCAGGGAGAGGATGGAACCTTTTTTTAATATAATTCACATGGAGAATGTGTGGAGAGTGGCTGCGGAAATAAATCTCCCATGTTCCCCAGCGTGTGTTTCTCTCTGAAAACTCTCTTTGTCTTGCTGCAGGCACAGTAGCTACTATTTAAACCGCAGTGCTCACCTTCATTTACTTACATATCTCACTGTTATTACTTCACATTCAATATGTACCACATACCTTTTATAGTCTGTTTTACCCTTACATCTGCTCGCCTCCTTAAAACGACAATATTTGCTTAATTAAAATAGCATATCAGAGGTGGTATCAGGAATTGACCTTGAATTGTATGCTGCTAAACGAAATTACTAAAATAAATAGTTTCTAAAATATTTTTAATATATTTTTATATTTCCACAGGGTGTAATTGGATTATCTTTGGAAAAACATTAATGTATTTATCCTACTTTTAACATGATGTAAAACGTGGGCATTGCAGGGGACAAAACCACATAGCAGGCATATTGGAACCAGACACTGCTATATATGTACTACAGTACGTGCTTTTCAGGGATTTGCATCAACAGGGTAGAAAGGGTCAGGTGGAAGTTAACATGGATCCACCACTGTGAAACCTGACATGATAAACATCTAGGACAGCAATCATTTTCATGTGGCGGAGCGATCGCCAAGCGGGAACAGCGTGCTGACCAAAGACAAAGGAATGGGATGTGGGTCTTAACGTGATGGAGATAGGTGCCTTTCTCAGTCAGCACTAAGGACTTAAACATGATGCAAGCGCCAATACGGAGCCAATGTGGAGTGAGAAGGAGGGGTGTAACATGAGAGTATTATGGCTGATTAAATATCAGACTTGCTGTAAAATTTTGAGTCACCTACAGCGACTCTGTCAGGTAGTAATTGCAGTCATGAGATGACAAATGCCTGGTCTGCAAAGAAAGTGTATTTTAAATTAAAATAAATGGTTTTGGTTCACATCACTCACCTTCCCCTTCCACACTTGTTTTGACTATGACTTTCACCACTACAATTTGAGCTTGACCAAAACATGGCATGAAAATTACATCTAATTCTGAAAAAGTGCTAGAAATTATTATCCTGTATGGACACTATGGAGGGTGGTATGTGGTTCGGTGGGTTAGGACATTGTGCCTACAATTGGAAAGCTGCTGGCTCTAATCCCAGAAAGTGATTTCACTGTTGCTTAACCCGCAGTTGCTCTAGGGATTAGCTGACTCTGCTTTCTCAAAAAAAAAAAAAAAAAAAAAATCTGCTTTGGATAAATTATGTGTACTAAGACCCTGCATTTAATTTCAAACCTTTTCAAACTATTTTACTATAACATGCTTCACAAATGGTTAGTCAAACAGAAGTACAAATTCTTTGTATCGTTTATAATATTTTATATAAATAACATTTTATCCATCCATCCATTTTCTGTAACCCTTATTCAGGGTCACAGATTATATTATTATATATTATAATAATATAATAATAAAATCCTCCTTTAATGTGTGGAATTTTTAGCTAAAAGTCACTTATGCTGAGATTACCAGAAAAAAATCACTATAGTTTACTACCGTGTACGGTTTTATTTTCATTTTACTAATTTTATTTTATTATTTATTCTTTACTTTTTCTCTTCCCAATATTTACTGTCCAGTATTTGTTCTCCACTGCTCCTTTCACCTGGCTGTATGTTGCTCTGTAGAAATTCAATGTCATTTCACATGTGTAACACGACAGTAAAGTGACGACTTGATGATAGAAAATTAAAGAAGAGTCCTAGATGGGAAAATGAGTTAATACATGCCTTGGGGTAAATGATGCAAGTGGCACCGATTACCATGGTGACAGCTATATGGCACGACATGCCACATGTTTTCTGGGTCAGTGTGTTGCTTCGTGGGTTAGGACTCTAATTGGAAGGTTGCCATTTCAAATCCTATCATTATATCTCCACTGGACCCTTGAGCAAGGCCCTTAACCCTGGAAACTGTTACAGGAACACTGGATAACAGCCTGACCCTGTACTCTGATAAAAACCCTCACTCGCACCTATGTCTATGGGCCTCATAGGATGGGATACAGGGAAAATAAAGGATTCACGAGTGCTGTTATTTTTACCTTTACATTAGCTAAATAAAGTCTCATTTTATTTCTGTATATTCTGAAACCAGTATAATGGCATATATTTTTAAAATAGAAATGTTTGTTTTCCCAAACTAAGCTTAACTATATGAGCTTAAAATGTTTGCTGAGTAAACCAGGCATATTTTGCTGACGCGTTAGTTACAATATAACTCCCTCTGCCGGACAGGTGCCATTAACACAATTTCCGCGTTCACTGACTCTGTTTTTTATGGAATGTACCATGAGGTCAATATCGATAGGGAACTTTAATAATCGTAAATCTATAATACTTCTTTTTAAAAATCCGTCACGTATATTACTTATTTAGTCATATATAATATTAACTGTTAAAACATGAAAATGCATAACTTAACAGGACACATTTCATTTCATTCTAGTTATGCCTCCTAATTCAGCACCTCCACACAGAGGACCAAACTGATGGTATCGACCATAGCCGGACCTCGGGTAAAGATGGCGCAGGCACTGTCAGAAGAGGAGTTCCATCGAATGCAGGTATTGATTAATGCTATCGCTAGTAATAAACACGAGGCCCTCTTCATATCTTCAGTCCTGCAGAGTCGATTCTGCTTTCTTGGCAGCACTCAATATCCTAGGTTGACACTGCGAATTTTACAAGAATGAAAAACAAACGTTAAGTGTACTAGTAGGCCGGAACGGCAGCTCTGGAGTTGGGTGGGGATGGAGCTGGGTGTTAAACGTTAATAAGATGCTGGGACTGGTAGTTATCTGTGGTTAGTAGAGACCAAATTAGCTGTATTTCGTTTGATGGCCGTGGTGAAGACGTTACGCGTTAGCGTATATCCGAGGAGGTGCCTGGAAAGCAGCCATTCACAACTGGGAAGAACAAGGCACCGCTAGCAGTAGCCAAAGCAGAGAAGCGATCAGGTGCTAATTAGCTAACTTACCAATTTTTGCACGTAATCAGGCGGTAAACTTGTTCTTACGTTGCAGATATGTAGTAGAGTGAATCGTGTGTGCCAGCTTGTCGAACCGCCCTTGTCTGGTGAAAAGCTTATGTTGCTCACGTTCACTGTAATGCAATATGTTCCTCACTGTGCTAACTAGCTAAGTATTTTTCCGTTACGCAGAAGTACTGGATGGTAAAACGGTATCTAACGTTTATTTGTGTAGCTGCCGCCTTCCTTAACTTGAGAAGCTGTTTACCGTTTTCGTCTCCTTCGTCGCGCTGCCCGTTTTCTCCTGACGGTGATGCAGTTCCCCACCCCCTGCCCAGCATTGTTTTTATCGCAGACCTACCAGAGCAGAAACGATCGCCGAAGTTCATGCCTGAGGATATATATACAGTGAAGGCGAAAGCTGCCTCTTTCGCGGTGAAACGGCACATGCATGTTTTCACTCCTATTCAGCATATTTATAAGAACATCACAGTGACTGTAACAAACCCTGCTAGCATAGTACTGTAATGTCTAAGGTTAATATCAAACCACAATGCTGAAGCATCCCCAGCGATGATCTGACTTTAATGACCTACTTGAATTCTTACATATTCTGCCAGGTTCGTTGCTGACTGCTCACTCGCCTAAGCTTTACGTAATAAGAGAAAGACAAAAACAAGCAACTTTATCTGAAAACTAGAGGTGCTTCCATGTAAAAGCATGGATGTAGACTATGGGATTTCATTGCATGTGTAATTTTTTAATTACTAAATTAATAAATCATTTGAACAGTTATCTTTGTTTATTGCTTTGTCAGAATGTTATTTGTACGAATAGGACAAATACATTTATACAATTTTCAGAAGTCACTGTGAAGCTTCTAAAAAATAAGTCAGTGTTAGCTTAAGTGTGGAAAAACACTTTAGCATTTACTTTAAACTACTTACTTGGATGTCATAGATGTGGTGCCCTTATAAGGTAATGACATTCATCTGTGATTCGGAAGCTAAACCTGTTGGTCTGGGCCCTGCTTATTTGTATTGTCCCTGTGGTTTGAACATTGTCACTTTGCTATACTGTAAGCCTCCTTCCAATTTGGGTTCGATAAAGTGTCCCTTGAAAAACCCAGGGAGTTTATACAGGAGCTCTTGGTCGTGGACCAGGGGGCCTGAGGATGTGCTGGTTTTCAAGCCATTTTTTTTGCTTTATTTAAGAAATTATAATGGATCAACTGAACTGGTATCTTGTAAAAACCGCTGGACCCTGGTGCTCAAATCTGGGGCTGAGCAGCCTGGTTTAAATGATTTCAGCTGCTATCACTGCCGCTTTTATCTCCTGTCTCAGCATGGTGGTGTCTGCTTCAGATTTTGGATGTGGAGGAAATATCTGATGTGCGTGTGGTTTATAGAGAGCCAAAGATCTTCTCGGTGACCATTTTAAATGCCATGAATCGGCGCGTGATGTAGCAGTTATCTGTACTTTATCAGGTCCTGGGGCTAATCTGTTTCTAACCCGTAAAGACTGCATTTTTTTGTCAAAACGTTTTTTTTTCCCCAAAGATCCTACTTAGTTTGGAAATGTCATTTTTTCAGTTTCATAATGTACATATTTTCAGGCTGCATGTCTTAAACAATTAAATATGAATACTGTTATAAACTCAACTACACTCTCCTTTTTCAGGAATATGATACTGTTATTGAAGCTGTCCTGTTTCACCCACCTGTTTACTTATTGTTATCACTTACTGTTTACATTGCATTCCTGTTACATGGCTAAGTTTACCTGTAAGTTTACCTGATGCCTTGTTGTTGTACAGTAATTGTAGGCACAATGTCCTAACCCACCCTACTCCTGGAGAGCCATGTCTCATTACTGCTCTCATTACTTCAATGGCAAGCATATAAGAAGCTCTCTGTCCAAATAAAACACTGTTGACTCTGGGTTTATTTTACTTTATGAATAATTCCTGTCTTGTCTCTTCTTCCAGGCTCAGCTCCTGGAGCTGAGAACACAAAACTACCAGCTTTCTGATGACTTGCGGAAAAACACAGCCGGTAAGCTCATGGCAGCTCAGTGTCTTCCATTCATTCCAAAGGCCTCTCCAGTAGGGCTGTAACACAACATCATTTTTTCTTGTACTGTTCAGTCACAGCATTTTCTGTTTGGAATGGAGATGGAACAAGGAAATATATTTCTCACACGGGCAAAACCTAAATTCACAAGCACAGTAGACGTTCAACACAGAAAATGTGGATGTGAGTTGGTTATGGGTATTACTAGGGAATTCCAGAACACTCCCACTTCACTTAAATCAGTACAGAAAGTACTGTACCACAAGTATAGTACACGGTGTGGAGGAAAAGTGCCCTTTTATGTTAAACGGTTTTTATGGGGTGTGTGGCGCTCCCAATATCTCTGTAAAAGGACAAGGGTCCAACTCTTTAGAGTCCTGGTGCTCCCTGTCTTGCTGTACGGCTGTGAGACATGGATGCTATCCAGTGACCTGAGACAAAGACTGGACTCCTTCAGTACAGTGTCTCTTCAGAGAATCCTTGGGTACCACTAGTTTGACTTTGTGCCGAATGAGCGGTTGCTAGAGGATCCCCAATGAGGCACATGACCTGCATTATGAGGGAGCATCAGTTCTCGCCCTACGGCCATGTGACGCGTTTCCCGGAGGGTGATCCGGCTCGCAGGATCCTCATTGCTGAGGACTTGAGCAGCTGGACCAGGCCGACGGGGCACCCACGTAACACCTGGCTGGGGTAGATGAATGGCCGTTTCTGGAGGGTGGGACTGGACCGTGTGTCTGCCTGGGGGATCGCCAGTTGAGATCCTGAGGAGTTTTGCCATGCGGTGGGTGCAGCAACATGCTGCATCAGTGCATGCTCCTTGACCTGACCTGTTTTTATGTGTTTTTATATTGACGCATGGGAGTTTTGTGTTTCCAGGAGGTACTGCGATGACTCCGTGTTTAATTGAGACCATGCGTATACCTCATATGCACAACCTAGCGGACCACGAATGAGGCTGAAGCCATAACGTTTCACTAATAGCTATGTGGTGCTTTTGAGTGATAAAAATAGGCAGCATGACATAAGATGGTCACGTCCCGCAGGTGAAGCACACGCATTTCTCATGTGTGACCGTAGCTTAAAACCTGAGAAAGTGCAACTCAGACTCTGGTGTCGATGAAGAGATCTGGTGTGGTTTTAAGCAGCAGGTACTAACCTTAGATTTCTCCATTTAAACAGGCTGAATGTCTCTGCGAAACATCCTAATGACTCTTAGTAATTTTAACCTTCTTCAGGTGCATATTCAAGTTTTCTGTCTTGTTGCAAGTTCCAATAATTTTGACAACAAGACCTGTGTAACTTGAACTGTACTTTGCTATAGTGTTGTTTGGCCAATGTGCTGTTTATCAGGACTTTGGAACTCTGTTTAACTGGTAGATTTGGGTGTTGTTTAAGAGTTGGGACGCAGCCTGGAACATGTGTTGCATCCAGAATTGCATACTGAAGAAAAAAGCAGTGAGGCTCGGCTCTAATACTATTTCAGTGTAAATGCAGTGAAAATGTAGTAAAACCATAATGTTTGTAAATTTTGCATTGCTGATTCTCATTCAGTACACACACACACACACACATACACATATATATATATATGTATATATGTGTGTGTATATGTATATATGTGTGTGTGTGTGTATATGTATG
>JAODJW010000106.1:11367166-11387154 GCA_026777045.1 Hyperopisus bebe | reverse complement strand
TCTCTGTCTCTAAGGAGACATCTGCCCAAACATAGATTAAATATCAGACTCATTAATCAACACCCCACTGTTTTAAAGGTCGACCTTGTTGACCTTTGTGGTTAGTCAGTTATCAAGTGCAGAGTGAGGCAGCCTCATTTAAGGCTCCTCCCATTGAAAGGTGTCCAGGCATCGAACAGAACCTCAGACTTCATGCAGGCTTCACGCTAGTGGGAAGCCAGTTTGTATCTGCCTCTTCGGTGAGCTCTGGTTCGGACTGCTTGCTACTGGAGCAGCTCTACATGGAAGCTAAGGGTGGCAATGCTGGAATCACATCAATGTGTAACCTTGAGTGTTTTGTAAAAAAAATAGCTGCACTCTGTGCACTTATTTCCATAGACATTGTTTATATTCTGCTCATCTTTGGGGGGTCATCAGTTTAATTCCTGAGCAGTTTTTAGGGGAGGGATTTTTTTAGGGTGGGTGGATTTCAGATCTTTTCCTTCCAGGTGTGTGATACTTTGGGCTCCGATATGGTACCAAAATCTGAAAGTGCTTCTTGTCCTCATCATGCAGTGATTAACAAACATAGAAGCTTTAGGTGTTTGATACAATGGTTGAATAAATATCTGTCCTCGGTCTGGGTCGCATAGGGGCCTGGAGCCAATCGCAGGCAGTGCATAGGATGCAAGTCTATGGCAGGACACATACATGCAATGGTGCATTTGCCCTGTGAGGCAGCAGTGCTACCCACTGAGCCCCTGTACAGCCCGTTAAACTGATCGTGACAGTGCAGTGTGTGTGACGTGGGAATGAATTCTGCCTGCCACCCCTCAGATCACCTTTGTTCTAATGGGCCAGTTGTGACTCTGAATTACTTAGAAGAATAACGAGAATGAGGGGTGCTTTATGTATCTGCATGTTTGAGTTCACTGGGTTTGATTGCAGTCGAACTTTGGTTCAGTCAAAATTTATTTTTGCTGCATTTCCAGATAGGTTGGTATAAGGTCATTTATTTTGCTTGCTTTCTGAATATAACTAAAACCCAAAGTTTGTAATAAAAGGGAAGAAAAGAACTGTTGAGTAAACTTTTAGATGACAAATAATTAAAATACGGAGTGATTCTGACCTCTGGTGCTAACTGGCCAGGTCTGTTAATGGAATCGGGCCCCACGTTGAGACAGAGCCTCGCCCAGTTAGTGTGATGCCTGTAACTAGCAGGCGTGGGACCCTGCCGACATTCGTGGCCTGGGCAGACTGAGCCCCACCCTTGTGATCTGTGGTCAGAGCCGGCAGCTTGGCATAGCGTCCATGTCGTGGCATCGTGTCACTTTACCCTGCCTCTGGAGGGCGTCCAAGGCCACAGTGGCATTTCCAGACAAATCCTGAGCTTAAATGGTCTCCCGAGTCACTTGTTTCAGTGCTGGTGGCCAGATGTGTCTTTTCTGTGTGCCGCCCCTGTGGCCGTCATCATCTGGGGGTGGGGCAGCAGCAGCACTTCCCCCAGACTAAACCAAAGCCAGCTCATTAGAGTGTGCTTGAAGCTCCCTTTTTAGGTGGCTGTGAAGCGAAGGCTGGCCCACAGGGACTTGGAGTGCAGGTGTGTAGCACCAGGTGTATGAACTTAATAGCCATGTGTAATCTGTTACTAATGAATTTCCCCCAGCTTTGAAGTGGTCCGACTGAATTATTTATATTACAGATATGAGTCCCATTCTTTTTTCTTTCACGCAGCCTTATAATAATGATGGCCCACTCAAGGTACAAACAGACAGAGCCCTAGAATAATTCTTTAAATGTTTATCTTCCCTGTAAGCGATTCGAGTTCCTGATTGACCTTCATGACGTCTGATGGCTATCACTTCCTCGCTTCCGTAGCTTTTTATTTTCTCCAAAGAGACTGTGAGATATTTGTAGCTCCTTTTGCCACAGATGACGTGTTTACCCGAATGCATCGATTTTGTGCTTCCCCTGCATTTTCTGTAAACCAGTGAACTGTTTGGTATAATTCACCACACTGGAACACTAAGGGAATTCAAATGGCCAGTGCATTTATCATGATAAAAAACATGCAGAGATTCCAGACCTGAATGAAAATATTCTCATAAAAATGATTTCATTACCCGCTGTGCTACACCAAAACTAGTCTGTTTATTTTTCTTTTTTGTTCCACAGAAAAATTCAAATCACTGCAGCTCTTAGAGTAATACTCTACACTTTAGCTCTAACATTAAAATGTTATTTAATTTATATCAGAGAGCCCGTTGGAATGTTTCAGGGTTATCGCAATTCCTGGCGCTCAGCACTGCTTTTTAAAGGGGCCACTTTGATTTAAGTCTCTGTTAATGAAGTGCTAAGTGTGTGAAACGGGGAGCTAAAGTGCTGCACGGGGTGATGGATGCAGGGCAGCAGAGCTGGGGTATGTTACACCAGTGTTCCCCCACCTGGTCCTCAAGGACCCCCAGACAGTCCATGGATTTGCCCGTGCTGGGAGGGAGTAAGAACGTGGAATGTCTGGGGGTCCCCGCAGACCGGGTTGGGAAACACTGCATTAGACGTGCCCTTCTGTAGCCTTCGTTTCGGATGCTAGATTGTAGCAGACAGCAAAACCTCTGAGCAGTCCTTCCTGTGGGCCGCCTTGAAAGTGATGCCCCCCCCTACCCTCAAAGCAGCAATGGGAGCAGGAGGATACAGGTGTCGTCTTTCAGATAGGATGTTATTTTCGGGACAAATTAAATTTTCCTGTATCATATTCACGTCACTGCAAAAAGGAGAGAGAATGATCCAACATGCCCTCTGAGCTCAGCAGGTATTTACCTAATGACTGAACTGTGGCCTGTGTGCAGTGTGACTGATGTGCATCCCACTGAATTATCTCAGGCTTGCTGCTATAATCCACTTAATATGCTGTTATTATCCACTGAGCCCCCGGTTTGCACAGACCAGTGACTCACTAAAATAGTGTGCGAGAAGGTGGTCCTGCTGTCACGTGTACAGAGTACAGTAAAACGATCGTCTGCTTCTTGCTGAGCACAGCACCATATAAGGCAATCTGTGCTCAGTCATTGATAAATAACAAAGTAATAATACCACTGCATCATTTGCACAGACTCATAGCATATGTAGTTGTTAAATGTGATATATGACATTCACTAATGTTAAAGAAAAACAAGGTTGATTCCTCCTTATGGAATTTATTCAGGGCTGTTTTGTGGTGTTCATTTGAGTTTTAGGGTGAATATTCGCTGTTCTTTTTATTTTTTAAACAGTTTAAAAGAATTCCTGTGTTGATGAAGGTTGTTGGATGATATGTGGGACCTTGCTTCTGTGCATTACATCGTGCAGTGACTGTAACGTGCATGCAAGAGCTCTTCAGAAGGTGCCTGCTTTCTGCATTATCCTCTGCCCACTTTCTGCATTACCCTCTGCCTGCTTTCTGTGTTGCCCTCTTAATCCTCTCTACCCGCTTTCTGCATTACCCGCTTTCTGCATTGCCCGCTTCCCGCTCTCTACCCGCTTTCTGCATTGCCCACTTCCCGCTCTCTACCTGCTTTCTGCTTGCATTCTGTGTTGCCCATTGCCCACTTTCTGCCTTGCCCTTTGCCTGCTCTATGTGGTGCTCTCCGTGGTGCTCTCTACAGTGCTCTACCTGCTTTCCGCATTGCTCTCTTCCCACTCTCTGCCCATTTTCTGAATTGTCCTCTTCCCTCTCTCTGCTCGCATTCTGCATTGCCCTCTTCCCTCTCTCTGCTTGCATTCTGCATTGCGCTCTGGCTGCTTTCTGAGTTGCCCTTTGCCCACTCTCTGTGGTGCTCTATCCTCTTTCTGCATTGCCATCTTCCTGCTCTCTGCCTGCTTTCTGCATTGCCCTTTGCCTGCTTTCTGCATTGCCCTCTGCCCACTTTCTACATTGCCCTCTTCCCACTCTGTTTTCTGCAATGCTTTCTGCGTTACCCTCTGCCTGGTTTCTGCATTGCCATTTTCCCGCTCTCTGCCCGCTTTCTACATTGCCCTCTTCCCTCTCTCTGCTCGCATTCTGCATTGCCCTCTGCCTGCTTTCTGAGTTGCCCTTTGCCCACTCTCTGTGGTGCTCTATCCTTTTTCTGCATTGCCATCTTCCTGCTCTCTGCCCGCTTTCTACATTGCCCTCTTCCCGCTCTGTTTTCTGCAACGCTTTCTAAGTTGCCCTCTGTCTGGTTTCTGCATTGCCATCTTCCCGCTCTCTGCCCACTTTCTGCATTGCCCTCTTCCCGCTTTCTGTTTTCTGCAACTTTTTCTGCATTGCCCGTTGCCCACTTTCTGCTTGCCCTTTTCCCATCGTCTGCCTGCTTGCTGTGTTGCCCACTGCCCTCTTTCTGCCCACTCTGTGCTCACTCTTTACATTTACCCTCTTCCTCTTGCCCATATGTGCCTCTCCTCCTGCTTTAATTTCATGACCGACTGATTTAACATTTAATGCCAGACTAGATCCCATTAAGGCTGCAGTCATCCCATTGTAAATATTATGCCGGAGATGCTGAGGCTGCCCTCCTCTGGCACTGGCACCGTGCTTGTACAAGCGGACCAGCAAACATTTATATGTTAATGGTTATGCAAACCTGCTGTGGATCGGTCTGTCTGTCCTGGGTAGGTGTTGGATGGGTAGTGAATGGTTAGACTGACCTATGTGCATCACACATGAATTAATCTGTTTGTATACAAATGAAACCATTTAACGCAGTATTATCAGAGCATTGATAAACGCCACCTGCTGACCTGTTTGCCTGTAAGCTGCACATTAGCTTTAATCATGCACCTCTGGTACTTAAATCTGCATGCCTTGTGTTTTGGGGCTTGGTTGATGCCATGAGCATGATGTGTGCATGGAGCGCGGTGCTGGGGAGGCGCTGTGGCCCCATGACAGCTCATACTGGGGGGGGGGATAGATGAGAACTGACATTAGCGGGATGTAAATGATTCAGGATGCAGCCATGCCTGACCGACCCAGCAATCATCTTCAATAATGCAGCACTTGACGAATCCCTCCCCCCGAACCCTGTGCGGTACTGCTTGTGTGTGTGCGCGCGTACGATCATTTGCATGTGCCTGCGCTTCTCCACCCCACACACTGACAGCACTGCGGTTTCTGCCTGCCTGCCGTTGCTCCATGCGTTGCCTGCAGCGAGATGCATTAACTGGGGTCAGTGCTGCATTGGAGTCGCTGCCCATTGTCGTGTGGCTGATTGCGTCTCCTGTAGTGATCTGGGGCAGACAGGCTATGCTCCACTTTGCTCCTCATTGTCATCATCATCCCAAACAAAACAGAGGAAGTATCAAGGGTTGTCACTCACAAAATGTTGTCTCCTTTGGATTTTAGGCCTCTGAAAAAGACAGGAGAGAGAGATAAAACTCTTTTCTAAACTGTGAACTCATGTTCTGCTTTTATCCAGACCCATTAATTGAGTGTGCCAGGCCACATCCACAAGCGTTCTTTTCTCCAAGTAGAAACCATTTGGGTAAGGTTGCTGGTGCTCCCTGTCTCTCGCCATGGTTACCTGCTCCAGGTGCTCTCCTGTCTGTTTCCGAACTCCCAGCTTAAAGTGTACAACCATTTCATTAAAAAGTGTTTTGCTGGCCACAGAGGAAACGGGAGAGTCCTGAGCTGATGAGTTAGGGATGAGCTGAAGTGGTTGCAGTGCTGGAGAAGCAGGCAGCTACCTGCATTTTAACAGCTGAAAACTGCCAGGTAAAACTAGCCCACTAATCATCTGTTGCAAAACTTTCAAGATAAAGGAAAATGCAGATGTACAGAATGGCTAGGGGCTTCTAAATCCACTGAAAGGCCTCTCTGTAAGCTACTGGGCTGCATGAATACCTCTTATTCTGGCTGTGGGTCCGACACGCCCTGGATCAGGCCCACAGAGATACGCAGGGCTGGGCTGCCACTGCTGCTGGGCTTAATGACACCGTAGTGCCTTTGATGCTGCCTGCGAGTCTGATACACTCCAGTCCTGGCTTGCAGAAATCCGCAGGGAGCAGGGCCGCTGCCGGGCTTAACGATGTACTAGTGCCTCACGGTATCAGTGGATTCCTTCCAAGATCTGAGAGCTCATCCCACCATACATTTTGCAGCCGTCAGGGATGCCGCCGTTCTCATAAATACTCTCTATGGCAATGCCGTCATTTCCCTGCAGAATTTGCTTCAGAAATGAAACAAATCAGCAGTATTGTCATCAGCTTATTGCTTTAAGGGTCTGTTTTTTCCTAGCGGGCCCAAGCATTCATCTTGTCCCTGTCCGTGTTTATCATGGCTGAGGCTTGGGAGTTTTTCCCATGCAAAGCGGCAGCTCGCTGGCCTCCTGGCGTCTGTATCCGCTGCTTCGATCTACTCCTTCTGTTTGCCGATGTGCGTCTCCAGTTCGCGACAGACCGGCCGTCACCCACGTCTGAAATTCACTGTTGATTGCTTCACCCCCACATTTGTTAGAAGTACGACAAGGAGATTGAAAGGGTTGATTAATGGGGAGACTTAATTGCTTAAGTTTTGACACAGTCTGCAAACCATCTTTACCATGTTAAACCGAAACTGCCGATGAGTGACATCCAGCCCCATCCTAGCATTTACTCCGCTGGTAAGTGGAAATGGAGGGATTATCTCTGGGTACCTCACCTTTGCCTCCAGCCTCAGGCTGGGATCCCATAAGCAGCCTTGGTGTGCAGAGCACGTCACCGGGGAGCTTTTGCCCAGCCGGGGGGCTGCCAGCCTGATCAGTCACAAGGCCAGTATGCTGTAGCGCCCCTCCCCTGCCATCACCGGTCTCTCTGGCACGGCCGCCTCTGCGGTTTGCTGACAGATGCTAAGAGATTCTGCATCCTGCTGGACCCATGTCAAAGTGCAGCAAAGGGTCATGTAAGAGGAGCCTGAGCTTAGGTTACTGGTGTTAAACGCTTTCACGCCTATTCCCTTTGTCAATGGACTTGACCCGTTGCATTTATAATTCACTGTTCTCTCCTGTAAGAAACCTTCAGGTTGACCAGGTTCTGGTTATAAGTTTTCAAAAGCAGTAATCATTACTAATTGGTTTGTAAGACCTGTTACTCATCAGGGATTGACCAGACTGCTTGAAGAGCTTGTAATTTGAGTCTACAGAATGGAAGCTAATCTTTGCTATAGCCAGCCCCAGTATTGGTATCCTCTTTGTATTTATTAGACACTTTTAGTGCTAAAGCGGAAAAATATGAACTAAAGGGAATCATTAACAAAACTGCAGCAGCGCCGGCCGTTGGCTGTTAGTGTTTGTGTGAACATCACCCAGGTCCCCTGGGGGGTAAATGCCTCGACTCAAACGGCTGCTTCCCTGCAGATGTGTCCTCAGCGGCATCTGCGTCGCACGGGGGCCCGCTGGAGCGCGGGGGCCTGGGCTCTGTTTTGAGGGACCTGGTGAAACCTGGAGATGAGAACCTGCGTGAGATGAACAAGAAGCTTCGCAACATGCTGGAAGAGCAGCTAACCAAGAACATGCACCTCCAGAAGGTAAGCAATGGGCTCCAGGGGCCTTCCCGGCCTGCCCCTGGCCTCTCCGGCCCCCTCTCCTTCCTCTCCCTCCCTGATTGGCTCCTGAGCCTCTAGGACACTCCCCCTCGCCCCCCCCGGTCCTCTGGAAGTCCCTCCTGGGCCGCCGGGGGCCATATGAAGTCAGCGACGTGACCGAGAGCACGCGTGGGCGGCTCCTTGTTACTGGAGACCAGGCATATTCCTGCTTTTACTACGTTAAATGCTTATATGTGCAGGAACAGAAATGAAGGCCAGAGGAATTTTCAGCTTGTTGGCCATTTGGGATCAAACGGAGTGAATAGAATGCAATCCTAACTGCCGCCGCTTGATGTATAAAACATCAAGCCGATAGCAAGGGAGCCCTGGTGGGATCGCTTCCCTCTGCCGGGGGCACGAAGCCAGCAGCGTGCGATCGCTCTATGCGCTTCCGATGCCGGGGGTCCCGCACACACGGGCTGAGGGGGGGTAGGGCTGCGGGGGCTGGAGGCAGGCTGGGTCCTCGCTGGTGATGTTGTGTGAGAGGCACAGATACCCAGGGATATACAGTCAGCCAGATTTAACCTGGGCCGCAGGGAGCGGGAGGAGGTGACGAGAGCAGGGACGTTGCTGTCGATGCTGGGATCGGTACCGTGGCACCATTCATGCCGGCGCAGCATGGAGGGTGTGGGGAAGCTGCCGGACGTCAGCAGCAGTGAGGGATGCACTGTGCCTGTTAACAGCCATGTAACTACCTGACTGTGTTGGAATGTAGTGAGCAGATCTGAGACTAATGAGAGGGAGCGTGCCAAGTCCGAGCCGCTAACCTGCCGGATGTGGGGAGGCTGTCCAGCAGACTGTGGTGGCTGGACAGACGGGGGGAGAATCTGCAGGCCTCTGCCCACATGGAGGGCTGATTCTCTCCCAGTCTTCCGTGCCCAGCAGTGCTTTGGGCCAGACGTCCTACAGACAGACGGCCCTGTTGCTCTTTGATGGCCATTGCTTCCAGACCAGCCCAGTCCCCTGTGTGTGTTCGAGGCTCCCTTCTTCCCAGTGGAGTGAGCCTTCTTTCCCAGCTCCGCCAGTGTCAGCCCCGGCCTCTATAGGGCAGCAGCATGTCTAGCAGAGTCTCTGAGCTGCTCTCTCCTCTACAAAGTGCTACTGTACAGTGTTCACAGATTCATGCAGTCTGGATATGCCCTTGAGCAAGAAGAATAATGACACACACTTTTAATTTGTGTCAGAAGAATTTTATTAATAGAGTCTGTTACCTCATTTATGCATGCTTGCTGTCAGTTTGGGGTCTCTGGCCCTCGCTCTGGGTGCAGGGCCTCTGCAGACCCTTGTGTGGAACTTAATTACTGTTTTCCTGTCTCTTACCCAGGACCTGGAAGTTCTGTCTCAGGAGATCGTTCGCTTAAGCAAAGACACGTGCACAAGTTCAGGTGGGGATCCTACAACTACTGGCTAGCACTGGAAACTGCCCCCACCTGCCACCCACTCCATTCGACCCCTTTTCACCGTTTCTGCAGCCGAGACGAGGTGGATGCCACCCGGCCGTGTTGAGGACTGTAACCTCTGGCTGGGAGGGAGGCGGAGGTTTGAAATGTATCTGCTACTGAATGTATTTATTGTCGCAATGAGTTGTGTCTGTAAATCTGGCGACCTTGTGATGTACGCGGCACGGTGGCAGTGCCACCAGGAGCCAGTGCCACCAGGAGCCGGGGGGGGGGAAGGTGTGTCTTCACGGTGCAGCACGCATTCCTACCTTTTAAGGTCATTGATGGGTCACGTGAAGTGAACTTTACGGCAACGCTACTTTAGACTTGCTTTGTTGACACAGAGAATTCCTTATTAAGCTCTACATAAGTCAAACTTAATCTGCAGTCTATTTAGAACCACAGGTATTCACTAATTCAAACAGCCATAATTAATCTTTTTTTCGTAAAGCCTGATTAATCGGTGAACGTCCATCTCGGCAAATAAGGGACCACGATCAGGATGTAATAAAGGGTCGAGAGGTAATACGAAGTCTTATATAGTACCTAATAAGGTCTTATGTCTGCATTGCACATCCAAAGTGAAGACATCGTGCTCACGGTTAGACGATGGGATTTCGTCAGTTGGTTCGTTGAGTAGCGGCTTTCAGGTTAAATGTCTTGAGGGGAGCCCAAAGAGCGTCGGCTGCCCCCTGATCAGGTCCCCCCTCCAGGGTCCCTCTCGTACCTTTCCGTCCAGTCCTCTGGCTAGCATGCCCCCACCCTCGTCCCGCTAAGGCCAGGCAACATGGCGCTTCCTCCATAAAATGTGTCGCTTGACTTCTGCTGGACAGATCGGTGTGGGATGATCACATGACCTGCCCTAACTCCTGTGAATACATGGCTTTTCTATGGGGGGAGGGCAGGGACGCTAACTGTAACATGGGAAATCCGTAGGGGGTGCATTCCTGGAGAAGATGCGCCAGTCTTATACATATTATTCAGACATATTCAGACGCCTTGGGCTGAAAATGTCCCTTTTTCATTCTGGGGCTGAGACCTTATTTATTTGATTTTCTTTTGCCTTTGACTTGCATTTGCTGTACATCTGCAGTAAAAGGTGGCTGCTTGAACTCTGTAAATCTGTATAACAAAATGCTAATTTAACACTTAAAACCATGCTGGCGGGAAAAAAGACACGGTCTGCCTATTTGAACCCCGAGCTTAAAATAGTCCATCTAGGTCATTATGTAAGGATTCTGGATTTCGAATAAATGCCGCTTTTCCTGATCGCACTTTTACACTATTTCATTAAGCTTCTTTTTGGCAGCATGCTGACACCCCCCTGACTGCTCATTTGAAGTAAGGCAGTCTTTTCTTTGTTGTTAAATCCTGAGGTAGTTCCCCCCCCCAGCACAAACAGCATGGTGACTGCAGCCTTCCTGGGAGAACTTCCACATGTGCTTCACTACGCTGTTACGCAACAGCGCCCAGCTGGCTCTGTGCTGAGGTTTCACACTCCAGTTCCTGGAAGCTGGTAGTCTTTTGTTCCCACTTACAGTCCCAGTTGGTTAGATCTACAACTGGCATCTATTGCACTGGAAGACTGCGTTTGAATTAATTCTTCGACATCACAGTAGGGGAGGGTTCGGCTTGCTGTATGATGCATCGTTCCTTACTTCTTTTATTTTAAGTATGTGCTCTTTTATCAGCTAAAAAGTTGCAGCTTGATTCCCAGTGGCCAAATTCTGTAACTGGTGGGAAGCTGCTGTCTCCCTGTAAGTTCTCCAGGTTCTACTCTGGCCAGCACTGACATTTGAGCTTTACTGCTGCCTGGGGGGGCGGATCTACTGCTAGGATGCATCCTATAGATATGACAGAGTAAGGCCAGAATGTGTTTATGTGACTGGTAACATTTATACTGGGTTATTAAAATTGCCAGTTAGATACAGATGGCCACTAGCTTGCTCAAACATTTTTATCCTGTTTTATATCATCTGGAATTCACACCTTCATTATCATAATTGTTGCATAATGACTAATTTACAAAATATCTTTGTATTAATCAGCATATCTACCCCCTAATAAAATATTGATCCTGCATTTTTTTTTCCTTTGGAATGTAGAGTTTTATCTTTCAAAAAATTCCTTTACATTACAAATTCCGTTCGTGTCCCAGCCTCAAAGGTACACTAAACATTTTGCTATGAATAGAAGTAACTCCATTTAAACCGTGACATTGTTAGCATGTAGCCCAAGAGCGACTGATATGTGTTACATACTCGTTCTGTATAACATGGTGGACTGAGGAGGACTACACCTGGAGCTCCTGATGGCGATGTCATCTCAGTAGTGACACATTATTAAATTTATTAAGTGAGGAGAAAAACGAGGTTAGGGGGTGGGATGGGGGGCATTTGGTCGCTCTTGTAGGGAGTGAATGTTGTTCTGCAGCCTCTAATGACAGTCCAGGCATTTTATACACGCATTCATCTATTAACTATTGATGGATTATTGATTTCCCAGATGTGCACAGGAGCCCCTTGAGGTCTGTGCTTGTCATTAACATTTTTGTACTAGTAAATGCACAGGAATACACTGACACCACCAGAGAGGAGGTCGTTTTTGGGCAGTATTATTTTCAAAATGTAACGTGTTCTCTTCCTAGAAATGGAGAATTTATTCGTTTAATCTTATGTCACCTGCTTTTTCGTACTTTCTTCAGTGTTATCTAGCAGAGGCCATCTGTCCAGAAGGTGCATTCAGCAGACCTTTTTCTCTTCCACATGTTTTGTTCCACCACTGTTTTCCCCAGGCATTGTTCATCTTGAGTAACTGATGGTTACAGGGAAATGACACTCAGTTTTGCTGTGACATTTGAACACAGAACTGCTCAAAACATTTCAGAGGCATCATGTGTAATGCATTTTACATGCTAGCTATGCTCCAGATTTAAATCGACCGTAAGCAGGTGTCCTTTGCAATACTATGTTCCATGTTTATGAATGTTTGACTTGTTTTTGCAATGTGGGAAGTTGTTGCGACGGTGTTTTCAAGAATAAAATAACTCGTACTGCATTTCTGACAAAGGAAATCCTCTTTCCAGGTGTTGAAGTACACAAACTGTTCTGCCTCTATATTAACAACCATCATCTTTCCACTTCCAGTTCAATGCAGCACAGTTGGTTCAGCTGAGTAATTAAACTTTGTGTTAATTATAAAAATTATAAAAGGTAAATGATTGCATGTAAATCCTGCAAACCTAATTGATAACTTTCTGATTGTTACTTGCTAATTTAAATGACTGACCCATGTGAAAAAGCCATTTTTAGATGGGAATAAATGTATCCTTTCAAAGCCATCCACACTGACATTACCTGTTGAAATGGCGGTATGACTCAGCTTCTTTGCTACAGTACCAATTACTTAAACTATGCAGCAGCTTGATTGATCATCTTTACCTGAGAAACACACCAATAAAAAATAAAATAAAATCCCAGAATTTAGAGTGAGGATACAAAAAATATCTCGGGCTTTGTTTTAATGCTCTAGCACCCAACTCTAACAAAAATTTGGGTGCTGAAATTTGCTGATACTAGCAAACATTTTGAGTTACTTTTGAGTGTTTGTCAGAAATACATACTGCAATTAATGGTGGCTGATTACCAATGGAAAAGCAAGCCCCCCTGATCATTCCAAGGAAATCCAACTGCGTATAGACACACACAAAAAAACAAGTATCATTGTCATAATTGCTGAATAAAAGATGCTATTCTGTGGTGACGTGCTTCATGTTTTGTTGTAACGTACTCTGTCAGTGATGAATAAATGGTAATGAAACTTTACATGAATACAAGTCATACCACATGAAAATACTTCAATGGGTTTTTTTCTTTACCTTTGTTACTGAAATGTACTTATCATTGTAGTTATTCCTTGACCTGCTTCAAGTATTTTCACAAATCACCCTTGGAACAATGACCCATAGATCAAGAAAGTAATAAATATCCATTCAGGCACCCATAGAGTTTCAGTAATTTTTGTCAATCACGCACCCTATAGCTATCCTGATAAGTTGGACTTGTTCTCCCCAAGGCACATTTTAATACCTCAGATTACAAATTAATTATCAAATGAGAAAGACTTTTAAAGAAATGGACAACTTGAAAATCCTGGTTGAGAAGTAACTTCCAGGGTTTATTTTCGCCGGGGGGGGAATGGTGGTTTTGTTGTGTGTCTATACAATGGTATACAAAATATACATATTAATTACAAGATATATACTTTTTAACCGAGATACATTTTTGAAACAGATACAGACCAAGTGAAAATTTTGATTCCTTACGGCTGTTTTCCTTTATTTAGCTACAGAGAGCAAATGAAAAAGTTGTTTTTTTTTCCTGCTTAACACATTCCAAGTTGCAGCTGCTGAAACAGACTGATTAAGGAATAAATACACGCATGGTGGAGAACACTGGTACAATAAAAGGCTTCTCTGGTTCTGTGGGTGTACAGAAATAATGTCTGAAGATTTTATTCATACTTTAATGTTTGGGATTTATTAAATTCATCCAAATAAAATTCAAGTCAACCTGTTTAGGCTCACATTTTTTGTGCCTTGTAAATGTCATCACAGTTCATTATCCTACATGTACCTAGAACCAGGAAGTCAATCGTGCTTTTGAGAAATTGTTTCCTGTTCTTGTGTATAATTCCCAGAAGAATGTATGACTTATTTAGCAATAACCTGAATTCTGCTCCTGTTTGGTCACAGAGCCAGTCCCTTTTCATTAAAATTTGGTTTTGACTAATTTGATGGTTCTTACATGGTCAATTAAAATAAACACCATGACCTTCTAATAACTTGGAAGGGATTTCAGATAGGTTCCACCTCTTGTTAATCATTACCTATAAAACATTGCTAAATGAGAGATATATGTTTCTTCTTCCTTCCTCGTTAAATGTTTACAGTAAATCAGTACACTGTACTAATGGCAGGTTTTCAGGCTATGGAACGTAACATGGATCATGCAGGAGTCAACATGTAAGAGTACAATATATGAGTACAATATTTACATCAGCTTGGGAATTACGGTAAAAATGCCAACATCCTGGATAGTGGCAAATTTATTTATATAGTTGGTAAAATTAACTTTAGTAGTTTTTTCATTCTTTAAATCAGTTTTTGTAAATAAAAATTCTCAGTAGATGTCATTTACTTCCATAAATTGCAGTTATTATACTCAACTGCATAAAAGAAATCAATATGTGGATGTCAGTCAACAGTATTCAATAATTCAACATGTAATACAAATATACTGTTTCATGAGAGCTTAAAAATTGTTTGTGATTTACCAGCAGTGATGCTGTCATCAAGTTTGATATATTAAAACAGAAATATTTAGACTGGCCTTTTAGCCCGATGTGAGATAGATTCTTGCATGTTAATACACACAAGCTGGACATACTGTATATGCCACTAAAGGAAAACTTTTACAACTGTGCAAATAGCAAATGCAAACTAACAGAGGATGACTACATGACACATTCAACAGATGAGAATGAAAATACAGTTAACTGAACATATCACTGTAGCCCAGCATCTTGATGGATGTGACACTTGCACTGCACTGCTGTGCGAACATATGGTAACAGTATGGATTCTTAGTAAAAGTGTATTGTGCAGGGTAACTGTAACAGGTTTCCAAATAAACACCATTCCCAGGGAACCTGTGCACAGAGCTTACATATGGTTCAGCATTTTGGAGACGTTTAGAGAATAACAGTGAGTGCTGATGCAGTTACATATAGGAGTCGCCAGTGTAGAAGCGCCTCGATTTCAGCAGCAGTGTGCAAATGCATAGATTGGATCCTGTTTGCTGTGTGGTGGGAATTGGAAGGGCAGCCTGGAGACACAGCCCACCTTGGCACCCCAGGGACATGGCTGTTGGCTTTCTGTCACCTCACCCGGCCTCCCCTGCCAGAGGCTGCAGGCACCAACTCCATTATTTATAATGAGGATTTTTATCGTATGCATCTTCTTTTTTAATTGAGAAAATTAAGTGACAGTAGATACTAACATGCTCCCAAGTGTGTGAAGAATAAAAATTAAATCTACAAAGTACTTAAGGTTAATTGTCGTGCTGTACTGCCACCCTCTTACTTTTTTGATTAAAAAACCAGATCCTGAAGTATTTCTTTCCTTAGGAGCTGCATCTTGGGGGTGATATAGAAACAGGATTATGACTGAAGTGTCTACAGCCTCCTTCTTGGGTGTCATTTACTCAGCTAACAAATCTAGACTGTCTATGAGCTGCAGCTGCAAGACTCCAAAAGTCCCAAGTCTTTTCATATCACTTTCACTTGTGCGATGTAAAGCTGTTTTATGTGAATGGTATTGCATTTTTAAAAAACATTTTTTTCCATTCTTGTTCTGAATATATACTCTATTACTACAGTGAAACTGTACCAGTAGTTATATGAGAATGATGCAAGTTCCACAGTTTATAGTAATTCTATACCCTAGAATATATTCTCTATGGTGATGTTTCACTTTTGACAAATTTCCATTTTGCTAGGTCTATGCAAAGAGACTTAATAATTACAATAATAAAAAATTAAGCATAATGTGAAAAAGTATATTAATCACTTTTCAATAAATATTAATATATTTAAATTACGCGATGTATTTAATCCCTGCTGAGACTGCTGCCCCCGCGACCCAACCTTGGTTAAGCGGGAGATAATGGATGGATGGATGGATGGATGGATGTATTTAAAATGTATTTTAAAATAGGTAAAGTATTGCAAATACATCTCATATTCGGGCATACTGGAACAGACATATTTTTAATGGAATGCTTTCTGCTAACATAATTAGAAAAATAGAAAAATTAGCAACAGTACATAAATTCATATAATTTAAATACTGTCATAGATGATCAAAATAAAAACCTAGTGAGGCGATATTGATTAATTTCATTCTTATGTATGAACATCCTGTCTGACAAGAAATTGACCAAGGCATTGCAAATTAACTATTTGCTGTGGTTAGATGTATCTTGAGTAGGACCTGAATTGATAATGTGAGATCTGATAGCATTTGTGCTCAGGCAATAGCCAGTAGTGTGCTGTCATTCATATCATGCTTAATGGAAGAATCAGAGCTTTGCATGATGGCAAGTGATGGGCATCAAGGCTATATGTGTTATACCAACCATGATGTATTATCTGTAAAAAAAATGTGTTTATGTTCCATTGAAAAAGCTGGGTCAAGTTTAATTTATATGAAAACTATTTTTTAATAATCATGATTTTCCACCTTTGATCTTTTGCATATTTTAAACTTGGTAGCACACTTGAATCCTCATTCTGCCAGTTCTTTATTCTTTTTTTTTTGCTGCAAACATAACCCCATCTTTTATTTAATTTAAGGTAGACAAAGCAAGATTGTTCTATATTTTGCTATTGGATTGTAGCAGCTGGCCAATAACAGTTTTGAAATTAGACTTTGACACCATATTGAAGAGGTCAGAGCCCTCAATTAAATTCAAAATTGACTATCTTCTAATCCATGGATTATTTTAATATACAGGTGGAAAGGTTGAAAGTCAACAACCTATTTATCTATGTAAGGACTTACTGAACATTAATTTCATTTTATAAAGTCACAAAGTTCTTTGTGAGATCAAATTGTTCAGTAATTTAAATATACCTAGAGACACTTGTAGGTTTATCCTTTCACCGTAATCAGCTTTGTTTTGGCTAAAAATCAAATGACTATAAATAACTTTAGTGTGGTACAGACAATAAATAAAACTTGTAATGAAACATTGACCCATTTCAATGATCCAGGACAAGATGTGAATCACTTTCTTTTTAATCCACTTTTGTATTCTTCTTTAGCTCTTTTTAATTCTCCAGTTTGATTCCAATACCTCTGAATTGACATATCTCTTGCCCTAGTCAAGTTTTACCTTTGGTCAAAAAAATCTACGCCAATTAGTCGATAGATTTGTTTAATTAACATTTAAATGTGATATCTTTAGCAGAGTTCATTAGTAGAATTCATGATAGTATACAGAAGCGGCTCAGTCTGTTGTATAAAGTTACGAAATCCCACTAAGTTTAAAAGAATAGAAAGATGAAATGAGGTATTTTAGGGGCAGAAATGCTCGCTCAGCTCAAGTCTGTTTCTCTCTGAAAGCAGTTTACTGAGAAGATGCACAAGTCATATTATACAGCTACATTTGCCAATAGCTGCATGCTGGGAAGGTATGTAGTGTAACTGTTCTGGCCATAGGCTTCTACCCTGATTAAACTTGAGAGTTTAAGTTTTACGGAATCCCTTGGGTGAGGTACTTAGCCTGTACTGCTCCAGTGGACCGTCTGAGTCTATGAATGTATAGAGCACATGTTATCATTGGCTGTAAACTGCAGTATTACCTTGCCCTCATTGGATCTTTGCAGCCTACAGTATGTTTATATGAGCATACATACGTGCTAAGACCATGATACTTAGCATGGTACACAACTGGACCTATCTGTGACCCTTTCTGCACCCTGCACCCCCCCCCCCCATCCCCACTGTACTACTCTGGCATATGTATTTTTCTCTCTGGCACTTTTTTAAAATGCCTGTCTCCCATTCCCAAAATAAAATCTGTTTTATCCTTCCATTCTAGTGTCTTATGACCCTGCTTGCACTCCAGCTCAGCGCAAGTACCGTGCTATGTAAATCTTTTTGCTTAGCATTGAGAAATTCTGCCGATTTAATACAGACTTGACAATTAGTGTTTATCAAATAAGCTACTCTCACAGAATATTACAGATACATTAGAACGCAGGTAATAAATCCATCCATCCATATTCTACACATCCTGCTCAGGGTCCTGCAGGAGCCTGCAGCCTATGGTAAGTAATCTGCCCCATATATATGCGTCTTTTCAGTTTCAAATCCTGTGTGATTTCATGTTAGACCCCTGATTAACCCCAGCCGTACCAGGGATATGCTGAGCCTTATCTCTAATTCTGACATGTACGCCACTTTGGACAATAGAGTCTACTAAGTAGATAAATGTAATGATGATTGTTCTTGAAGTTTCCATGGTTTCACACTATACCACACATTTCCATACTAATTGGAAATAATTGATGAAGTTCTGGTGGGAACAAAACAATGATGTATAACTCGGCATCTGAACTTAAAAGGTCTGAAGAGTAAATCGATTTTGATGAAAAGTGGTACATTAATAATAAACAGACAGCGGCAAGGTGCAAAGTTGTATAATGACACATTGACAAAGAAGTTAAAAATCCCCCTCTGAGGTTTGTCTCAGATGTGACTTCAGTAAAAAGGTTTGTGTGCCTTAACCATCAATATGTTCGCTTTGTTGTCTGGAGCTTAAGGATCGTGCTTCATGTACAGCTAAAGTGGGGAAGTGCTGACCTGTGCTGGGGGATATTGTCAAATGGTGGAAAGAACTGTCTAACCTGGTAGACATGCCTTCTTACCAAGAGTCAATGTTGGATTCTGGTGGAGGAGTATCTACCATCGCAGCTGACATCACAGCAGTGCTGAGTCCTCCATACATTAAGTCTTCCATACTGATCAGTTTGAAGGGGTAGATGAAATATGTCCAGAGATGTTGAAAGCACTGGATGATGTTGGGGTGAGATGGCTGATGCTTCACATGGAAGGCGTATAAAGTATCTGAGGATTGTTAGACAGGGGTGGTGGTCCTATTTTTAAAAAGGGGGACTTAAAGGCATGCTCAAACTATAGGGGATCACACTTCTCATCCTAGGAAAACCATTATCAGGGTACTGGAGAGGGACCTTTATGCAGTATTGTTGAACTTAGGATTCAGATGGAACATTGGTGATCAGATAATCCTTGTCAGGGAGGACACTTTGAGTTACTTCAGGTTTTACAAACTACTTTATAACAGGAGCCCTCCTGTGCTTGGCTAAATAGTTCAGCTCTTCTCATGTTCTCATTTGTTTCCCTGATTGAAAGTCTTATCCAGCTGTTTTACATTATCATTAATGACATGTGCATGATTATAGGAGACCAACCAATCGGCACACAGCAAGAACTCAATGCTTCTGTGAAATCCAGGCCCTTTTAACTGAAACATTAGTTCACAAATATTATCCTACTGTAGCTCAAAGTGTCCTCCCCAACATGGATTATCTGGTCACCCTATTTTGTCATATCTCCACTCCAGTTTGTGATTTTCATGGATAGGATATCACGGCACAGTTACGATTGGAAAGTCATTGAGAATAAGAGGCTGGCAGTGATATCCCTGCTATTTACAGATGAGGCTGTTTTTGGCCTCACTCAACCAGGACCTCCAGCACACACTTGAGCAATTCAATGTCAGTTATGAAGCAGCAGTGATAAGAATCAGCTCCTTCAAATTTTAGAGCCTTCCAGCCTTTTCCGGATGAGGACCATGGTCTCGGATTTGGAGGTGCTGATTCTCATCCCAGCCACTTCACACTTGGCTGCAAACTGTTCCAGTGAGAGCCGAAGGTCATGGTCCGATGAAGCCAACAGAACCACATCATCTACAAAAAGCAGAGACCTAATCCTGAGGTCACCAAACCGGACACCCTCAATGCCCTGGCTGCGCCTAGGAATTCTGTCCATAAGAGCCATGAACATTATCAGTGACAAAGGGCAGCCCTGGTGGAGTCCAACCCTCACCAGAAACCAGTCCAACTTACTGCCGACCATGTGGACCAAACTCTGACACCGGTCATACAGGGACCGAACAGCCCTTATAAGGAAGCCTGGCACCCTATACTCCCGGAGCACTCAGGAATTCCCTGAGGGACATGGTCGTATGCCTTCTCGAAGTCCACAAAGCACATGTAGACTGGTTGGGCAAACTCCCATGAACCCGCCAAGACCCTGCTGAGAGTATAGAGCTGGTCCACTGTTCCACGGCCAGGGTGAAAACCACACTGCTCCTCCTGAATCCGAGGTTCGACAATCCGACGGACCCTCCTCT
>JAODJW010000106.1:11344070-11367066 GCA_026777045.1 Hyperopisus bebe | reverse complement strand
GGGGCCCGGCCACTGAGGAGCTTTTTAACCACCTCAGTGACCTCCGCCCCAGAGATAGGGGAGTCCACCCCCAAGTCCCCAGAATCTGCTTCCTCGTTGGAAGGCGTGTCAGTGGGATTGAGGAGGTCTTCAAAGTATTCCTTCCACCGACCCAAAATGTCCTGAGTTGAGGTCAGCAGCACCCCATCCCCACCATAAGCAGTGTTAATGCTGCACCGCTTTCCCGCGCTGATGGACCAGAATCTCCGAAGCAGCATCCCGCTTGGCCCGCCGGTACCTGTCAGCTGCCTCTGGTGTCCCAAAGGCCCTTGATGGCATCCCTACCACCGGTGTCCACCAGCGGGTTCGGGGATTGCCGCTGTGACAGGCACCGACCACCTTATGGCCACAGCTCCGGTCAGCCGCCTCCACAATGTAGGCGTGGAACATGGCCCATTCGGACTCAATGTCCCCCACCTCCCCTGGAACATGGGAGAAGTTCTGCCAAAGGTAAGAGTTGAAGCTCCTCCTGACAGGGGATTCCACCAGACATTTCCAGCAGACCCTCACTATACATTTAGGCCTGCCAGGGCTGGCCAGCTTCCTCCCCCACCAGCGGAGCCAAACCACCAGGTAGTGGTCAGTTGACAGCTCCGCCCCTCTCTTCACCCGAGTGTCCAATACATGCAAACGCAAGTACGATGACACTACCACAAAGTCGATCATCGAACTGTGGCCTAGGGTATCCTGGTGCCAAGTGCACATATGGACACCCTTATGCTTGAACATGGTGTTCATTATGGACAATCCGTGACGAGCCCAGAAGTCCAACAACAAAACACCACTCGAGTTCAGATCGGGGGGAGCTGTTCCTCCCAATCACACCACTTCAGGTCTCATTGTTATTGCCCACGTGAGCATTGAAGTCCCCCAGCAGAACACGAGAGTCCCCAGGAGGAGTGCCAAAAGCCCTTCCAAGGACTACAAAACCGGTGGGTATTATGAGCTGCCGCTTGGCACAAAAGTGCAAATAACAGTCAGGACCCGTCCCCCCACCTGAAGGCGAAGGGAGACTACCCTCTCATCCACTGCGGTAAACCCCAATGTACATGCGCCCCAGCCAGGGGGCAATAAGTATGCCCACCCCTGCTCAGCACCTCTCCCCACAAGCAAATCCATAGTGGAATAGGGTCCAACCCCCCTCAAGAAGACTGGTTCCAGAGTCCAAGTTGTGCGTCGAGGTGAGCCCGACTATATCTAGTCGGAACCTCACAACCTAATGCACCAGCTCAGGCTCCTTCCCCACCAGAGAGGTGACATTCCATGTCCCTAGAGCCAACTTCTGCAGCCGAGGATTGGACCGCTAAGGTCCACGCCTTTGGCCACTGCCCAATTCGCACTGCATCCGGCCCCTTTGGCCCCTCCTACAGGTGGTGAGCCCATTGGAGGGGGGACCCACATACCTTCTTTAGGCTGTCCCTGACCAGGCCCCATGGGTGCGGGCCTGGCCCCCAGGCGCTTGCCATCAAGCCCCACCCCCAGGCTTGGCTCCAGCGGGGGGGCCTGGTGACCCACATCCGTGCAAGAGAAATTGTGTATCTATTGTTTTTCTCTACATAAGGGTCTAATGAGCCACACTTCGTCTGGTTCCCAGGATCCCCGGATCTGTTTGCCTTGGATGACCCTACCAGGGGCATAAACCCCAGGCAACTTAGCTCCTGGGATCATTGGAACATGCAAACCCCTCCACCACGGTAAGGTGTCAGCTCCAGGAGGAAATGTGAGATTTAAAGGTAGATTGGTTTGGTGATTGCAGTTTTTCAGGTGCTTAGGAGGTCCATGTTGGTGAAGTGGAAGTGCAAACAGCTGAAATGAGGTTCTCCTTATGACTTCTAGACATATACCCTGTGACATGGTGAGGAGATCAGAGATTAGGAAGGACTTTGAAAAAGAGTCGTTGTAAAGCTGTTAATGGAACTGAATTCATCTCCATTAAGCCACTTATCAAGACTTACACCCTCTCATCCTCTTCAGCCAAGGAGACTGTGTTGCCTAGAGATCCCCCTGCTAGGAGAAAATAAGTCAAACTCTTGTGTGGTTCCTCAATAAGGGTTCTGCTCAGCCTTCGAAATTTCCCAAGAACCAAATTTTCCAGGAGAGCTTGCATTTGTGGTAGGCTCCAACCACTGACCTTCTCAGTCTTCATTTGCTATCCTTCAGCCAGCTTCCTCTGTAGCCTAGATGTTGTTGCATTTTAAGCAGGTCTTTGATTTGAATAGCTCTCTTAGCTCCTTGTAATGTTTTTGTAACATGTTGCTTGGCTCTTTCCCTGATGCTGAGTAGCTTGTACCTGTTACTGGTTATTCATTAAAAGCTCAGCCTCGCTGTACTTATGCTTAATTGGCTCCTTGAGAGCTGTAGGTTTGTCATGTACAATCTGCCTTGCTTCTGCTCCACTTTGTAGAAAAAGCGTTCACTAAATGAATGAATGTAAATTCAAATGTACTGCTCCTGCTGCTTCAGATCAAGGGCTGACTTTGGAACATCTGAGGATCCCCCTCGTATGAGTAGTTTGGCCATGGAACACGCTCAGTCTGTCAGAACCACAGCCCTCCCCAGGAAAAGTGGTGGGAAGATAAATTTAAAAATCACTGGTCTATAACAGAAGGTCAGCACAAGTTCACATTTACAGAAAATGCTAATATACTGTGGAAAAGTTGTATTCTTAGTGAGTTATTCTTATGCAATGCATTATGTTGGGTAGCGATTAATGCAAAATCATGAACAGTAAGAAACATGGCACTTTTTGAGAAAGGATTTTTGCTTATGGAAAATCAGTCTCAATATGCTGTTGTAATGCTTCTTCAAGATTACGAAGTTATCAGGCCTGATTAATGTTTGGTTTTCAAATTATCTGTTTTCACACCAGACAAGTTAATATTAATGGCTTAGATTCTGTCATTAGTTTAAGCTTTTCTAAGACGTTTTAAGAAGTCTTGAAGAAGAACTGAATTTTAAAATCTGTATCCCAGTACTGTCATATGCATAGAATGCACTTGTGTAATTATCATACCATAGGAAAGACAATGGAGTTTGTCTTACTTTGGAGATCAGTATTCATTAGATTAAGATCTCCACAACTGATTTTGCATGTTGATTCATTGTGGGGTTTTTTTCTCCTTCACTTCCACTTGTCTGCCATTTTAACCAGAAATGAAGCTGAATGGATTTCACACCATATTTCAAGATGACACAACCTTGTAACCTTACTGTTGAAATGATTGAACATAATCTAAGCCCTTCAGAGAGGCAGATAACATTTGTGAAACCTAAAACAACATCTTGGAAATTCTTGGGAAACATGTACTTGCTCGCTTCTTTCAGCTGAACACTGTCAACAGAACTAGACACTACAGAAAGCAATATAATTCATATTGATAGTAACATTTTCCCCAGCACATAACACAGAAATTCATGCAGCAGAATATCAGGTGAGGTAATGAATTCATGCAATCTTTAGCAAAAGACTGATACTGTATTAAATCTATTCTGAGTTTAGATGAAGTTCAAAATGTTCTCTCATATTTCAAGATAGAAATATTTCACTTTCTCTCAACATGTTAAGTATGTCAGTGCTGTTTAATGAAGCATAATGTGTCACACCTGTTCCTGATTGCTAATCAGGTAATTGTGCCTGGTCTGGGATCTTATATTGAGCCACTAGCAATTAGCTGTGAATGTTATTTCAACAGAGCAGTGAGCATTGCTCAGTGTTTACTCATCATCCTGGTACTGATGGTGCAAAAGTGTGCCTAAACCAAGCTGGTGTGTCACCACCATCTGACTGGTCAAAATGCACCACAATGGGAGATTCCAGTGATCTGCATTAATATGCCCCTGAAGGAAAAATATTCCATGTATTATTAATAATTACTAGTATCTCACATCGTGATGTATTAATTCATTCCCAATAACTGACAACTTAAAAATTTCTGACTTCCTACTTAAAAAAGACAAACCAAGACATCACCAAGTTATTGATCAGCTCATGGGTCTGATTGGTCTGACAACACATTTGTCTGGTAGGAAAATCTAGTACTAGCTTGCAAAAGTAGGTTTTGGAAATTATGCAAATTAGCCAAAAAAAATCTGGGCGGAGCTTAATAGTATAATTGACAAGTCCTCGCCATAGCACAGGTATGGTTTGGGCATACAGTAGCTGTTGGCTGTACCACAGAACAAGTTTAGGATTTTTTTACCAATCAGTTATCAGGCAGTCTGCCGACTGGATTGTTACCAGATAGGGTAGAAAATGTAGGGCTGGTAGAAAAACCAGGATGTTTTTCTGAGTTTAAGGAAATCACTAGGAAATGCAAATGGCTGTTATTTAACAGTAAAGATATTTTATTTTGGGATGAGTCATAGAACTCAAACTAAAAAGGATTTTGACAATATATATGATGGTCTATAATAAATGATGAAAGTGTCAGTTTTTTTCACTGGTTTTGCAGGATTAGAGACATATTCAGCTGTCAAAGCTCCCTCCCCCCATTGACTGAGTGATTGGTTGAAGCATGCATGAGATATGGCTGTTTGATAGAAATGAGCATTGCACAGGTGTGGTCTGGGTGTGGCTGGTGGCCGTACCTTACAAAAAGTTTAAGATATTGCTAAGGAATGACTTATAATGACTGTCTGCTAATTCAATTGATAGCAGATTCATGTCGGCTGGGTGAAACTCCTAGGACCAGTTAAAAAAAAAAACTTGTTTTCAGACTTATACAAAATAGGTAAAAATGCAAAGAGCTAGGACCAAATTCCATATGTTGTTTGATTTGGCATAACATACGGGTCTGTAGAGAAATGTCTTATCCAGTTTTGGTTTGGATTGGTTAAGCCTATCAAATGGCTGCATGATATTAACTGGCTGATGGTGGGCAGGGTTATATGAGATATGACTGCAGTAGTATTTGGCTGATCTCAGACTTGGTCATAGTATACATGTGCCAAATCTCACTTGGATTGGCTAAGGATGTCAAGTGGTATTGGCAGTTTTTAGTTGTAACGCCCCCTATTGATGAAATGCGGCCAGAATGGTGCTGGGAGGTAGGATTTCAAATTTGGTTAAGGTACGATAAGAGATCACCAAATTCTAGCTGTCTGATTAAAACTGGCATGATTAAGGTTCAGTTTGCATTTACATTTACTGTATTTGGCAGACACCCTTAGCCAGAGCGATTCACATAAGTGCTTAGAAGCTTAGAAGTCTCATCAGTGAATACATTCTAATACTGGTTCAATAAAACTGGGCTAAGAATACTATCAATCTAAAAACTCTGTTGGCAAGTAATACATTTTTTTATTTTTTAAATAATAATGAGTATAATCCAAGAAGTGCTAATCCAAGTACTTCCGAAAGAGGTAGGGTTTTAGTCGTCATTTGAAGGCACCCAATGACTCAGTTGTTTGGAAGTTCATTCCACCACATAGGTGTCAAAACAGAGAAGAGTCTAGATGCATGTATTCTTTGCACCATGAGAGATGGTGAGACCAGTCGAGTGGTGCTGTCGGGATCAAAGAAATGCAGTGGAGGGTGAGTTAAGTTCTTTTAGGTTGGAGGGTGCTGGTCAATTCTTGGCTTATACAGTAGGTGAGCATCAGTGTTTTGAATCTGATGCAGGCAGCTACAGGAAGTTTGGTTGTGGCTAGTGGTTGTGGGGTAGACAAATGTCAAAGTTTTTTTGGACAATTATTGTTCAACTAGGGGGTCTGATTGGTCTGACATCACATTTGTCTGATTTGGTCAGAAGAGGTAGCACTAGCCTGCAAAAGTAGGTTTGGAAATAGTGCAAATTAGCCAAAAACATTTCTGCTGGAGCTTAATAGTGTAAATATCAGTCAATAGGTCATGTCCCCCTGTACCTGTGGGAAAGAGGAATTTCTTGTCTAGAACTAATGGGTCAGGAGTTACAGGCCAAAATGTAAAACACTGTGTTGTAGCGCCTGCTTTTGACTGCCCATTTCGTTTTAGGGAAGAAAAATAATAAAAGAGAAAAATCAAGAAGTGCTTTGGATCCCTAGTAATTGCACATCATGTAATTGGAAATCATGATTTACACCATGTGAACAGCAAATAAGCGTTTCTTCAGTTTTACATCACCGTTGCTCTCCAAACCCGTCAAGCCAACCCTTCTTCAGTGGAAAACCAAAGCAAGCATGAACTGTGCTGTAACTAGTGTCTCTTTGCGGTACGAGTCGGTTCCTGTATGTCAGTGAAATAGTGCCAGTAGAGCTGTATTCGATGCAGAGTCTAGTTGGTGGGGCTTGGTTTAGTTGGTCTGTGTTCCTCCTGGGTTTTTGTCAATGTTGCCACATGATCACTGGTTTTGTGGCTTTGGATTTAAGGTCCATGGCTCTTGTCCTGGTTAGCTGCTGTCTTGTTCCCGAGTTCATGGTCCTGAATAGAGTTCCACAGCTGGTGTCCTGGGCAGCTGCTGTCCTGCTCTTAGGTTTTCGGTGAGTTTTCTGGTTTGTTCTGGTTTCCTATTGGTCATTCCCAGATCGGATTGGCCTGAGGGAGAATGGGAGGGACACTCCAAACTCTCTGCTGCTGTGATTGGGGTTTTCCTGAATGTTCCTTCCACATTGTTGTTAATTTCCTTAATAAACCCCTTTTATCATGGAGCCATTAGTGGATCATCTCCTTTCTGTGCCATGCTATGCCATAACAGGAAGAGGTAAAATCATCACGAAGGCTTTGGGAAACTAACTCATGTTTTGCTAAATTAAGCCATTATAGTAATATATTTAGTTATGTTCCTTCAAAGGGGACCAGGGCAAAACCCAATCTGTATACCAGATGACATGATAGGTGGCATGATAAGGAACTCTAAATTGAGCATGAAATTGCAGGTGGCGATTTTACATCATGCTGTAATAACGATCTACTGTATTATATTCTGTACCAAACTATGACACTTATCTACGGTATGTCATAAACTGTCATGACCTCTCCTGTTTTATTAAGGATTGTTATGGAAATGTTACAAGGGCATTATGACGACCTACCGAAGAAATCATAATCAATTATACATCCCCAGCCAGAGCCAACCAAATATTATAAAACACTTTGCTGTCTTACTTGCTGACTTGTCTTGAAATTGGCTAAAATAATTTCGGTCCCCTTGTTTTCTTCTTTTTTGTTAACTAGAATTCCTCCAGAGGGTAACTCAGCTCTTATTCCCTCTATTGACACACCTGACGCTCACCGCAGCTGTTTTTGGGTCCCAGCTGGAAGTTCCTGTTTCAGGCCGTCTCCTTTTCCGACTGCCTATTGGTGAGAGAACTGAAGGGCGCGACCTTTGTGGAGGAAGCCACCAGAGGAACAGGAGCCCAGCATGGGGCTTTTGAGGGGAGTCGTGGGGGGTTCTAACGCGGGACATCAGTCTCACTTATAAGAGTAATAATTAATCTTTTCATTGCTTCTCTGACCCTGCATGAAAGAAATGGACCTTTGGCATTCCCGTGCTCCAGGATTTGACACCCAACCTGAAAGTGCGACCTTTATTTTTATCACCGTGGCTGCCAAAGCAATGACCTGAATGTACTTATTGATGGCTACCTCTCCACCGAAATAAATCAGGAAGCTCAAGTATCTTCTATTGCAGAATCGACTCTAAGCAGTTCCTGTTATAGTAAAACATTCCTCCTGCTGGTTATCTATCCGGTACATCGAGGATTGTTCCGTTCTTTCCAGATGGCACCTTACGATAAACAGATGCATTAGTCTGGAGTTAATTCTCTTACTGTGGATGCATACAAACGGTTCTTGTCACCATTTTTTTTCCGTGCTTATTCTGCCTTTCTGCCGCAATGCAGATTCACCTGCAGCAACTGCGCACGGCCAGTGAACTGCTAAACATATAGGTCTTCTTGCAGTGCACCTTCTGCGAGGATCTCAGGTTGGTCTGTGTGGGTAGCAGCCAAGAGCCTCGATTCTGAGGCTGACTCGATTCTGAGGCTGACTCACATTCACCACTATGTTACAGCAGTGAGTTTTTCCTGCCTTGACTAAGAAAAGGTCGTGGGTCTTTGCTGAATATTTTCTTTTAAACACGCTGCAGACGTGGAGTTTGTATATTTTCCATGCTACTCGTCGCCATCAATAGAGCAATTTATCAGTCTCTGTTCCTGCTAAATCCTGAAATGGATCAAACAGTGCCGTAATGGAAGACTTCATGTCCATCCCTCAGGGACTATCTGCAGACAGACAGACAGGAGCAGAGAGCAGCAGAGTACTAGTGTTTTCATCCTTGATACAATTTTCCTGCCGGAATCTGTGGCCCTATTACAATAACTCAGGTTTCTGTGTATGAAAGTCAGCATGAGCATCACAGATAACCCTGAAGTAACTTTTTGGTGCCTGTTATGGATATGAAATGTAAGTCGTTTAGGCGAAGAAGAGAAGCAAGTGTCTGTGTGCTGTGCTTCTGCTGGATCCCTGGCCCCCACATCCTGATGTTAAGCGAGTGCAGAACTGCGTCAGAGCTGGGTGAAGCCGGCACCTGCTGTGTCTGATTTGAATTCCATAAGCAAACATGAAGGTCCAATTATGCGTCCCTTGCGGCAGAGTGTCGACCCCCACGCTCCACCCCCGCCTCCAACAACTTGAGGCCTGTACACGAGCACCAGCATCAAAAGTGAAAAAAATTTTTAAAACGGTCATTCAGTACATTACTGCCATTGCGTCAGCTGTCAGATTGCATTATGTCAAGGTTTTCCACAAACACAGTAGGCGAGCCTGTTTGCTTACAGATGTGAAACAACTGATGTGTAACGGCGGGGGTGGGACACTAAAACAATTATGCTCTTGCAGAGAATTCATCACTATCAGCTTATGGGCAGCAGGGGAATGAATAATTACAGGCATCTTGGAACATTTACACTGTAGCGTGTGCAGTGCAGCAGTGCAAATACAGAGAGCGATATGCTCAGAGTCCAGTTAACATTATTCATCACTTCCACTCCATTCTGCAGCTCTGGAGTGGGACTGAGGTGAGACCCAGGCTGCTGCTGCCACGGTTCATACTCTCTGCCTTTTATTTATGGTAAAAATGGCTTTGCAAGTCAGATAATTCGCATTTAGCAAGCAGCATTTTGTCAATGTTGTTTATAATCAATAGCAAACCTGCTGAATGCCTTGGCTAGCTTAGGCTGCATTGAAACTTTGTCATGTTTTGATGACAAAATATGTCAGTCTTTATTTATATGGCAGTGTTTTAACCCCAAGGATTACAAAGTGCTTTACAGACATTTTAAATATAGTGTTATATAGAGACAAGCTATGTGGAACAACTGAACTGCACATGCTTGCTTTTCTGCAGTCCAGCTCACTGACTGGCCACCTCTTAAAGACACAGCGCCCCCTTGTGCCATGCTTCCCTCGGCTGCCCTCGTACGCCTGTTCCACTCGTGACGGCCACCTCTATTACACAGGGTCAAGCCGTCCTGTGTTTTTCCATTAACCTCACAGCTGTTAATTCCTGACTTACGCAGGCCTTGTGGGTGAGGCTCCTGTAAATATCAGACTTGGAAGCCACCTTGTCCTCCTTCTGGGCCCGCTTGGATCTAGAACCTTCTAGAGAGAGAGGGTTATTTTTAAAAACTCTGTCATAGGTCACTCTATTGCTTCATCGCCTTTTATCAAATGGCTTCCACAACTTTTTGGTGACCTATTTCATGGCTAAAGTTTTAAATTAGCTGGGACATATAAATGTTGGAAGACAATAGTATAATATGACTATTGTGGTATATCTGTGCCCCAGAATATAAAATTCAATTACAAAATACATTTATTAATTATAACTGAACAGAAACTAACTGGCTCACACAACAAACTCCGCCCTGCAGCACTACTGCCTATGGTATTATACAGTATAATTTGCAATCACTGGCGCCACCTTAAAAATGGAATACTTAAGTACAAGAACTTATTAATTACGCAAAATGGCAATGATCTGCAGCTTTGAAGTGGATAAGCAGTTGGAAAATGGATGTTTTACTATTGTTAATACCTAGAATGATACATATTATGTTTGGTTTTATTGGTTGTTACATGCTCTAGCAAACTGAATTGCAGACGGTTAGTTGTCGATTTGTTCAGAAGTGAATGTGCTCATTGTTGAATGAATGGCTCAGTTTTTCCTCCCTTTTCTCATTTCCTTTGAAGAACTGCAGTATTTTTCAGCACTTTTTGGTTGTTTTCATTACTAAATTCTTCAGTTATTGCTGCCAGGATAAGATTGGTGAAATTTGAACTATCAGGATATATAGTTGTCACTGTCGTTGTGGGATTTCCTCTGGTTTCGCACCACAGTCCAAAAACATGCTAAAATGGAGTTGCCAGAATTGCAGGTGTGTGTCTGTGTGCCCTGTGACGAGTTGGTGCCTGTAGCTTCTGGGAGAGGTTTCATATCCCCGTGATCCTGCATAGGACAAGCAGGCATAGAAAATGAATGAATGGAGGTTCTTTATTTCTGGTACAAACTAAATTGTGTTAAAAAAAAGAAAAAAAAACAGTGCACTGCATGCATCATGTTGCCAAAATGTTACCGTCAAGGAGCAGCCCGCGAACAGTGGACCCCGATGCAGAGCAGACACGAATCCAAAACAATAAACCAGAATCAGAGTCAGAAATGGGCGCTAGGGTCAGTAAGGCAGGAGGTCAGTGCTTGGGAGTGAAGGGAGAGGCAATCATGCGGGGAGATCGTTACAACCACACACACTGAGAGGGGGATCAAGGCACACACTCACCGGGAATTGGGTCTGGGAGGACACTCACTCCAAGACACACAGGCGGGAGAAAGCGGGGCAGCGATATGCTCACTAACCTGACATGTGCTGTGTTCCATTTACCTCGGAGGTCGGCAGTCGGAGCTGGGAATGACGACACACCCGATTCAACCACATTCCAGTACAAGAAGCCAAAAGCCATTTAGCAATACCTGGGCTATCCAAGTTCATTCTTAGCCATTGTTCAGAATACCAGATTTCTAGGCATGTTCCAGTTAAAATATCTGATGAGGAATTTGGAAATTCTGACATCCCAGTTGAAATGGAACACACCATCATTATTCCGGGGCTTGAGATTGGGAGAAGGAGCATGGCTGCAGAGAGTGATCGGGAACTGCCCTCACACTTACCTTGTTGAATAAATATTTTTTTAAATCATAAATAATAAATACACATTACTTAATGTTTGATATGTTACTTACCCTCTGTGCTGACCCTTATAGTATTTGGATGGATTTACTGTAACTGTAAGAGCATACTGTAAGAATAAAACATACCACACAAATTTTAGTAGGGAACCTAAGTAACAGATTGAAGTTTCAAGGTGGAATGATTGATTGGTTCACTTCCACTTGATTACTGAAATTCCAAAGCCAGCAGGTTTCTGTACTGCAGGGAAGGTCAGTGTCTTGCTTCCTGTTTGCTTGGGCAGGATAGTTTTAAGAATGTCATCCAGTGTTGAAGTTAGGTCATATTTTGGGCACCCATGGTTCGAATAAAATATAATCATTGACAAGCCTTGTATAGATGGCCACTGTGCCCTGGAACAGCTGATCAAGAGTTACATCATTCAAACAAATCCATCCATCCATCCATCCATCCATCCATCCATCCATCCATCCATCCATCTCATCTTCTACACCCACTTGTCCTATGCAGTTTTGCTGGGATCTAAAGTCTATTCTGGAAGCTACAGGCACAAGGCAGGGAATAACCCAGGATGGGGCACCAACCCATCGTGGGCACTCAGAAAATAAAAAATAAATAATATTTATGTATTTATTCATTCATCCATTCATTCATTCAGGTTTACTGTGTATTTCTGGAAATCGTGAGTCTTTAAAAGAAGCCGTTAAGAAATAAATAATAAACTGAAAATGTGCATCTGCAAGATTCAAATAACCCTGCGTCTCCTCTAACACCTTTTCAAACTGTCCAGTACAAACTTCAATAACCGCCATGTTCACAGCTACATGTATCTGTCAGCTTCTGTGATTTACATGTTGCAGTGGTTATGTCCAAATTACTTGCTCCTTATGTGGACAGTAATCTGGAATGGCTTCATCGCCTGAGCCTAAGGGACTCTTTATTCAATTAAAGATGGGGTGCATTTCTCTCTCACGAGGCTGTGACGTAACAGGCTTGCTCTACTTTTACTGTGGAAAATATAGAGTTGCCATGGCGTTTCCGTGGCTTGCCAAAGCTGAGAGCACGGAGAAATGCAAACCTGAGTTACAGACGTGAAAATGTAGCAGTCCTTCATTTTCCTCTTATCCCAGTTACCTCTTAACAGGGCATTTTCTAAGGTCACAATCTGTACTGTTATCAAACGATTACAATATATTTTGTAGTGTCATGTTACGATTTTCCTTTTGTATACCGTATGCTTTATTTTACTTTTACTTTTTTTCTTTCTCTATTACTAATCTTAGCTCCTAGTCCAATCTGCTGGAGCCATTTTTCAAACAACAAATTCACAGCTTTGCAGAATGAAGTGTTAAAGTGCTATATATTTTTTTTTAATCAGGCGTAGGAAAATAGAGAAAAAAACATACAGTAACATGAGGTTTTCCTCCAGTATAGTTCTGCATTAATTAAATTGTGCTTGGATCATCTGTCAGTCACTGCAGATTCAGACAGGGTGCTTTTGACCTGGACTTTGGTTGTTTTCTGTAAGTAAAGATAAATCATATTTTTGGTGCCACCCTTGAATCACATTGAGTGGGAGGCAGAAAGGTCAGCAAAATGGCTGAATACTATTTCAATAGGAATACATTTGGTTCCCTGGACTGGTAAAAACATTTCAGGTGGTTAAGGGCTACGGCCATATATCAGGTGAACACTTTCTCTCAAGTGCCGCATCAGGACTCTCTTCTCCCTTAAAGCAGAATGAGAGAGAATGGGTGGAATGACCTCAATTTTCAGGCTTGTGATTTACCCATTTCCTTCAGCCCTCTGTGAACTATAAAGCAGGGCCGGTGTGTCCTTCAGCGTGGAATCCTTGGACTACGCCATAAAATGTTAGGTGGTATTGATCCACCCCAGCCGTCAGTGTAATGGAATCTGCCGGCTTTTTAGGCTTTTTGTGTGCCTGAGCCATGCGCCTTCACTGCAGAAGCACGCTGTCAGCGTGGGAGGCTGTCAAGGGATGTGTGGGATTCAACTAATTGAGGATGAAGAATATTGGTTTAACCCACAGAGTCTTACAGAACCGTTTATAGCACTAAAATGCGAGTGGACGGGATTTCATTATAAAATTATTTTATTCAGTTCATTTTCACGTTTGATTATGCAGGGGATAGAAAAAAATCAGTGAAATTTTATGGCATACAGAAGGACATTTTGGAACTCTAGATAGCAATTAGACTTCCTCTCAGAAAAGGCTTTGTGCTATTTAATAAAACTTGCAAAAGGAAGATTCCATAAAAAAGAGTGCATTTAAGGGTTGAAATAACTTTTCTGGCATAAAGGTTATAGCTGAAGACTGAAATGGAATAAGGGCATCTCCAGTCTTATTCATACATATGCAAAGCAGGGGCCTTGAATGAGGCATGAAAAGAATTTCTCTTAAATTTTATTCTCTTCACTCATGTTTGACTTAATCGTTTTTATTTTCTACAATACGCTTTGCATATATATGCTTTTTCTTGTAATATCAACTCAAGGGGTAATTGTGTCTTACTGATCCACATATTCAGCCGGACCTTAAATACAGCTTCACTCAAATACTCAAATGCTCAAATACTCACGCTTATACTATGAACACATACTGTGAGTCTTTTTTGTACATAAAACTGCCAAAAACCCCTGTGTGTACATGAAATGGTTATTGAGCATTTGGTTTTGTGTTATCGCCCCCTATTAAAATAATACAGTAACTGTGGGCAACATTTGAAAGACCCTCTACACTTTCACACTAGGACCAGCTAAACTAAAAGAAACAGACCTGGGATAAATTCACTATTCACTTGTGAGTTTCTTTCGGCAGGGTAAAAGGGTTTTAAGGACACGCACACTGCACTCGTTTTGATCCACCTTCTCCACACTTTGCAGGATCTTTCATGTTGGAGTCACAATTAGGACCAGATTATTCACGTAACATTCACAGACTCACCAAAATAGGTCAAAGGCCTCAGTCAAGGATTTCAGTCTTTAAATTCATTTTAATGTCTCATAAAATCGTTTCAGAGGACATTGCTAGGCATGATACACCTTGACCATGATTAAAATGATCCACTGTTTGTACCACAGTAGGCCTTCTGTCGGTTGGTACGCCTCCACTTGGCCATCCTTCCCGTCCTGGCCGCTCAATACCCTACCATCGCTTCGTGGTTTTTCCCTCCTTGGACCGCTTTCAGTAGGGACTCCCCACAGCTGATTGTAACCAAGTCGTCTGGCCATAACGATTTGCTCCTTATCAAAGTTCCTCAGATCTTTACCCCTGCCGATTCCTTCGGCATTCGACACGTCAGCTATGAGTACCAAAATGTTTGCTTGGCATGTAATATATGCCAGACCATTTTTATGATGGTCAATATGATTCGCTTCTCATTGGGGTGACATAATGTTTTGGCTCACTGGTGTATAACAAGAATAAAGTATAGGGTGTCAACATAGGCTTAAGGTTGTTGTATAAACTGTTTAATGCACTGTCAATGAATTTCAGGACAATATATGTGGCGAATATAAAAATCTGGTGGGGACTAGGTGAGCATGAAACATTCTTTCTGATTAATTGTTGTAATAATGTCAAGTCAATTTTAGCTTAATGTATTACTGGAATGAATGAATCTGTCAGTTCACCCTTGTGTATGTAGCTGCATTTTATAAGTCTATATAGAACGTTATTTCCTTAAACAATTCGACAGCCTTATGTTCCTGTATGTGGGGATGTAATTCCAGACTAAAACCTAAGGTGATATGGGTGGATAAAACCTGTCCTACCTTATATAGATTGATGTCACTGGAAACTGCTCTCTGGAACAGGATCCTGATTATGCATACAGACTTGGGTGGAATCTCCTTCTGGTATACAGCTGAAGTTATCAGGTTCAAGTATCAAATGTTTACTTGTTTGCACCACACTATAGAACATGTGAACCTGAGATGGAATGGGAATTGTTGAATATTCAAACCAAACTGGGCTGGTTATTATAAAAGGTGCTATTTCCTGCTCCTCCTGCATTTAACTTTTCTTCAAACAGAAGTCTTTCTTCTTTAACTAAGTGCCTTTTACGCTGTGCTTCTCAGTAGTTTTGTGCTACTTGTAAACCTGTACTTCATAATACACTAGAGTAATGACTCTATCGTGACAGTCTATTAAACCGCCAAGCAACAATCTCCCCGATTCCCAATTCCACAGGACAGCCAAGAATTATTCTGAAGCAAAATGCCAAGTTTTATGTGATAAAAATATAAATCCTGTGGTGTTTTGTTCTGTTTTTGTTTGAGTTATTGATGTCGGAAATGGTTCTACAGGGATACACCACTTGACCTGTGTCAGTCCTTCTCCACAGAAAATGTAACGTGGGGAATCTATTTAAAACAGAAAAATACTTAGAAAACCTAATTCTTATTCCAGTTCAAGACAAACCCAATGACAGAAACACATATTTCTAGCTAATACATTAACTCCTTTCCATACATTGCATATTTGATCCCATACTTACAGACCAAGTCAAGTTACATTTACATTTGTGTATTTTGTCCAAAGTGAGACAGATAATACATTACATGCATACAGCTGTCAGGAGACAGCGAAGGATAAGAGAAGCTAGGGTGAGCTTCCACTGCAGTTTTGCAAATATAAGTAATATTGGAGCATATAGAAGCTCTACAACATCTTTCACACAAAGCAAGAACTTAATAAGACAACTATTCAAATGAAAGACAAAGTGCAACACTAAAAGCATTCAGGGAGCACTAGAAACCAATAAGTAATCATAGCTAAGAAGTTCCCGGCACAAATGGGTTTTGAGCTTAAAGGTTGAGAAAGAATCAGGTGACTGGATGTGGTTTGGTGGCTCACTGCACCACCATAGCACCACATCTGAGATACGTCTGAAGTGACATTTCTGGAGTGGAGAAGGGATCTCCTGGTGGTGTTGACTTGCTTACGGAAGAAGGTGACATGGGATTTAGGTGTTGATAATTGTCTTAACGTAACAGATATCAAGAGTCTGATTCCAGGAATGGGTACGTGGTGTGAGACACCAGGCAACTCACTGAAACGAAGCGGAATGTTCCATCTTCACAACGGGCAGTGTTGAAATATGAAAATATTACTGACTGAAAAAGTGTGCATATTAGTCCTGGTGCTAGATTTTGTCATTACCATGCATGTGAACCACATACATTTCCATATGGAATGGGGCAGGATACATTGTAATGTATTTATAAACCCTTTCAATGATTTATCATTATAATATTTTATTAAATTATTTAATAATTTTGAACTGTCAAATGTGCTCATGAAATCTCTAAATATATTCAAGAGGGACATCTGCTCCTTGAATTTTTAGCCCCTTGCTGTTGAATGCATTTAAATGTGTGCTACCCTGTGCAGTGATATATACAGATAACACTCTCCATATTAAAAGTGGTCAGTACAGTAGTGCATCATATGCAGGGCTGGTGTGTCCTTTCTGGGCTCTGCCCTCACTGTGACCCTGTACTGAACAGGTAGTCCAATAGGTCATGGAAGATGAATGGATGTGTTGAAAGTGACCAAAACTTTCTAAATCAGTTTCTGCATCTAAAATAGAAGAGTTCACTCTTAACGGTTACTTTATGTTACATTGCATATTGATTTTACGTAAGCTTGGTAGATGCATGGTGTTATGAAAGTTGTAATTATTCAGGCTTGAAATGGCCTTTTTCACTCTGACCACCTGCCCCTCACAAGGATGCTATTTGTAATGTACGTAGATATTAAAAATTAAAGCTGTATGTTGGGTTTCTTTCCTGCACTACAAGGTTACCCAATACAGCAAGCAAAACCACTCAAACTAATAGGATGTAAGGGTGCACAAGTCTTCTACATAGTGTGTTTTATCTGGTCACCTCCATTACAACTAAGACCAGCAACACTTCCTCTTTATCCCTTCCTCCCTCCTAGATAAACGGCACTTCAGAAAGGCAACAGAATGTCTACTGCACACATTCTTCAAATACAGTTTGTTCACATTCATTTAAAATCTGCATCGTAAATGTTCTCATGAGATTTAACATTCATGTGAGGAATAATGCGGGAATTAGATTGATTAGTTCCCATTCATCTAGAAACAAAGGTGCAGACAGGCTTAAAAACTCACAGCATTAGAGAGGAAACTTGAAACAAGACAGGAAAATCATGCGAGACGGTAAAGAGGTGGAGAGATTTATAATCCTAGAGCACACATTGTGATGACAGTATAAAGTGTTATCAATTATGCAACCAGCAACTCAATACCTTTAGAATAAAGAAAGCAATCTGACTTAGCAGAACTGTGTTTGTGCATACAGGGAAAGTATAAGGGAGAGTGATTAGTGGTTTAGCACTATTAAGGAAAAATGTTTGAAGGATGAAAGTTTTTTTCCCTTCCAGTAGAGTGTCTGAGAGAGTTTATACTTTTTTTCCTTGTTGAAATTCATTTGCTGAAAGTAATTTCAAAAGCAATGCATCCAACTCAGGCTGAAATTACGTATGCATTTATAATTAAACATTTTTGACATTTGAAATATATTTGGCATCAGAAGGAGTTTTGTAAATGAAAACTACAGATCTTTAAAATGACTTCTTTTAAAAAGCACATTATTACAATGTTTCTGTGTCTGAGATTCTTAACCAAGGCCTGTACCCTCAGGAATGTGTTCTCCTTTACTAACACAATCCAATTTTACTGAATGACTGGATTTTACTGAATGACTAAATAAACACTGGCATGGCAGCCATTTTGCTGAGCTATTCCGGGCTGACTGTGCATAAAAATAAATGGAGAAATAAATCTGCAGGTTCGGCATTCTCAGGGGAAAGAACACAAGAAACCGTGTTTTAATTGCAGGTTGAACATTAACAACAACAACAGGGAACTTGGCATAATTATCTCACAGTACAATCTCTATGAAATATTTAACTTGATCTGAATGAAACAAACTTGTTTTGTTTTGGGAGGGAAATTTTAATTTGCATACATTTACAGGGCAGCATTAGCTGTTTTAGCTAATTGTAGACAAGCTCCCAAAGTGACTTTAAGAGGGATTTGTTTTCTAATTGCACACAAAGGTTTTTTATAAAAACTTATTCTCCTTGTCCACTGTTCACTCACTGTTTGAGGGCAGGTAACATTCTTCAGGAAGCAGCAGACCAAACATGCATAATACGTTTTAAATTTTCAGATGGTTTTCATTAGGCTGACCAGGGCTATGCTCCATCCATAACAATACGGCAGCTTGTGGACCTACCAGACACTGAGCCTCTTCCGCGTCTAAGCCCGTGCTGCTGGGATATTAGGTTTCAGAGTTTCAGTGCTAGCTCCCTGTACTAAGCCTCATCCATTATCAACGGGCTACCTGAGGCTTTAAAAAGGTGGACATGCTACCTCCAGACATAATAATGAAATAGATACAGAGCATAGAAATAATGAGGAGCAAAGCACAGTGTTGCACTGGATACTGAATAGCAGTGATATTACTGTCTGACCCCCAACTTCTACAATGAATAGCTCAATGATGTTACAGAGCATGTAAAGGTTATACTGACTGCTCTCTCCTTTGCAATGTTTGTTAGACCTTATTTAAACTTGGTCTTGTTCATCACTACAGTTGATGGTACTCTAGCCACTTTACTACAGTATTGCTCCTTGGCAAATTTTGTGACCTGCAGGGGAACTGAGGACCTTAAAAATCTAGGCCCATTGCATTTCTGTGCCTTGCCTATGTTTTATTCCAAATTATGTAGAAAACACTTTAATTTTCTACATAAACACTTTAATTTGTCAAAATGGTCCCTGATAATGAATTGAAGTACAAAAATCAACTGAGATTTATAGGGTGAAATTTTACTATAAGAGAAAATGTCTAAATAGCTATGCATAGTCTCTATATATTAACATGCTTTAATTGATTAAGGAGCACAGGTGGCTGGGACACAGAACTCAGGTCCCAATTTTATTGTGATAGATGTTAGTATGATCTACTGTAGTAACCATAAATTGAACAATTAAAGAAGTAAATTGATTCATTTCAAATTCAGAAGCATTTAATAACATCTTACATAAATGATTAAAAATGTTTAGTACTTAAAAAAATAATACATTTTTATAGCATTTGAAGACACTGCATAATGAATTCTGCAGTTCTTGCTAATGAGATTGTGGAAGAAATGAGAAAATGAGTTTTTAAAAATGATGTTCATATACTCCCAGTATATGTTGTAAGAGAAACAATTCTTGTGGATGTAAGCAGATGGCGTTTTTTCAAAAATGACCCAATCGTTGACAAAGATGCACATGGCACATTAACCTGTGACCCTGACCAGCATCCGTGTGTAGAAGATGGATGAATGGATGAATGAGAGTTTTCTCATTTGTATACCTAAAGGATTGTGTAATCATGAACAAAAGAACTGAAACAGCCCGTGGTGTGATGGTTTGGGAAATTTAACACAAACACTAATGTTCCAGTTTATGCACCAGTTGCAGTGCCTTTGAGCACAATAACTAGGAAGACTAGAGTAAAATATCCACTCATATAAACAGAGCTACTTTGTAATAAAGTTTCAACCAAGTAAATAAATGTAAATCTTACAGTAATGTTATTATGCTGGTAGAGTTTCCTCTTCAGCACTGTGTGGCCTCGCCTCTGAAACAGGTATGACTTTCTACAGAAACATTTTTTAATATAATACTACAAAAAATATAATGGTCGACTGTCAAGAAAGAAAATGCCAGATAACTGCTGATTGCTGTAAGCTACATAAAATGGACATAATATGAAATACGAAAATAGAAAAAACAGTATGTAAAATGTTGAAAACTCATGTTAAATACAGGTTTGCATAATATTTAATTTCAGCATGTCTAGACATTTTTGGATCTATTAGCACAAATTGCAGCTGTTGTGCTTAATGGAACTTGTTGTGCCAGTGCAATCAGAGTTCTTTTAACTGGGAAAGAAAAACCGTGCTTAAAAAAAGTAATAAAATATACTGGATAGTGTAGATTGTACATAACTGATTTATTTTATTTTGATGATTATTTCAATTGTCATAGTTCTAATTAGTAGGCATATGAAGGGTTTGGTATATGTGTGACATTTTAAAGTATTATTAAAACCAAATTTCCCAAAAGCCTAGTTCCTACGGTAAATCGGAGTCCCTGGGGGTGCCCCCTAACCCCTTCAAAGATTAAATACATATTTGGTCACTGAGTTGGTTCTGTTCAAAATGAGCCAGCATTGACTTTCTGTTGTGGTGCATAAAAATGGCGGAAAAGAAATATAGACAGAAATAAAAGAGAGTGGCCATTAACAGACGGCAATCTATCTGATAATAGAAATCATTAGAGAAGCGTCATAAATAAATAATGTGTCCTCTTTCGTTCTAGCCCTGTCTTTCTCAATCTTTTCCTTTCTAGCTTTCCTCTCCTCTGCTCATGCACTGCACCGCTCTCTCTCTCTCTCTCTCCTGTTGTACAACTTCCCTGAATTTATTGGAGAATAAAAAGGGAGACTTAATTGAAATCTAATCGAGTCGATGGAGGCGAGTGGCATGCATTTAAAATGAGGGACGCTGTTTGCAGGACAGAGAGGATTGTCAGATAAAGAGGAGCAGGGCAGATGAGAGGACATTGACTAGGGTCACATGGTGGTTCTGTTTGTTGCTGTGTTGTCAGTTTATCATATTTTGATTGTATTTAAAGCATCTACAGTTTCAATGGAGCCCTAACAGAGAGGTGATGGCCTGCACAAAAGTACAAGCACTAGTATACAATTACTTTACAGAATTACCTTATAGAATTACATTACACATTTACATTGGTCACACAAATTATACAGTATAATACATGTATAGGGGAAAGGATCAAGGATTAATGATTTAAGTTTTCATTCAATTAAATTATTCGTTAGTTGTTGACACGGTTTCAGTATATTTACCATACAAGTGTCACATGACTGTTTCACTGGAAGAGGTGCATGCCCACTTGGATTATGGTGCAGCAAAGTTGGTGGAGTGGTGTCTCTGAAGCTGGGGATCTGTGGTAGCAACTAGAAGGTTGCTGGCTCAAATCCTGTGAATCCCCAAAGTGATTCTACTCTGTTGGGCCCTTACCCTGCAATTGCTTAGTCCTGGGTATGATGTTAATCTACATCCAGCCCTATAAGCAGGTCCTCCAACTAACTGGGAAAAATGTGGCGGTTGCTGGCAGGATTGGCACCCCAGTCTCTGGAAAAACTCCCAGTGGTCCTTTTGGACTAGTGTGGTGCTGAGGTATCACCTGCTGCATGCCTGTGCTCAGGTTCTCATCCCTGAGGTCTGTCGTGTTGTGGGTGTGGCAACACTGTAATCAGCGCATGCTCCTTACATCAAGGTGGATGTAATGATGTGTTTATTTCAGGTCCTGAATCACAGATGTTTTCTTTTCCATAAGACTGATGGGAAACAAGCAGCAACAATAAGCACAACACTAACCTGCTCAGTAGTGGAGACTTATTTTTATGTTCTGCCATAAAATATTTTATTCTGTCATGCCTTCTTTTAAATAGGCAATGACCGTTTACATTGGTGCTGTGGCAACTGTCATAAAATATAATGGTAGGATTATGCAAGAATTCTTCATCAACAAAAATTTTAAAATACCTTAAAATGCCATAGTGCCTAGCATGCTTGATTTATTTCTAAAATTTCAAAAGCATAACATTTGTGGAATTGGAATTTATAATACAAAATAGCAAAAACTTATTTGAATGCTTGGATTAAGTCATTTTAATCGACAGATTAAAACTCCAGACTTTATTCCAAATCAAGATGGTGACTCTTGTTTATAGAGAGAGACCTTTATAGAACTATATTCCTGTTAGCTTGTAATCATTTTTTCCCCTTTTGTGAGTGATATTCTGATTTGCTACCAAAGTTACTTTGAGTTTGTTGCAACCACAAATATCAGAAATAACAAAACAATTGCACCTATTAAGGTAATATCCATCCACCTCATATGTCCTATGCTTGGTGTTTGTTTGCATTTATGCTCTTATGTTGAACTAATCATTACATGCTGATAGCAGCAAAAACAATTGCTTTTCATAGGTTTCCCAATTTCAGCACTTTGGTTTATGCTGCAGAATATAAAGTGTCCGCTTAAGTGTTACAGCTGCACTCTGGCGGCTTTTCTGCTTTTTAGGCTCAGTGATACAGTTTAACTTCATTAGGTCAAGATAAAAGCTTAGCTTCCCATCTCATACAAATAGGACATAACATAACACTTTGAAAGCCATTTTGTGATTTTAATCTAGAAATTCTCCACCCATTATATATTAGGAATTAAAGATGGAATAGCATTACATTTGTGAGGATAGCGGCCTTTCATATGTTTTACTGGCAATTACACTCCTGTTTACTTCAATAAACATTTCCAATTAACACTGGAAACTGGAAACTGCAGATGGATTTTGTTCTTTGATGGATCTTTGCCCCTTCCGATTTATTCTGATTTAACGTACGTATTGTACGTTACTGAAACAGGCCAGAGTCCATTTTCTATAATCCATAATCCATTCAGATCTACAAGTTTCATGCATTTAAAGATCTATTGTTTCTTTTTAAATAATATCCATAGGTCTCTGGGTCAAGATATTCACTTTCAGCATATTATGGTATTGCATGTGAGCACACTGAAAAAGCTGATTTAGGTGTGATGACTACGCGCAAAGGAAAGCAACAAAAATTAAGATTTGCATATTAACTTAGCGA
>JAODJW010000106.1:11321102-11338329 GCA_026777045.1 Hyperopisus bebe | reverse complement strand
ATGCATTTCTTTGTTTCAACACTTATATTTGTTTCATCTTCTAAAAATACAAGATTTTTAGATTATTTTTGAATGGATTGACACCACTAGTGCTCCTGATTATGGCCTTTGCCCTTACCTGTGTTGTATGTCTAACGACCTACTGTGTGTCCGCCTTCCTGTCTAGCGTGTAACCTTTCTGCTTTTGGTTGCCATGTTTTTGAAAAGCATTGTTGTTCCTTATTGTGCCATCCTTTTAAGGACTGATATAAAGGGCAACTTTAAGGACTGATATAAAGGGCAACTTTAAGGACTGATATAAAGGGCAACTTAGTGTGAAACCATCTCGCCTCTTTTGTTCGCCTTGGCCTGGCCTGTGCGGCGCCTGAATAATGCCGTAAACAACTGAGCACAGGGTTGATAAATCAAAGGAAACATTTCTTTCATGACTGTGATACATCCAAGAAGCTTTAGAAAGTCTATACATGCATAAGTATTAAGTCTGATAAGTATAGAAGAAAGGTTCTGAAAAAACAGGCCAACTTGAAATATGCTCTATGATAAACCTAAAGAAAATTGAGTGAGAATCTTGAAAGGAATTTTAGTAAAATGACTTGGCTGCCAGTGTATTAAGCAGCGCTCTGAAAAGAATTATAGTAAAACACTTAGTAAGCTGACCAAAATATTCTCTGACTTAATGTTATAGAACAAAAAAATATTTAAAACCCACATTTATCTATCCGTTTCCTCAATTGCTTTCCATTGGACACTTTTGCTATATCAGGGAAAAACCCGAAATGACTGAAAGTACTCTTGAAATATCCTTTGTAAAATGACAAAAAAGTCCATTCATCAGTATTCTGTGCAATAATTACTAGCTTTCCCAAGACATAGAGGAAAAGTACCATCTCCAAAAAATGTCTTAGGCTGACACACTGCATCATATCCGTTCATGGATTTCAGTGCTTATAAGACAGTTTCTTCAAATAATACTAGTAAATAAATGTGCACTCTCTGTTTCTAACTTCAGTACCTAAACCCCAGTGTACATTGTATACCTACCCAGCAGAAAACATTAAGACTGAATCTGGTTCCTCATTAAACACTTTGATGAGCACTGACAAAGAATGCATGAGAACTTTATGATTTTCCCAGCCAGACTTCAAGTTTTTATTAAAATTAAAGAGATGACTGTTACACTGCATACTGAATGGTATTTCTATGAAATATCATGTCAAATCCTGTTCAGTTAACACAACATCCAAATATACAACAAAACAGTTGGGACACTGTGTAAAATGCAAATAAAAAGAGAATGCAATGATTTACAAATCATATAAACCTACGTTTAATTAAATATAGAACAAAGACAACATCAGATGTTGAAACTGGGAAATGTTACTGTTCCAAGAATAATATATGCTCAATTTGAATATGATGCCAGCATCATGTTTCAAAAAAGTTGGGACAGGGGCGTGTTTACTGCTGTGTTACATCACCTCTTCAATACAACACTCTGTAAACATTTAGGAACTGAGGAGACCAATTACTGGAATTTTGAAACGTTTGAAATGTTATCCCACCAGCCTGTATGAATCTTTTAATGATATTATGTACCGTAGATGATGAAATTACCAAATTCTTTGCAATATTACAGTGAAGAACATTATTCCTAAATTGTTGCACTATTTGCCCACAGTCTTTCACAGAGTGGTGAACCTCTCCCCATCTTCACTGCACAGAGACTCTGCCTCTCTGTGAGGCATATATGCCTCATATAGACCTTTTACCAATTAATCTAATTAGTTTTAATATTTGATATGAGGTCTATTGTCAATTAAATATGGGTTTACATAATTTGCAAATCATTGCAATATGTTTTTATTTACATTTTACTCAGCATCCCAACTTTGTTAGGAACTGGGTTGTATTTCATTCAACTTCATATTCTCTGGAGATGTCCATTATATACATATACACAGAGCTACAATTACTGGCCTATTTCAAATATCAGCTAAAGCCGTACTTATAATGCATAAATTAGGGCTGGGTGATAAGGCCAATAATGTTATTGCAATAAAAATGTTCATACCAGTCAATATTGATAATTATCACAATGTAAAACCATTATTTTCAATAATAATTCATTACTTCTTTACTTTGACACTCTATTTCTACTGAAAATTCCATTAGGATTCCCCTTAAACAAATTCCCCTTAGAAAATGAGAAGAATGAAAAACTGAATGGACTGCAAACTGAAATCTATTTTTAATAAATAAACCATATAATATTTTTGCCTTAGGGTGTACCAAACAGAGACAGTATGGTCTATTGCTGGGTTTCTTTCTCTGACTGCCTCACTGCTTGTTACAGTGGGCAGGTGGTACTGAAAAATAAAATTCTGTGTCCCATTTTGAACCAATATGGGACACAACTAAAAGATGCAACACTAATTGCTGGTGTTTGTGATTGTAAGCACTTGCATTCTACATGTTCTACTGGTTGGCAATGCTTCAAGTGGTTCGATAAATTTGAAGTATTTTCAGTTTTAGTCAGCACCAGTCTGTTGCGTGTTGTAGGCTTATTTAAAAATGCCAGAGTACTATCAAACCACCGATGTCTTCTTACCTGGTTTATCCACAATATCTCCCTTTTAAAAAGATGTCGTAGCTGCTGCGCTTTCTTCAGCAACACTGAAGTTTACTCTGAGGGAGGCTTTTGTGAACAGTGCGAGTGCTTTGGTCGAGACGTTACACAGAATTCTAGAATTCACAGCCAAGATCAAACCACTCTGTCTCACTGGGAAATTTATGGAGGGGCAAGTTAACATTGTAGAAAATGGTCTGGTTTGCAATATGTGTTTTATTTTGTTGAAGACTAATACTTTCTAGAGTGCATTGTAAGGTACCTGACTTTAAATGGACTTTTGGCCCTATTGCACACCTAGAGCATAGCGGCACTCGGCGTGATGCAGTCACTGCTAGCTTGAGCCTGACGCCGCGGCCATGTCGTTTAAACAGCAAATGTACTGATCTGTTGCTCATCTGTGTTGCTCATCTGTGCACCCACGGGAGTGTTGGCGTAAAGTGAGGTGTGGGCAGGTATATTTTTGTCTCATTGCTGTCATGAGACAATGGAGAGTGATTGACCAATAAAAACCAGTTCTGACGACAATGCTGAAGCATTTCATTGTTGTTTTAAAACCATTGTCAAGGTACACTATATGGAAAAGAAGTATTTGGACACCTGGCCATTAAACATACAGGAACTCTTATGACATCCCATTCTAGGCATCGATATGGATTTGGTCCCCCCTTTGCAGCTATAACAGCTGCCACTCTTCTGGGGAAACTTTCCACAGTATTTTGTACTGTGTCTGTGGGGGGGGGGTTTGGTTTGCCCATTCATCCAGAAGAGTGTTTGTGATGTCAGGCACTGATGCTGGTGGTCAGTCAAGTTCTTCCACACCAAACTCTGCCAACCATGTCTTTATAGAACTTGCTTTGTGCACTGAGGCAAAGTCAGGCTGGAACAGAGAATAGACTTTCCCAAGCTGTTCCCACAAAGTTGGAAGCATATAATTGTCCAAAATGTTTTGGTACGCTGAAGCATTAAGAGTTCCCTTCACTGCAACTATGGGGCCTATCCCAACCCCTGACAAACAACCCCATACCATTAACCCTCCCCCACTAAACTTTACAGCTGGCACAATGCAGTCAGGCAGGTAAGGTTCTTGTGGCATCTGCCAAACCCAGACTCATCCATCAGACTGCCAGACAGAGAAGCGTGATTCGTCATTCCACAGAACACGTTTCCACTACTCCCGAGTCCAGTTGCGGTGTGCATTACACCACTCTGTTCGGTGCATGGCATTGAGCTTGGTGATGCGAGGCTTGGATGCAGCTGCTCGGCCATGGAAAACCATTCCATGAAGCCCCAGCGCACAGTTTTGTGCTGGAGTTAATGCCAGATGAATTTTGGAACTCAACATAAGTCAACAGAGTGCATGCGCTTCGACACTTAGTGACTTCTCTCTTTCACTTCATGTGGTCCTGCCACTTTGTGGCTGAGATTCTGTTGTTACTGAACGCTTCTACTATGCAATAATACCACTTACAGTTGACCATGGAATATCTAGCAGGGAAGACATTTCAGATACTGACTTATTGCAAAGGTGGTATCCTATCACAGTACCATGCTTGAATTCACTGAGCTGTTCTGAATGACCCGTTCTTTCACAAATGTTTGTATACCTGACTGCATGGCTTGGTGCCTAATTTTATATACCTGTGGCAATGGGTCTGAATGAAACACCTGAATTCAATGATTATGAAGTGTGTCCCAATACTTCTTTCCACATAGTGTGCTAACATGTGCCCATGCAAAAGCTTAAAAATTAAACAACTACAATGTGAAAGATCATTATTGTGTATATTGTGTATATTAATGTGTCATCACGGCTAGTCATAATGTTTATCGCAATTATCATATTGCAGTAGTGATGAACAAATTCATACCACTTTTGGCATTGTGCGGCCATTCAGGTGATGCCAGAAGACAGTGATGATCCCCCCCCCCAGTACACTTCTACCAATAAAGCATGCCTGTTTCTTGTACTGTTATGTTGCGTACCCCTTTACTTTGTGTTGAGGCCTGACCTACAGTAGACTGTGACATGAAGTTGTCTATACAAAATAATCTTAAGTATTAAGCACTTTTATTTAACTTCAAGTTACTTATTGCTTTGTATTTATGAAGTTTTTGCTTGTTGCTGTTCATACTAAATGTGCTCTTGTAAAGGCACAATTGGTTAATTAAGTGTGAAATATTCATTATACAAGAGGGATAACAGTAGTGCATGTGGATGTGTGGATGAGTGTGTACATCCTCTATTATTCATTAAATACACTACCATTGAAACGTTTGTGGTCACTTAGAAATTTCCTGGTTTTCCATGAATACATACATTAAATGAGTTTGAACTGGAAATATTGCTGAATAGATAGGCAATAGTCATTGACAATGTTAGAAATAATCATTTTTTCAAAATTAGAACAATAATTGCCTTTTAAACTTTGCTTTCATCAAAGCAAACCTTGTAGACCTTGGGCATTCTAGATGTCAATTTGCTGAAGTAACTGTGTGCTTCCTGAAGCATCTCCCACAAGTTGAACTGGCTTGATGGGTATTTCTTATGTACCATTGGGTCAAGCTGCTCCCATAACAGCTTAATAGAGCTGAGACCCAGTGACTCTGCTGGTCACTCCATCATACACAGAACACCAGCTGACTGCTTCCTCCCTAAATAGTTCTTGCATAGTTTGTAGCTGTGTTTGGGTCGCTGTCCTGTTTATAGGATGAAATTGGCTCCAATTAAGCACCGTCCATAGGGTGTGGCATGGCGTTGCAGAATGGAGTGATAGCCTTCCTTCTTCAAGATCCCTTTTACTCTGTACAAATCTCTCACTTTACCATCAGCAAAGCAGCCCCTGACCATCACATTGCCTCCACCATGCTTGACAGATGTTATCAAGCACTCCTCCAGCGTATTTTCATTTGATCTGTCTCACAAACGTTCTTCTTTGTGATCTGAACATCTCAAACTTAGATTCATCTATCCATAGCACTTTTTTCCAATCTTCCTCTGTCCAGTGTCTGTGTTCATTTGCCCATCTCTGTCTTTTCTTTTTATTGGCCATTCTGAGATACAGCTTTTTCTTTGCAATTCTGCCTAGAAGGCCAGCATCCTGAAGTTACCTCTTCAGTGTTGACATTAAGGCTGGTCTTTTGCGGATACTATTTAATGAAGCTGCCAGTTGAAGACCTATGAGGCGTCTGTTTCCCAAACTACACACTCTAATATATTAATCCTCTCGCTCACTTGTGCACTGGGGCCTCCCTCTCCTCTTTCTGTTGTGGTTAGAGCCTGTTTGTGTGGCTCCCAGAAGGGAGTAGTACACAACATTGTATGAGATCTTCAGTTTCCTGGCAATTTCTTGCATGGAATAGCATTCATTTCTCAGACCAAGAATAGACTGATAAGTTTCAGAAGAAAGTTCTTTGTTTCTGAACATTTTGAGCTTGTAATCAAACCCACAATTGCTGATGCTCCAGATACACAAGTAGCCCAATGAGGGCCTGTTTTATTGCTTCTTTAACCTGCAAAATAATTTTCATGTTGCAAAATGGTTTCATAATGATCAATTAACCTTTTAAAATTGTAATGCCCTGTATCCCTGCCCATCTCATTCTCTCATTCTCTCTAACGAGCCACACCTGATGCTCATTTGACTTTCCTCTTGTTTCAGCCCTCGTGTGATTCAGCCCAGATGCCTCTTGTTTGCTCCTCTTCCGTGGTGTATAAGAGCGCCTCCCTGGCCTGTGCTCCCCTGCCTGGTCATTAATGTTGCCTTTATGTGTGTTCTGGTGCTTCCCTTCTTGTTAGCTGTGCCTTGTGATCTGCTTTGGTTTGCAGTGTTTCATTTGTTAAATAAACCCCTGTTTATTTGTCCTCACGCCTACCTCCTTTTCCGTATTGTGACACAAATATGAAAAACTTGCATTAGCAAACCAAAAATTCCACTGGAACACAGGACTTATTGTTGCTGATAATGGGCCTCTGTACACCTATGTAGATATTCCATTTAAAAACAGACGTTTCCAGCTATTATAGTCATTTACAACATTAACAATGTCCGCACAGTATTTCTTTGATTCATTTTAGTGGACAAAAAAACTTGCTATTTTTCTACAGCAAAGAAATTTCTAAGTGACCCCAAACTTTTCAATGGTAGTGTGTATATGAAATATATTTGTATAACTTGTATTTATTTCAACTAGTAATTACCAGACTCATCCTGTTGGGAATAAAATGGATCTTTGAGCCTACCACTCAAGGAATTCCACTCATCGCCAATTTCCTTATTTTAGAGACCCCGGGAAGCAGTCACTTTGCAGAAAACCCTCAGTCATTCATTAGAATAAGCAGCAATCTATTTTTTACTCATGTCCTTGACGGATGCATTCCTCTTGCTTCACTGTATTGCTGCTACATTGTGCAGTAAGATGAAATCATAAAAAAAGAGAAAAGAATCATCTAAGAAGTACTTAGATGTTCTGCTTTGGGTGCCACTTCTCAAATAGGTCATATCAGTACACACGGAGTACCTCCCTTTATTTCTACTGGGGTCTCACTCTTCTCTCAGTCACTCTCTCCTGTGGAGTCTACATCGCCTTGCATGCTTTTTCCTGCGAGAGCTGCACTCGCAGCCTCCCAAAAACTCAAGCATCTTCCCACATCACTATGTGTCACTACCAGCTCTACCTGAATGGTAGACCATCAACTCCAGCTAAACCTAACACTTGCATTTTCTGCATCCCAGATAGTCCAATGTAAGCTTACTGGCACACTTGAAACCCTTGGAGGTATTATAATTCTGCTTTGGCATCATTCTTGACACATATCAGCCACAATGGGGTCCTACCAATCTGCAGAGATACTAATGCCAATGGAACAGCACTGTCACATCATCTATCATTGTACCTAAAACCCCATAAAGTTTCCTGTGCTCCTCTGCATCATGTGATCTTATGGCTCCATATTTTAGAAAGCTGTATCTGAACGCATCATTAATCCCACCTTAAATGCCTTAGTTGGTGTACTTAGACTTTACTATACTGTTATGATACAGTAATGTTTTTGTTTATTACATTGATAGCACTAGTGCACTCATGGATGTACTTCTGTTGGTGCTCTCTATCTCTGGCTTGATGCATTTGTTATTTACATGAATCTGAAAGACGCTATATAACAGCATCATGTCATTTTTTCATATGATGGCCTAAAGATGGCTTATTACATATTCTGTATTTTCATTTATGTTTTCACAGGAAAGTAAGTGTTTCATGCACCATTTACATCAAGCTGTGATAAAGCCTTTTATTATTCTTGTCCTGCAGTGTAATGGGCTGGGAAGCGGGGAATTTTGTGTACCCTGTGAATTTTTAATGGAGTGGAAAGTGAAGAATTTCTCCAATTTCTTCACATATCTACTTATAATCAGTGTCGAGTCCTTGCACAAACCTCTCACGAAGTAATGATGCTCTGACTCACACACCATAAAATGAATGATTTTATTTTTAAAAATTATACTATTCTTTGTAACACTTAACTTGAGGGAGCATGAGTAACTTAGTAACTTATTTCCTACTCAAGTACAAATCATGAATAAATATAGTAACTGTTATGATTGATTACAGATGAACAAATGTGGTTTCAGTAAGTAATTAACACTTAATTTCTGGTTAATTAATCAATTAAGTAATACTGTACTACTACATTATTTATGCCCCCTCAGGTAAAATGTTACCCTGTTCTTAAATTTTTAAATGGGTATCTTAAGAGAACAAAAAAAGTGGTAACACTTCACTTGATGGGGCACAAATAAGGTAGTTTTACACTATTACTTAGGTATTAGTTTACCAGAAACTAAGTGTTAGTTACATACTGATCTCATGTTCGTTTGTCATTAATAAATCCTGATGCATGTTTAATCTCACAATTACTGTATTTGTTTCTATATCTAATTCTGTAAACCTTTGTGAACTACTACAGGAATTACTGAAATCACTACTGAAGGAACAAGTAATGAGTAACACATATTTGCTCATCATTAATGAATCATGAAGCATCATTTACCTCAAGTAACTACTATATTTGTTCATGATTTGTACTTCAGTAGTAAACTGAACTGAGTTACTACTAAGTATTTGAGCCCCCTCAAGTAATGTTACCAAAAAAGTTAAAACTCGTATTCTTGACCTTAGCCTTAAGTAATTCAGGACTTGATGATTAGTAGACTGATATAATTAGGTGTACAGGTGGTGGAGTAGAATAGGGGGCAAGTCCTCGGTCAAGAAGATGTGAAACATGCTAGTGGTGGTGAAGCGTAGCTTTCCATCAGTTACAGTATACCATACTAATGAGGCATAAAATGGCTATTGTGCTTTGAACAATGCTCAGAGCAGTTCAACTTCACCACTTATCTTTTCTCCTACCTAATTATTCCTGATTGGATACTGGGGCCACAGAATGACATTTATTTCTTCACTTTCCTTGATCAAATGTCTTCTGGTGCCACTGACACAAATAGAGTCATAGAAATCGATGTCTGCCTTTGCATTAGCGTCTAGCAGCTGGAGCCTGAAACACTGGCAGCGCCTGGGCAGAGATGCTATTAACGTGTAATTCTTCAGTTATGGGAGATAATAAAATTTAAAAAGTCCTAAAGAATTTACTCAGAACAATAATGAAAAATGAATCGATCATTGGGTTTAACGGTCCCCTTCGATGATTGTGACCCTAGTGGGGTGAAGTCTGCATGCTTTAATGACACACAGAGCTGTCTTATGATAAAACCAAGACCAGCATATAATTCATGAAAAAAGCAGAGTGCCCTGCCCATAATAGGGTTGCTGGGACCCACCCTTGGAGAAAGACCTGGGAATTTTACCCAGTGGCATGTACAGGTCTCCCTGCTATACAAAAGTTGAGCGTTATGAAACCTTTCACAAGCTGAAATGGTAAGTGAAGAAGCAATTACCATTAATTTATGTGGGAAAAAATTCTGAGCATCCCCAGACTGAAAAAGATAACCTACCAAATCATTACAAATAACACACAAACCCTAAAATAACAAACATATGGTAACAGTGGGAATGATATGATAAATACACAGCCTGTTTAAAGTAGAAATAATGTGTGTATAGTGTAGTTTCACTTTCTAGAATCAATACAGTTATGTGTTGCTGACTGACAGGGATATGTTCTGAGAAATGCATTGTTAGGCGATTTCTTTATTGTGTGAGCAGCACAGAGTGTACTTACAGTAACCTAGATGGTACAGCCTACTATGCACCTAGGCTATATAAGGCTAAGTAACAATACAAAATACAGTATAATAAATACATAAACCAGCGCTATGAAATTATGGCGGCTATGATGTTATGGCGGCTATGAAGTTATGGCGGCTATGAAATCGCTAGGTGATAGGAATTTTCAGCTCCACTATAATCTCATTGGACCGGAGTCATATATGTGGTCCAGTACTGACCGAAAGTCAGTATATGTGGCACATCTATACTAGGCTTGCTGATGAACAAATTCTAAATGCTACTTTTCTTCATTTTTGTTAAAAGCGAAAATCCTCTTCGAATTTCTTTTAATTAGTGAAAACAAGTGCTAATTTAGGTGTTTCGTAAATGCAGCGTGTGGTAAGAGGCAGAGGCCACCCAGTAACCAGCCAGGTACAGCCTGGAGCTACCAGGAGCTACATCGTGGTGAAGGATTGAGGTCAGGTGCAGAGCTATTTGGGTGGCAAGCATAAGCAGGGAGGACCCAGAGTTTGGGAATGTGGAACAATACTTCTCTGATGTGGAAGGAGCCTGAGTTTGGGCAGGAGATATGTATGGTCTAGTGAGTGTAACGAAGAGTCTCGATTGGGGTGGAGTTTCTCCTACTCTGGAGTTTCCCATCATGAAAGACCGTAACTCTCACGCCTTCCCTGGGGTCAAATTGACCCCAAAGGCACATATCAGGTGACTTCTCATAGTAGCATAATTATTGTAGGAGCGGTGATACTCACAAAGCTTTCCTGTTGGACAAGCAGGTTGCTTCTGTGTGAGTGCTGTGGAGAGGAAAACACTGACTCTGTGCTTCTCAGTTTGTCCAGTGCTGGTGATTGACCTGTACAATGCTGCATTGCTTAGGATGTGAGATTGAAGATATTGATTATCTCATGTGAGGGAGTGCATATCAATGAAATATTAATGCCTGCACAATTTGTGTCTTAAGAATAAACTTGTATTACAATATTCATCTCCTCCACCTTCAGGAAGATCAGGAAGTTAAATAACACAGGTATTGATGCAGTTAATCAGTAATTAATTAAAGCTATGCTTTTTTGTTGCCCTGAATGGTATCTTCTAGCATAGTGTTTCCCAACCTGGTCTTGAAGGAGCCCCAGACGGTAGATGTTTTTTTCCCTCCCTGAAACGTGGACAGTCTGCCAGGGAACTGGGAGGGAGCAAAAATGTGGACTGTCTATAGGGCTTCCCGAGGACCGGGTTGGGAAAGACTGTTCTAGCATATTATCGAGCCCATTGAATCAGAAGTTTTGGCTTTGATGTATTTTTTTTTTTGGTTTCGTTCATAATACCGGCCCTGATTTGAACCCCAATATCTGAAAAATAAAACTAAATTATAATGTTCTTTTTTATTGGTGACTTTATATTTTTGCAAAATAGCATGTGACTCATGGATAAATTATATATAGTAATATGCCACTTACATATTAGAAGCAAAACTCCCTCCTATTAATATAAGGTTTCACCCTTAATAAGTATTATATTATACTTGTACATATTTGATTACCGTATATCCCACTACTTTCTCATTGTTTTTCTCTGTGCTGAAGTATACCTTCTCGATCATCTTCGTTTAGTAAAGTATTGGTAAACCCAACTTTCTTATTCATGTGCTTAATTATTTCAACCAGATGATTTTTCCACTATATTTTGCTCAACAGCAGATCAATACCCAGATAGTGTTACAAAAATATAAAAGTATCACAATACCAGCATCCAGTGACCTTGGAGTAGTTGGGGTTAAGGCCGTAAGGGATATGAATCCACAACCTCCCACACACAGGCACGAAGCCCTAACTCAGACGGTTAGAAACTGCTGTCCCAGATGAGTATGGTCTAGTGCCTGCTGATAACTTAAATTAAAGCTCATTTTGGGCCTGGATAGCAGTTGCACACAGTAGCCATGTTGATGACTTAATGAAATACAAAAGAAAGGAATGTCTGCACTCTGATTAACACCTGTGTTCTCTGGAGAGGCAAGCTGCTTAAGCAGAAAGAGTCAGAGATAAAGCCAGAGGAAGGGACCTAATGAGTCAGAGGTACAGCCTGAGGTGCAGATCTAATGAATCGGGAAAAAATTCATGAGGTAGAGTCAGGGGCAGAGTCTCAGGTCTGATGCTGCTCTGCAGAGCAAAGTTCTCAGCTCGTTAGCTGTTAATCAAAGCCTGTTCCGGACCACGAGAACCACCACTAATGCGTGTTGTCATATTACGGATTTTAATGGCTCTTTCTTGTGTGATTTATAAGGGTGGTTTGCTATTTGTTGATGACTGATTTTTATTCATGAATTATATTCATCAGTCACTGAATCATTTCATAAAGTCCAGCCTGGTATCCCAAATGTTACAGTGCACAGTTGTATGAAAAGCACAATGATGGAGAGACCAGGATAGCTTATTCATTGACCACGCATACACTGAATTTAATTAATTCCAGCTAAATTTATTTTTAAACCACAATTTCACATTTTGAACCGAAAACCAGGGGTGGCATGGTGGTGCAGTGGTTAGTACTGTTGCCTCACACGTCTGGGACCTGCGTTCGAGCCCCAACCTGGGTTACGTGTGTGGAATTTGCATGTTCTCCCCACATTGTCGTGTGTTTTCCTCCGGGTTCTCCGGTTTCCCCCCACAGTCCAAAGAGGCTAATTGGTGTTACTAAAAATTGCCCATAGGTGTGCATGTGTGAGTGTGGCCTGTGATGGGCTGGCCCCCTGTCCTGGGTTGTTCCCCGCCTCGTCCCTGTAGCTTGTGGGATAGGCTCCGGACTCCCTGCAACCCAGAAGTGGGTTGGAAAATGGATGGATGTTATTCAGTGTCTAGAAAACACGTGTGAAATGAAACACATTTGAGGACTGGCAGATATTCTGCTATATATACATGGTATGTGTGTGTATCTATACACACAGCATGGGTTAAGTTTAGGTTTTATGTATAGGATTAGGTTTATGGTACATTACATTTACTACATTTTGCATTGTGAGGACCAAATCTATGAATGCAAAAAAATAAATAAAATAAAAATGCCAAAAGTCTCATATTTAGTTTGGTTACTTATGGTTAAGGTTAGGGCTGGGTAGGGGTTACGGTCGTCATGTTGGGATTAAAGTTTTCCCCATAGAAATGGAGAGTCCCCAGAAAGATATAATTACAAACCTGTGTGTGTGTGTGTGTGTGTGTGTGTGTGTGTGTGTGTGTGTGTGTGTGTATAAACCTAGGGGTAAAAGAAACAAAGCATTAATTGCTTCTTTTCTTTCTTTATTAACTAGTGGCTTACTGATCAAGTAAGGCTATCTTTCTTAAATAAAAAAGACTCTGTCAATACTGCTGCAACCTACTAATAAAAAGTAACATTTAAAGTACATCAATAAATATTCTATCAAGGAAATAAAAATAAAATTAATATCCATTAAGATTATTAGCAGCTTTCAGCTTCTTTTTAGAACTCTGCAACACAAATATTGTCTCAAAAAAGTATGAATTTTAACAAAATAAACATCGGTTTTGATGCAGCATTTAAAAAAAAAATCTTATACTGTATTAGTGATGCTGGAGGGCCTTCAGGTGCATCTATGTTCGCTGATTGCTGCATGCATGCCTCGCGCTCTGGTTTCAGCTGTGTCTTTCTGAATGTTGCTCGTGGGAAACACACAAATAAAAAGGTTCCACTTTTGCTGCATTCCTTCGGTACATATGCGTACCGAACTGAAAGACCCGTACCGAAGATTTTCCATACAAATACGTGTACCGTTACACTCTTAATACATAAGATTTATACATACCCAGTTCTTACCATTGCTTTCTGCTGCCCCTGAAATCAAAAGCTATCTATAAGTTAACAAAAAGACAGATCATTCTGAAAATGGGCCTGACAATTTGAGGGATGCTGATTGCATCCAACTGTATATCCGTCACATTCCTGTAGAGGTAGGCGGGAGGAAAAAAAACATTGACATCATTACATTGAGAGAGCTTGTGATGTAGCCTGGATGACACCACCTGCCAGTGTGTACTCACTGCCCATTGCTGACCTTAAACTGGCAGCTACATTAGCGATGGGGATGGAAACAGCAAGTACTGTATGTGTAAAAGGATGGCAATGACTTTTGCAAATAAGACAAGAATCTATTACTAAAAAGGAAAAGTCAAGTATTTGCCTGATCATACTCTGCAGAACTGGGGGGTGGGGGTCACGCCGGGGTGACCTTTGGAACGTCATTAAGAATGCAATGGTGGGCAATCACAAAAAACTTATCTGCATGTAATTTATTGCAAACCGGTAAAACTTTATTATACACTATTGGACAAAAGATATTGATTACTCACTGAATGTTCCAATTATGTCTACCAATCAAATGTGTCTTTGGACTGTAAATTTTGTGTTATGTCATTGGCGGCATTAGTCAGATACCTTGAACTTAATTGATGCTATCGTTTTGATGCTAAACAGGCATTGGTAACACCAATCACGATGTCTCTCATTTGGATACAGCTTTCAGTGATCTTTCTATTTTTGACCCCTAAATTCTGCAATGTAAATTAAACTTTGGATGTTAAGCGAGAGACATCCTTATATAAATGATTGGGTTACAGTACCTTGCCCATAGACACCTGATGAGATCTGTGGCAGCAAAGTACCCGTTGGGTTTTTTGTCCCTGTGCCGCATGTCCCAGGTTGATTTTCGTCTGACCCAACCAAAATAGCAGCTTTTCCTGTGTACTTATTTTTGTGTTAGTCCTGGAACTCTTATTCCTGTTTCCCATGGGGAAATTGGGTAATATTCACATATCCCATCTTGCTCTCCATTGTCTGAGCCACTGTCATGTGCCTCTTGTAAAGTACTGATGAAAGAGAGGATCCAATAGCAGGAATGACAAGGTATATTTCCATGAAGTGTAGCCCAAAAATCGTAGTTTAAAAAAACACAGCCACTATGTCTAAAATCAGGCAAGGGAAACACAAAAAACCAAATGAAAATCACAACCCTAAACAGAATCATCAAAGCCAGAGATCAGGTCCAGTGAGCACCTGTAGAAAATGTTTGGGTTGCCCTTCAGAAGCCAGTTAACTTTATGGTGGAGCCACACAGCACTGAGTCTCTTCTGTGGTGTCACATGTGGCCCATCCTATCCGCAAAGGGCCGGTGTGTATGCAGGCTTTTAGGATAACCTTTAGGTCAGCTGTTCAAACACAGATGTGAGGACTCTTCAGCCAATCAGTCCTCTGATTAGTAATCTAATTAGGGAGTTGCAGTGAAAACCCACATGCCCAACGGCCCCACCTGGATGAGATTGCCCATCCCTGCCACCCCTGCTGGTGAGAGAAATACAGTGAGAGAAACAAAAAACAAGACAAAGAACAAGAAAACTGAAAGATCAGGTGAAAGTCATGCAGGGAAACTGGATAGCCGCAAAATGAATACTAACTACAGTGATAACACACTAAGAGGCGATGTTGTAAAATATCCATGCAGCTGCCTGAATTAGTGAGCCACAGGTGTGTAAAAACTGAGTAGACAGACAGGCGTCACTGAGTGGAGGCCTGGCTGGATATATGTGTGACATCTATTGACCATTGATACATGAGATCTTACATTCTAGGAAATATAAGGCAGGCCTGCATGTAGTCTCACTGAAAGATCAAAATAAAACTCATCCATCCACTTTCATAACAGATTATGCAGTACATGTCACTTCCTTGGGCAACCAATATTACCTTCGTCTTTTACGGTGCATTTATAAGTAAAATTTTGAATAAATTAAATATACAGTGATTAAAACTTAATTGAGGCTGCATGGCCAAAATTTTAATTAAAATGTTAAACTAAGGCTTAAACTCAAAAATGGGACCCAAAATAGAAAAGAACTTAAATTGCAACAAATGATGTAACAGCCACCATAGCACATCTGTGGCTGCCTTCTGGGTGAGACTGTCGGGGGTCAGGACGCTTCTTTCGAGAAATCCCTCATTTAGCTCCCCCCATTTAACACAGATGCTGCACATTGGTCTGTATCTTTAGTTACATTTTATAAATCTATCAGTTTTTATCTGGGACTTGATGCAAACCAAAGGGAAGGGTAACAAATTCTCATGAAACAACACTGGAGGAAAAGGTTTCCACATGGACGCCAGAAAACAGCAAATTTGCCAGTAGCCCTTACTGATCCCGAAGCAATAGTTCTGTATCTGCTGAGCATTAAGTTACTGCCTCTGGCAGGCCTGCATTTGAGAAAGGCATCCAGGTAGCCAAGCACTAATAAATATTCCTGTGTGCACATCTGACAATGGCTTTTGAGCGCATAGATAATGTCTTAGGATACAGGTCCCTTGATACAAGCAGATATTGGGTACTTTGCAGCTCACAGTGAGTATAATCTGCTGACAGAGAAAGATCATAAATTTGAAGACAAAACATTACTGTGTATATATATAAAAAAATCTATACATAATATATATATACATAGATTTTATATATATAAGGTGCAAATTAATGTTAGACTCATGTTCTAGCCCTGACACACCCAAAAAAATCATGTTTAGGTGCAAATGTTCCTGAGTATTCGAGCCCGTTTGCAAAAAAGTTGGGATGCTGTGTGAAATGTAAATAAAAATAGAATGCAATGATTTGCAAATCATATCATATAAACCCACATTTAATTGAAAACAGAACAAAGACAACATATCAAAAGCTGAAATTCAGAAATGTTATTGTTTACATGTGCTCAAATATATGTTCAACTTGAATTTGATGCCAGCAACACATTTCAAAAAAAGTTGGGACAGGGGCAACAAAAGACTGGAAAAATTGTGTAAAAACACCTAATTGAATATCTCACAACTAATTAGGTTAATTGGCAACAGGTTAGTAAGATGATTGGGTATAAAAAGAGGCAGAGTCTCTGTGCAGTGAAGATGGGGAGAGGTTCACCACTCTATGAAAGACTGTGTGGGCAAATAGGCAACAATTTAAGAATAATGTTGCTCAATGTAATTTTGCAAAGAATTTGGGAATTTCGTCATCTACAGCACGTAATGTCATTAAAAGATTCAGAGAATCTGGTGCAGGGTGGAGTGGAGGCATGAAAAACAGACATGATCCTGTAGTAGAAATCACTACATAAGCTCAGGAACCCTCCCGAAAACCATTGTCTGTGAACACAGTCCACCAGTGCAGGATGAAACTCTACCATGCAAAGAAGAAACCATACTGTATGTAAACATGATCCAGAAATGCCCCCAACTGCCCGACTGAAGCAAAATGGAAAACTGTCCTGTGGTCTGATGAATCAGAATTTCAAATTCTTTTTGGAAATCATGGACACC
>JAODJW010000106.1:11295323-11307831 GCA_026777045.1 Hyperopisus bebe | reverse complement strand
CCGCCCCCCCCCCCCCCCCCCCCCCAACACACACACACACACACACACACACGCACTGTCAATCGTGTAATCATATATTTTTGGGGACCTCTCATTCATTTCTACTGGAAAAATGCTAATGCTAACTATGACAACCTTAACCCCAACCCTGCCCTAAGCATAACCATAAGTAACCAAATAAAATGCAAGTGTTTTTGCATTTTTAGTTATTTCATTATAGTCATGGATTTTTATAAAAAATAAGGTAAAAAATCATGTTGTGGGGACATTAGATATACCTGGACCCCACAAACACACACACACACACACACACACACACACACTGTCATCTTTCCACTTATTAGTTTTTTTTCTCCATATTCAGTATTCTGAAGTAAAATTAAGGGCAACCATGCCAGCAAAAATCAATATATGCTCCCATGATGGATCAGCTGTGTTATTGTTGAAGTGTCTCTGTTATCAGTTACAACTTCCCAGATGCCTTTTGACTTGCAGTTTATCTTAACATTTCAGTACAAAAATCAATACTATGCATTATGTTGAGGAAAAAACTTGAAAATAGAGCCTGGAACCACTAATACCTTTCAAATTGTGTAAATGTGAATGCTAACATATACATTGCATTGTTTTGCTGAAATGTTGGTAACTGATACTTGGAGTTCTGTAAGTTTGTTAGGTATAAAATGTACAATGTAGTTTCTGAGTGGTATCACAGCAATTGTGATTTAGCGTGAACACGTCTGTCTGTTAGCCTCTACCATGTGTTTCAAGGAGATCAAGATGAGGTATGACATGGAAATTTCAGTGTGCTGACTACCTACAGTATATCATGACAATAAACATTTTCTATTCTTACATCTTTGTCAAGGGAATGTCATGTGATCAGTGTCTGGCTGCAGAAAGAACATTTAATTTACATTAATCATTCAGATGGTGCGTAAATACTGTATTTTTCTGTTTCTGTTCTCTTTAAGTTTCATTTCAAATGAGAGACTATGGACAGTGTTTTTTTTATCATCTAAATCCAAATCGTTCTTTTGGGTCTTAACTGATTTAGAGTAACAGTGTCATTGTTAGTTTCAGCAGTGGTTTAATATCAGCAAAATATGAGGAAAAAATGCTTCTCGTCATACACAAGTTAAAGAAAGGAATTTCCCTTCGAGTTTGTGGATGTTTATATCACTCAGACATTTTCACTCAGACTAGGCGTGATTCACTTCTACAACAAACTGAAAACATCACAAACGCGCTTCCTAAACTTATCCGACACTGACTTCATCCACTCCTCTCCCAGTTCCCCCTATGATCAGATTCGCCCGAGTGCCACTATGTGCCAAACATTGTGAGAGAGAGAGAGAGAGAGAGAGAGAGAGGGAGAGAGAGAGAGAGAGAAAGAGAGAGAGAGAGAGAGAGAGCACTATGCAATAAGGAGGGGGGTCGAGCAAGCGAATGAGAGGCAGAGTGGAAAAGGCCAAGCAAACCCTGCACAGAGGAGAAGCAGAGCGAATGTAAAAGCTGGAGCAGACTGTAGCAGTTACTCGTATACTTTCTGTGTAGGATGTGGTCCGATTGCAGCAGCAGCCCTCGTTCTTCGCTTTGCGTTTTACCTTCACATTTTCTTCCTCCTCTGTTCTGACAAACTGGATTCTTCCAGACCAGTCGTCTCCAGATCCAGACATATTATAAGGTAACTATGATCTTTAATAAGTGATTCCAGGAGCAAGAAACCTACATACACTAAATGGGCATATATGGGTATAAATGTGTTATTCATGCTTATATATCAGCACTCATGCTGTACATGGAAACAGGAAGTGTAAATTTGAAATATTATGATATGGGTTTGACAGACAGTGCATGCTTAAAACATGGACGCTTTGGATGCACTTTTAGAACAAGATTGTAATTATTTTTTAATTCCCTGAAGAGCAGGAAGTTTCTTTTTGGTTTAAGACTCTACTAGTCTTGACAAGGGTACGTGGTTAAAGTGGGACTGCAGGCACGCTCAGGAACCTATTGGAGTCACACTAGTATTAAAGTTGGTTTTCAATTTCCAAACTGCTGATTTTTTATTGAGTTGGCTGTGTCTTGGAAATTGGAAATTCAATGGCAGTGTTGCCTGTAGTCGCATTGATATTTTATTTAGGCTGGAGTGCAAGGCAGTAAGAAGATAACTGGGTTGGGTCATCTCTTTGTCAGATATGCTTAGGGTCCTGATTGTAGCGTGTGCTCTGGGAAATGTGCCTGTATTCCTTTCAACTGTTTCCCTTGTTTACTTTGGTATATGCAACAGGGACATCCAGAGGAACACTAGCATTTATATCATCTTGTTTTATCGAACAAGACACAAAAACACGACATGCCCGCCTTTTGAAATTAAAGTAATTTATTTCTTCTGAAATATTTTTACAGTATTTTCTGTGTTGTATGCTACCGGTTATTTGTTTGGCTGTTCTTTAACTGTAACATATGACTCTAATTGCAGAGAAACAGCTACCATGAAACCTACCATAGTTCATATCCACGCTGTGGCCATTGAGACATTACAGGCTAGATATAGCTAACAGTCATATTTTACTTTTTTATTACCAGTCTAGATTTTGAACACATATTATTGAATTAAAAAGTGGTTTGAAGTTTTTTTTTTAGGTGATTTTGTTAAATGACATGTAGTACTGTCTGTGTTATATTTTTAGCACAACAGCCTTAAACTTTTTCAGAAATGAATGCGGCTATTTTAGTGTAAGTACATCTTGCTCTTTTATTCGCCGTCAATGTTTGTACTTTGAGGCTCCACATTTTAAACAGACTTTGATGAAAACAGTTAGAGCGTCTCCATCAAGCCCTCACCGGCCTGTGCTGCACAGTCTCTAAGCTGCCTGTGTTGTGTGTCTTGACAGGTACGTAGAAGGACAGCCATACAAGGAATAGCGATGTCTAAACGACAACGTTCTCAATTTACAAAACCTTTTAGACAGCAGGAAAGCTGAACACATGCTAGAAGGGAGAGACAGCGGGACTGTATAATCAACCCTGAAGAGCTACATGATTGTGGAGAATGACGAGGGGAAATTGTCTGCCTTGCAACTTCGGAACCCACCATCACGTTTTCGTGTGAATCTGAAACACCACAGCCCTGCGTCAACGTTAAGCGTCAACCAAGAGACCCGAAGCACTGTTGGAAGCCTTTCAATGCATCTTGCATAAGCCATACATTATTGCAGAACAAGTGCGACATTTTTTCTCTTCTTGTTTTTTGGATCGACATGAGAGCATACTAGCTGTTCAATAGTTAGTGTCTAGAGGCCTCTAGCTAATGCTCTGACAACGTGATTATAGACCAATGGTCACAATAAAGTTCCACAGACCCTCCACACGCTTTAAATTCTCGTGTCATTGAGAAACACAGAGAGGGGTATAAGTCGCCAAGCCAGACCTGCCGCTGGTCTCCTGCTGTTCGAATGACCAGATCCCAAAGGCTGGCTCTTTTCCTTTTGTTTCGAAAAGGTCCGGCCTTAACTCATCAGATACTCTGTCATTAAACACCTCCGCGGTTCCAGTCACAAGGTGAGCCACTGAAGCAGACATGGCGGCTGGCGTGGCGACTTGGCTCCCCTTTGCTCGGGCGGCTGCTGTGGGCTGGCTCCCATTGGCTAAGAAATCAATGCCCAAGCCGCCAGTGGACAAGAAGAGCCGCAATGATGAGATTTTGTTTGTGAATGTAAGCGGGTTGCGTTTCCAGACCTGGAAGAACACCTTGGATCGTTACCCCGACACGCTGCTGGGCAGCTCAGAAAAGGAGTTCTTTTACAATGAGGACACCCAAGAGTACTTCTTCGATAGAGACCCTGAGATGTTCCGCCACATACTCAACTTTTACCGCACAGGCAAGCTTCATTACCCTAGGCATGAGTGCATACAGGCCTTCGATGAGGAACTGGCTTTCTACGGCATTGTACCTGAGATCATTGGTGACTGCTGCATGGAGGAGTACCGCGACCGCAAGAAGGAGAACCAAGAGCGGCTAGCTGAAGATACAGAGGCTGAAATGGCCACTGACATCCCTTTGCCCCCTGACAGTACTTCACGTGAGAGGTTGTGGAGGGCCTTTGAAAACCCACACACCAGCACCATGGCCCTAGTCTTCTACTATGTCACTGGCTTCTTCATTGCTGTTTCGGTCATTGCCAATGTGGTGGAAACTGTACCCTGCCGGCCACCTAAGGGGAGTGTTAAGGACCTCCCCTGTGGGGAAAAGTACTCACTAGCCTTCTTCTGCATGGACACCGCCTGTGTACTCATCTTCACGTTTGAGTACCTGATGAGGCTCTTTGCAGCGCCCAGTCGCTGCAAGTTCATGCGCTCAGTGATGAGCGTGATCGACGTGGTGGCTATCATGCCCTATTACATCGGCCTGGTCATGCCAGAAAACGAGGATGTGAGCGGAGCCTTCGTCACCTTGCGCGTTTTTCGTGTCTTCCGTATCTTCAAGTTCTCCCGCCATTCCCAGGGGCTCCGTATCCTAGGCTACACGCTGAAAAGCTGCGCCTCCGAGCTTGGCTTCCTGCTCTTCTCACTTACCATGGCCATCATCATCTTTGCCACTGTCATGTACTATGCCGAAAAGGGAACCAAGGGCACTAACTTCACCAGCATCCCTGCTTCATTCTGGTACACCATTGTTACTATGACTACTCTTGGGTAAGTGTCTTGTGTTCCATACTCTACTTTCGTTTCATAGAGTATATTAATCTCAGACTGTGAGGTGTGCTTTTTGACTACACATCTTTGAGATGGTATGAATGTTAAATCATAGATATCCTACTCCAAGGAACAGTCTCTCAGCTAGATCCCAAGGAGGTCTGAGCGAGTATTCCAAAGTTAGAAGCACCAGTGCTCAGCTACACTGCTCCGAAGACTAATACTTTCACGATCCGGGTCTCTTGGGTTGCATGTGTGCCACGAATGATAATCGATGTAACACTGAAGGCTTGTTACTAGTATTGAAGTATTGAAGACTGTTTCATCGTACAGCATACAGATTCTAAGCATTTCAGTGTTTGTCAGCTTTATTGTTCAATTGCTGAGTTAGTGTTGACTTGTAATTAATGCTCTTAACTGCTATATTAAACGAGAAGCAACGATAAATAAGCAAGCAAATGTTCAGTGCAGAACCAGGGAAATTCATATGAATAATTCATTATCTATCTATCTATCTATCTATCTATCTATCTATCTATCTATCTATCTATCTATCTATCTATCTGTCTATCTAATCATCGTATGTTACAGCATTACATATTGTAATGGTTTTATCACAGTAGATGCTATGATACAGTAGCTCATTTGAAGTATCAGAAGGTTCAGGAAATTATTTACCATCATTGTGTTCCCATATTAAACTGACACTCTCAGATACTTGGAAGAAATCACACAAACCTGTAACGTACATAGTACACATGGCACCAGCTATTATGACCCCTAACATCATGATCTTTTTTTAAATTTCAATTTCAATTGCTACAAGCAACATTATTAAAGTCATATTTCAATTACATATGAAAAAAATAACTCTATTTTCTTCTGACTTTGTGAATCCTATTGTAATATGAGTGTATGCAGATTACATGAAGCTGAAATGCACGTAATACGAAAAAGGTGATTTTTCAAAAACAATAATACTGAAGATGAACACTGTCCTCAAGCCTATTTATTGTTTTTACTTCCTGAATCACCCTGTCTTTTTTGTAGGCAATCTTCCACTCCATTAAACAGAAATCAGTATGTATCTGAACACTTAACAGATTCAGTCAACAGGAATGCCTTTATTTCCATTTTATTTCTGCTTATATATTTGTGATGGTCTTACTGCTGTCAATACTGCAGCAAAATGTGAACTTAAAGGAATATTGTGTAGGAAAAATGCGTGACAATGCACTGTGGAGTGTGCTTTTCCTTCTAGAATTATAGATTGAACTGAATGGTTCTAAATTTAAAATGTTTGGTGAAATCAATACAGGTTTGCACGTGGAAAAAGGTTTTAAGAGTGATGTTGATTTTCTGCTGAAAATTGATATCTGTAGCATCACTCCAGCATCAGTTATTTGCTCTGCACTTTGGGTGGATGGTGCTGCTGCTCATAGACAAATACATTTAGTGCTGTTTTATTAAGCTTCGACTTTTTTTTCTGCAATTCCTTATTCTGCTCTTTTTAGCAGACTGAGATACAATTAAGTATAGAAGGTAAAGACAAGCAATGCAGTATCTTTCCAGGTTAAGAAACCTACCACATAAAACTACCTTAGTGGGGAATGAAAGATGTCTGTCATCTGTCAGTCCGCTGTCCTCCAACTGATGGAGGGATTAATGGCACCCTTTAATGGATCCCCTCCAGGCTGTTCCCCGGCCTTGTGTCATATGCTTCCTGGGTTGTGGTGACCCCTGCAAACCTGACCAGGATAAGTGGGCAGAAAATGGATGAATGGATGGATAAATGGATGAAATACAGTGCAGTGTAAGACAAGCAGAAATGCACAATGCATGCACATTTGTACACAATGTACACAGTTCTGCAGTTGCAGACTATAAAAGTCCACAGTCTGTATATATGGCAGACAGACACATAATGAAACTTTGGGAAATTATGACTATGAACCGTATATTGCTGGTAATCTGTATGTCATCAGGCAGCGAAGTTATTATGGCGCTAAACCTCTAAATTAATGGTGGTTTATTCCATACAGCACAATTACATCATTCAGTATATACACAATTTTAATTTGATAAAAACGGCTCGGTATAATTTCTCAATCTGCTCGGATCTTGATCTGAAGTCCACACATACCTTTGTAATGTGACACAGAACAGATGAAAAATGACAGAATGTTGACAGGTAGTTAGCAAAATTAAACATTACACAGGAAGTGTATATATATATTAGCTTTTTTTCCCCACTGAGGTTTAAAGAATAAGACATCAGACACTTGATTGTCCCTGTGATGGATATTAAAGCTTTTGAATAACAGATTGCACCATATTGTAAGGTATCTGCCTTGAGGGGATCTCAATGCAGTTAACAACCCATTATCGTCTTGATGGGGGATTGACCTTTCGAGGATGTAGCAAAAAGATCCCAGATGCTGCCTGACCCCAGGGAGACTGGCAGTTTAAGAAGGAAAAAGCAAAATGAAACACACGATTTCTATATGAATGGTTATGAATGTCATGAAACAAAAACCTACAAGCAGCATATGAATAAACACATCAAAGAAGCATAATGAGTATGGTTAAATGTGTTGTGAGGTCAGAGCTTCTCCTGACCTCTGCCTTTCTGTCTGTCAGATTATATTATATGACATTGAGCTCGGTGCTGTTCATTTCTTATCTTAATACCTGTTTCATGGTTTCTGTGTCAGACCTACATTACTTTAACATGACTACATGTCACTTTTGTCACATTTTTGTTAAGCTAGTCCCCGATTATGTTTTCACTGATTAATGCTTGTTAAGCGTTACCCTCCAGTGCTATTGTGCATAGGACAGAAAGGACTATAATGTGTGATGTGTAGTGTGGAGGAGCTGGACTCTTCTGAGACTCAGCTCAATGAGTGCAAGTTTCTATTTGCAATTACATGACCCTGTCTCTGGCGGCGGCTGACTTGATTTCTCATTAATGGAACTTAATATCTACCTTTTTTTCTTCCTCTTTTGACCTTGGGCCTATTTCCAGACCCGGGCCAATAATCTTCAAGGAATGAAGTCATTTGAGTTAGCACAGAATGTTGACATATTTAAATGAGACTGAAAGCATTCTGTCAGTTAAATGAGAGACACCTCTGCATTTCTTTTGTGAATGCAGTTGATGTCAGATTTTTAATGCTAAGGTATCATACGTTCTTTGATTACAAATGATTAATATATAACTTTCCAGTTATCCAAACAGGTATTACACAAAGCACGAGTCACAAAATGAATACCAAATATATACATATAAAATATATATTTTACCTTTAAAGCAAAGCTTCATATAAAAAACTTAATATAATCTCCACTGATTGCAAAAAACACGAATCCTGCATAATGTGTCAACTCTCTTCTATATATTTATAAATTTTCTCCAACAATAAAAAGCTTCATAGCACAACAGATTTTTTTTTTCAGCAGTGTGCATCAGTCATAAATGTCGATAGGAAGTTGGCCAGCTTCTGGACAGACAGTTCGAGTGCTGGTACACAAATAAAAACCAAAAAAATAACTCATCTTTTGTGCGAGACATGCAAGCTTCCAAGAGTGTTTGTCATTGGATGTAACAAAGAAGAAATACCTAGCAAATCCTAACTGTTTAAAGTAGTTAAAAACACATACCTCACATTTTTAGCCTTGGAATCACACATGGTTTGGTTTCATAATAGCCCCCAAAGATAAGCTGACAGTAACCCAGTTAGGAATGATCCATTTCTGTCAGGTTCCCACTGCTGTAAGTGAAACAGACTCAGATGTATTAATATTTTAATACAGCTCTAAGAGGACATCTGGATCTTTCATATTACAGAATAGAATAGAATAACATTTCCATACCGATAAATATCTGTATCTTTAAATATACGTGTAGCATATCTCAAAGTACTGAAATAATGCTCTAAAAATAATAACACAGCAACTGAAAAATAAGAAGAACTAGGCTACTATTCAGTGGGATACTACACAAACTAAACTAATTAAGTAATTTTATATATTAATTTCATTACCTATAGGTAGTAAAAGTGATAAAAAAAGACACAATATATAAAATAAACACCAGCATGAAATTTATTACTTCTGAGTGATTGACTTTTGTTAGGAAAGTTTTTCTCCAATAAAATACTTTTAAAAGTTTACTATCTATCTATTATGATCTGTGTATTCAATTATTTAAAATATTTCAATGGATTCCATTGCTGTGTCTGCTGTCATTGACATCCCCATCAAAGTGTCCTGCATGAGATTTGAAAAAATCATATTGAAAAAATTGAAAAAAAATCATATTGAAAAAATTCACCTTGAAAAAAATTTTAATTTGTTTGAAGGATGTTAATATCACTACCTATTTAGAGTTTGAAGTACAGAATAAAAGCAATGAAAAACATTTAAATATACAGAATTTGATTTACAGTTAGACAAGAATAATAAGTCAGGGGAAAAGTCATTGGTGCTGTACAATAATAAAGACCCAGGGTGAAGGTTTTGTTTTTAAAATTGTTAGGGACAAAATCAGCCCCCAAACTGCCAGTCGCCTGAACATGTACAGCACTCCAACAATGTTAGTAGGGACATGTCCTTATCGCCAGTATCCAAATCCATGCCATCGATAAAGAGCAAGTACCTTCTATTTAGGAGCATTTGCGAAAATGAAAGCTAACTTGGTCCTGTCTACTTTTAAGGTAGTGAAAGATTGTGGAAGTCAGGCTAAAGTTGTGGGCTGTCAGTAGAGCAAGAATACTATATGGCATAGTCAGCACAGACATGTGCTTATTTTAATATACTTTTTGAGGCAGTAAGGATATGTGTAACTTGAGCACTTTAACAAAAATTTAAATAAATTTGTAAAAGCTGGGCTGTCGAGATGAACGCAGGAATTTCAGTAAATGTCCATAGCTACAAACAGAAGGGCCACCCAGGAGCGAATAATCCTAACAATAATAACACACTGTGAGACTCTGCGTTGGGTCAAAACTCTTCTTAAGATGTGAATAAAGATGCAGAAATTCCAGGGTACATTTAAATTAATTATTCAATTTATTTATTTATCTATGATCTATTTATTTGATTGTTTGTTTGTTTGTTTATTTATTTATTTATGTTGCTCAAGACACAAAAATAGCCAGTGCCGCAGACATAGAATGATCAGCAAAAATTATGGAGAGGGTTGGAAAAATGAAAACTGCAGAGGGCACATTGTACTGTAAGTGCTCATAAGGGAAGCATTTGGATTTTTACTTCACTGTCCCCAATGTCTTCTTCATGCCATATTTGCATGCATGCGAAACCGAAATCAAAGAAAGCCATGGATTTGTAACACTCAGGGAATCTGTCATTGCTTTCATAGTGCCAGAATTTAAAGGGTCACCATTCAAGTGTATCTCAGTAGAGCTAAATCTTTTTGGGCAAAGACAGCTGAGTGGAGCATGATCTAGGGATCAAAAGTCTGAAGGACATAGATGAGGTCAGTCTCAAGGGCTCTTGTGTGATTGTCATATTTGAGCGTTTTCCTCTCCCTTTGATTTTAGGCTTGTTACATGGTATGTATATGAGTTACCCAAATATGCTTTATGGCTTTGTTTTCAGGACATTCTACAGTAGGCTACTTACTGTAGGTATGTCATAATTTGATGTGTAAATGCTGACAGTTTTAATACCATCCTTTTGAACAGAAACTACTTGCGTCCATTTCTTGAGTTTTAGTGTCATCTAATATAAAAAAAATTGCAGGCACTCCAAATATAATCTAATAAATGTTGAGATTAGAGTCTCTATGATGTGGGAATCCAGGGGTTTCATTGGGGACCTTTCTATGGCTTAGTACTGTGAAGGGATACATGGTTAGTGGCAGGTGGAAATGAATATCTTTGATTTAGCATTTGTTTGGTAACTTGTTGAAGTTATGTGATTCTATTACAACGATATGCGATTCATGTCTGTGCATTATACCTCTCCAGAGTTGGAAGCCTGAGAGTAATGGATGGAACATCAACGTATTTTGTGTTTGTCGGGTTCTAAGGATTAAAGCAGGTCGCAAATATCAGCTTGCTGGTTTAAGGAAATAAAGGTTGGTGAGGTTACAATAAAACTGAGCTAGTGTTTTTGAACCCGATCTACCTAATGTACATCACACCTGATCCCCACGGCTCCCCCTGCAGGTGGGGGTTTATGTGAATCGCGCTTAGTCTGTCCGCTCACCAATGCGTGAATCCCTACAGTTGGATTACTCTAATTTGTGGGCAACCGTTATGTTACCCTAATGGGTGTCTCTGTAGAAATACTAATGGATTTCCACTAATGGGATTTCGAGAATTTAACTCAAAATGAAAAAGTCATACCGGTCCACAGCTGAGACGTGTGAATTCCTTCCCCTTTGTCCCTATCATGGGCTGAAAAGAAATGCACCATCAAATCCAGTTTTGTACTGTAACATTTGCTAATAAAACATTATTTTGTTGGAATGGTTATTATTTCAAGGAGTGTTCACACAATCAGCCTTTATGTATCTAAAGTCTCAGCAAAGGACCATCTGGGCGCACAACTGACAGACGTTGCTGGTAAAAATAAAAATTGAATAATTTTTTAGCTAATTATTTTCAGTATTATTATAAATACTTGTTAGGTAGGGTGGCGTTGGAGTTGATGCCAATCAGAATAGGACAGGAGTACACCACGGACAGGATGTCTGTTCATTGCAGGGTAGGCGCACTACACAGGTATTGAGTGACTCACACTGAGTGACTTCACACAGCAGCAGGAAACCGGAGGACCCAGAAGAAAACCATGTGACATGGAGAGAACATGCAAACTGTACACACACCGTGGTGGCCGGATGTAGGCTCCCAACACTGGGCGTGTGTGGCAACAGTCCCACCCAATAAGCCGTCATCTCCCGCCCCTTCGAGCACTAGAAAATCCAGTTAATCGTAAAGAGATAATACTTCTGTTTTACTGCTGGGTTAGTCAGTATTCCTCAAATGAAATATTTGGGGGAAAGCCACTCCATACCTGATAAATTCTCTTAAGAGATACCACCCCAATTATTGGTAAGGACACAATGATGCACATTTTTAAATCAGACTGTGTCATTATTTAAAGTCATCATGGCAGAGTTTTGTGATATTTTTAAGTGTTATTATTATTAGACGTTTCCATAGCTGTCAGACTGTATCTGACAGTCCTATCTGGCCCACTGTTTCACCCATTTCAGCTTTTCTGTAATTGATTAATGGACTTATCGTCACATTTTGCCTCGGCTGCCGGTCGTATCCATCTCTGCATCATTGACTCTTTGTATTTGTATTCCTCTCTGCATGTTTAGTCAAAACTCTATGACGTGCTTAACACAATAATCTCTCAAACTCCTTTACCATCTGTAACCCACATGTCATCTCATTAGACTGAGGGTTGTAACCTATCCGCTACTTTATGCAGTTTGAAACAAATAATCCTGCGATGGGTTGACGTCCGGTAAATGGTTATTTCTTGCCTTGTGCTCATTGTTTCCGGACAGGTTCCGGACCTGCGCCACCCTGAAAATGAATGAATGAATGACAAATCTTTTGATTTCCTGCTTTGTGAAGGTCAGTGTGGATGACCTTGCATGGTTAAATCATACTGTGTCATGGAAGAACATTGTCACTAGCTAAGCTCATATTTTAATTCCCCCCAGACAGATGGGCTAAAATGAACTTCAAATAGGAGAATAACTTTCATACTACTGTGGTAGTAAGGTGCTTCCTTTGTTAAACCCCAGTAGCTGCCTTCAGAG
>JAODJW010000106.1:11247036-11260659 GCA_026777045.1 Hyperopisus bebe | reverse complement strand
ATGGATGGATGGATGGATGTGTATAATTGATGAGGGGCAGTGTGGTGCCTCAGCAGATTGCTCCCTCACGTCCCTCCGGCTTCTGTTTGTACGTTTCGGTTTGGGGTCTCTGGATCACTCCTACAGTGCAATGATGGTCTCTTCTGATGAACTACATGAACATTTGCCTTGGTGGTTGATCGTGCGTGCGTGTGTGTAATCTGAGACCCAGCAGTACCTAATCACCATGACCCCACCCGAATAAGTAAGTACTGAAAATGGATGAAGGAAAAATTATTTCATAGGTGGTTAAGACAAACCCATTTAGTTCTCATAAAAAATGCAGTGTTGGCGGCATGGTGATATTCTGTCATTCAATGGTGGCATGGTAATTAAGGACTCTGGGGTGGCCAAGTCCGATTACTAGAGAGCCATGAGCAAGGTATGTAGCTCCCATCGTGCCAGGAAGCTACCCATCTCTATGATATATAAAAATTGGATAAGCTACATAATAATAGCCTGTTTAGATGACTCAAATATATTCACTTAAAATCCTGTACTACCAGCACTTCAGAAGCATATACATATGCAGTATATGCAGTTTATGCAGTATATGCATGGCTTAATTGCATACGGTGCATTTTCTGTTTGGTTTCTGTTGCCCATAAGGTCATTTGGTACTGGTTTGTGTTGATGTCTAGGAAATAGCCATTTTCGAAAGAGTAAAGCCTTTAATTGATGTTCCTGGGGCCTGGATTTCATTAGTGTTTGTGTCTTAGCCAGTTATAGCCATTATAGACCCCCTTGAAGTTTAGAAAATCAATGGCCATTGATTAATGAGCCCAACTTCAAAATATCAATTCTCTGCTGTGAAGGTAATAGAGTTGTTGCAATATTGCTGTTGTGTTATTTTTTTTATTCATGAAAAATGTTTTTAAGTGAAATCATTATGATATTTTAACAAATATCCAGAATAATCATAGGTCTGGTAAATTGCAATGGAATCCAAATATGTATGCCCTTATATGTTCGAAACGTTTCCTGAGCCGCTTAATCCCGAGCCTAAAGGCATAGTATATGCTCTCTTCTTGCCAGCCAATTACTTTTTTTACGCACTACAGGTCTTACAGCTCCTTGCCGGAGAGCTGATTGGTGCTGATTGGAGGAGCAGAGGCACCTGACAGGTGTGTAGGAGGCCCTTATGCATTAGCTAGCTGAGGTGTAAAGTCTCCCTTCCATTATGTGAAATGTTGTCAGCAATATCCTCTCAATGAATAACTATCTTTTACAACCAGTAACAAATTTAGCCCTTAGTAGCAAGTGAAGAGATTAAAACTATGTCTGATCAATCTTTTTTTTTCCTGTAACCATCACACAACCTATGAGCTAAATACTTTGTCCATCTCAAAGAGCCCCTGTATCTCCTAACAACCAAAACACGTTTGAAAGTTCAGTTGCTGATTGTGATCCTTTAAATTAATAGTTATTGTAGAATGGAAATAAAATAAACAGAAATGCTTTACAGTAACTGTACCTTCATAATGCATTCATTATGCATTCATAGAACATTCAGTGCACCTTCATAATGCCTTTATAACACATTCATAGAACATTCATAAGCAGCATGTAAGTACAGATGCTCCTCTACTTACAAACTTTCAACTTAGGAACTTTCAGACATACGAATGAAGAGGACTGTAAGTCCAAATTGTGTCCTTTGGACCCCCATTTCTTGTCCGCAACATCAACTTTTTTTCTCTCTGTGCAACAATTCTGCCTATTATGACTTCTGGCCGCTACTCCCGCCGTGCAGCAGCGTAGCGTGCAAACTCTCAGCATCCTAGTTCTTTGCATTTGCGTATACCCTAAAATGATGTCGAATAATGACTTACAAACATTTCAAGTTATGAATGGCCATTCACAACCAATCTCGTTCGTAAGCAGAAGAGCATCTGTATACTTTAACATCCTAATATATCATGACAACTTTAATACTCATTAATAGCAAACACTACATGATACAAACAGGCTTCATAATCGTATAATGTTTGTTATTAATGTATATTAAAGCTGTTATGGTATGTTAGGATGATAAGGTATACTTACATGCTGCTTATGAATGTTCTTTAATGCATAAGGAATGTATTATGAAGATACAATTAATGTCAAGTGTTTCCCAATAAACAAAAAGGTCTGTGGTATAAACAAATTGTAAGCACAAACACTGAGTCAGAGGTTTTCCATCCAGGTGTCAGTTATTGATTTTGACGTTTTAGGCAGTGGATGACAGGATAGTTCATATATGAATGAAGTTGAATGAAAAAATATAAAGCTAAAATGCATTTAAAAACAAGTTATATCTCAATATTCCCAGAGTATATAGAAGTCAGAATACAATACAGTACTGTATACAGTTAGCATACTAAACATTATAGTGTAGCATATTATGAAAATGTGAATATAAAAATAGAAGAATAAAGGCATATTCTGGGAGAATCTCAGACATCAGTGTTGAATACAAAGTAATACAAAGGGCGTTCCTACCAGATAAAGGCACATGAGAGATGTATAGATGTGCTGCACCTGGAGTTCTGTCAGTGCTCTGGACAAGCAAACAAGTCTGCATTTGGGGAAGAGGCGCCAAAGAAAGCTTTAGCCTTAGCAGACTTCATCACTGTTTACAATGGGGAGCATGATTAGCAAACATGATGCAGGTGGCAAGCACACAGAAAAAGAAAAAGAAAAAAAAATATATATATATATATAAATATATCGGCTGTCTTTCTGTCAGTTCCATTTCCCCTGAGTCCCTTTAGCTCGGAGCATAAATTTCAGTGTTGGATGTGTATGACTGACAGGAAACAGCATTAACTTGAGGTAAAGTGGTCGTATTTGGTTTCTCAGTTTAGAAAAGCCTGGTGCTTGAGGTTCAGGTAAAGCGAGCATGTTTAACGCTGCAGAAGAGTGCTGAAGCATGACTCTGCATGTGTCTTTTGTGAGTCATTCTTGCCAAGAATACAAAATGGTTCATTTCAAAGACTTATCAGTGTAGTCACATTATATATGAAAAAAGATCATATGATATAATGGCAATGCTTCTTTTCAGTGAAAAATGTTATTTAAATATCTTCATACAATGTTAAATCCGGAAGTGCTCAACTTTTTTAGATAAGATACGAAAATGGTTTCTTTTATATAGTGTAATGAACAATAATCCATCTGCTTTATGATAAATAATCTGCTTACTTTGTAGCAGTGTTTCCTAATTCAGTCCTCAGGAACCCACAGACAGTCCGCACTTTTGCTAACCTCCCAGCTCCTGGTGGACTGTCTGGCACAAACACTACCCTATAGAAAATTATACTGATCAGTTTAAAAAAATGTGTTTGACATTAATTTCTACATCCACTCCATTTACTGCATTTTCAGGCTTGATCTTTAAGGAATTCCACAGCTTTTTTCCCCCACTTTTGACGTTTGCTTCAGTTTTACTGCAATTTCTGTGAGCCTCATTCTGTAATGATTTATTGGTCAGAGTGCTTTGAGGTGACACACTGAGCAAGACGGTGAGCTGTAAATGTTTCTCTGTGTGTTTTTGTGAATATCCATATCAATATAGCCCACAGTATACATTCCAGACTAATCAGCATTATCACATGTTGCAAATGAGATAACGTACGATGTAGAGGGTTGCATTTATTCTAAAGAATATGGCGAAGTGTGGCCCTTTCTGTGATTTATCGCTGCCCTCTCAGCTTTTGTAATAAATGTACAGATAAATTACTGTAGAAATTGGGTTTTGTGCAGTGTGTTCTTTAAGCTCCTGCCCTTAATTTATGTCCCTTCCATGTCCGCCTGTGTTGTATGCAGAGTGATTCTCACCACGGCTAGACAATGTTATCAATACTGACCTTAGCATTGTCCTAATGGCTCTGCTGATAGTAATGCCACACATGCACGAATTGACACACACACACACACACACACACACATACCCACATGCACACATGCAAAATAACAGATTTTTATCACATTGTGGGGACATTTGGTCCCCACAATGTAATATATACATGACTGCACTCCATATATTATAAGTAAGCTGCATAAAGTTTCTGTTGCTCTATTACCCTCTGCAATTGATTTTATTCACTATGTACCTCAAGTCACTAATGTGCCTGTAGAAAGACTTTGAATGTTTACTTTGTAAAACTAATCTTTGGCAGTTTAATTGTGGTTGTGTTAATCTTCATGCGTAGATCTGCTCTTGGATAAATACTTGGTTGACTAAACATTGAAGTTCACATGATCAGCTGATTATTAGTGACCATTGCACTTTCTCTGAACACCCCCCCCCCCCTTGTCTGATTTAGTATGTCAACTTGGGTGCATAGATGGAAAAAAAACTTGCTGACTGTTGCCAGTCTGGTTTCCTAGGGACAATAAGTTAATCACAATCTACTTACGGCACTATCTGCTCAGTCACCCATTCATATTGTATGTGAACTTGTGGGCAATAAAGAGAAAGCATGATTCAGCAAAACCTCGTTAAAGGATTCAACCACTGACTCTGGTCAAAGGCAAGGATGTGGAACCTTGATGTAAATTCTGAGATTTACACTGTATCCAGAACAACCTTGTGCATGGTCATTTAAAGCAGTAAATAGTGATATTTTTTTTCTGCTTATCATGTTTTTGTAATGAACAATATATTTATATAATCAGGTTAAATATATTTTGAAATGATTTTATGAAAACTGCCTATGGTTTGTGGTTTGTGAATTATGTATGCGTTACAGAATATATTTTACTGTATATTGGTCCAGATAAATCGGTCCTAGAATGTATAGACTGTTTTAAGATGTGTTAAAACAAGTAAAAATATCCCTTTCTTTTTGCTTTTATGAGTACATTGGTTGAGACACGTCCCGCTATTAAAAGTGCTAATTGCTAACACAGGGTAATAAAAGCCTTTACTGTTTCATTTCATAGATATGGGGACATGGTTCCGAACACCATCGCCGGAAAGATCTTTGGCTCCATCTGCTCTCTTAGTGGCGTGCTAGTGATTGCACTTCCTGTGCCCGTCATCGTCTCTAACTTCAGTCGCATTTACCATCAGAACCAGAGGGCCGACAAAATGCGAGCGCAGCAGGTGAGAATGCAGCAAAGCTGCCGGAAGGACCTTTAAATCATACCCCTGATTATGTAACTTTAGCTATTATGTCAATCTGGCACCACTGTGTCAGCTCTGTATGATTTATTGTACAACATCTATATAAAATAGTGTCACTGCTGACATTTCACCAGATAATGCAACATTGCACGACCAAAATGCATTTCGCTAGTCGAAATTTATTATATAGTGCAAGCGGATAGGATAAGCTGGTAATCATCTCTACTCAGAGTTGTACTGTATACATGATTGACCAGTCTTTGCTGGCAATCCAGCAACATTTTTTTTATAGTTTTGTTTTAGGGTTTCATGCAAACTTCGCACAATTTTATGAGAATGTGAAGCAGGCATTATAGATTAATTATGTCTGCTCTGTCTTTCAGAAAGTAAGACTGGCAAGAATCCGATTGGCCAAAAAGGGGACGACAAATGCTTTCCTACAGTATAAGGAGGATGGAGGACTGCAGGTATGATTCTAGAACACACATATGCCCTATCATCCTCCAAAAGATGATGATGATGACGATGATAATGATGATGATAATAATACTTAGAATAAGTAGAAACAGCATCAGCTTGTTTAGTACGAGTTTCTGCAGCCTCAAAATCAGGACAGTGAGGATAAAAGCTGCTTTTTTTCCCGGGCAGTTTGACAGCAGAACAGTCTAGCCCCTCCCAATCTAAGACTGGATCTCCTAAAAGGACTAACCTTCCCCCATCTCTGCCCTAGAATTATAACACTGTAACCAAAATATATCATTACACATTCCAGTTGATCCATTGCCCATTTTTAATTTCACTTTGACACTGCATTTTTAATTGCACGTAACTGATAATATCTGCTATGGGTAGTTGAGGGGATTAAGTCTAAGTTCACCATTAGCTGAACTTTTTCATTAACTTGTTATAAGCAACCAACCACCAGACAACCCAAGTCACATGCACAGATCTTATTCTCTCTCTTTTTTCCCCTCTGTGCATCCCCCAATTCATTCCCCTTGGAAACATGCTCTGATAAAAGCGAACACAAAGGCAGTAGTTAAAATAAGGAAGACAAATAGAAATAATTATGTGATTCGCACACCAAATCACTTATTCTTCCAGTTTGTCCCGTCTTATAATTGTCATAATAAACTCAATGTGACATACGTTTTTGTCTTGTTCCATATCTGAAAAACACACCCACCCAAGTATAAAGTAAGAAAAAACCACACGCAACTGCACACTACTTGCAGTGTAGAGATGACGACTCACCGTACATCTTGTTAGAGGTTATTGTGACATATAGCCATCAGTATTTTGTGCCACAGTTGCCCTCTATATTATTCTAACCCCCCATTGAGCTTTAGTTATGGAAATAGCAGGTGTTAGTTTTCTTGGTGGGTTTATAGTAGAATGGATATCTGGGAATCGCAGTTCTCATTGAAGGGTAACAACTAACTGTATCCTATTGGAAAGTTCTGCTGCATCAGGAACATGAGTCCTATTGTGTCTGGTGACCCTGCATTCCACAATGAAAACCTCATCAAAACCATAATGAAACCTCATCAAAATCAGGACCTGGCCTTCAGTGAAGCAGCCATGAATTCTGCTATGCAATATCGAGCCATTTTTCCAGAAGTTAAAAGTATAGCATAAGTGGGATATGGAATAAAACAATAACCAGAAATCAGCGGGAGAGTGTAAATCAGAATGGTTTAAGACCAAGAAAATTAAAACTTTGGACTGGCCTAGTTATACTACAAACCTAAAACCCTTTGATATTGTAGAAAGGACAAATTAGAGCTCATTAAGCTTGTTAAGCTGAAAATGTCCCTACTGTAAGTAGAAATAGTCCTGCATGGAGAAAAGGACTAAAATTGCTACTGTACATGGCTGAACAATAACTATCAGAAGCCTTTGGTTGCAGACTTCTTAATGTGGCTTTATGAGTTGTTGAGTGTGAGGAGATGATTAGTTTTTCACTGAAAAGCATTGCATTTCAAAATTATTCCATAAAATAACATTTGTGCATGCAAGATCTATTTTGTCAAATGTAAAACATAGTTTATTAACATTTAGTGTCAAAAATGTATTAAGTAACACTTTCCAGTTTGTTATTATCTAATGCTAGTACTGAAACTGAAAAATACACTGATCCGCTGTGAGAAAATGTATCCATGCCTTGTGATATCCTTGGGATATCTGCATGACCTGTCTATGCTTTCCTAAGTACTCTTCAACCCATTAGGAAATAAGTGGGATAAACCAATATTAGGAATATCGCCAATTAGTAAAATGAGCGCTGACTATCATGCCTACAGCACTAAAAAACAGGACAAAGAACAATTAGAGTCACTTCAAATGCCTGATGTTGTATAATTAGTCATTAATATTAATATTTCATCATAATTATGACTAAAACACAATAGAACACTCAAGAGTATAGATTAATGTTTTCAGAACTTTTAATTCTTACAATCTTAAATATATTAGAATAAAAGTGACCTTTTTTGCATTTTTGTATAGATGAGGATGAGAGGAGTTTGTTCTTATGCATAATTAACTATTGGCAGCATAAGACCAAGAGCATCTAAATATACTCCCCCCCCCCCCCCCCCCCCATGAGTGACCTTTTGTTGAAGATGGGACTGTGATGTGAGTGTAATTACAGAGCAAATGTGATGCCAGGGAGGGGGTGTCTGCAGATCAGACGAGAGCCAGATGTTGGAGACAGGTGGGGGCAGAGTGTGCTGCTTAGGAACATGCAGTAATATCAGCCATGGGGGGCACTACGGCTTGTTGTCACTTAATCAAGAAGTCCAGAATATCTGATTTATAAACCTTCAATTGATTTTTTTAATGATTTAATTTTTATAATAATCACCAACAGATATTAAACAAAAAAAAATGCAGCGCAAAAAGGACTGTGGGTCCTTTTTGTCACGTTATTTTGAGATATACAACAGGCAAAATGTTCTAATGAACAATGCTTTCAAAGAGTATTTTCCATAATCACCAAAACAGAGTAGACAAAGGGAACAGTTGTCTGGAATCTATTCTATGTTCCTGCAGAGGCAAAATATTATGTCTCAGATATCGATTGCCGGTTTGCTATGTTGGAAGCATATTAGGTCAGGGAGAGACGGGAGCAGAAGCCCAAATGTTGCCCCACCTACATATTAAACGGTGCTCATTAAAACCCTGTTGTATTCCGTATTAGACAGAATTTTAGCTATACTTCTTCAGCACAGCATTGACTTATTCATTGTATGCCGCTCCGGATAAAGTATCACTATGCATATCGACCAGAAATCGTGTTGCTGCTTTATTTGCTGCAATTTTTGGTCTCAGAATTTCCCATTTTCGCTTTTATGATTCTCATTTAAGCATAGCAGTAAACATTTCCCCCTTATATTCAGAAATACATACTTGTCCTTATACTTGTACACATCAGGGGACATTTTTTCCCCCAGAGTTTACCAGCAAAGGAGATAAGGTGCTTCAGTAAAGGCGAGACGAAGGTCTTTTGAGTCCAAATATGAGAGAAAAAAAAATCGGAGATGGAAAGAGATTGAAATCTCATCTGCACGAATACAACCAGGTTAAATTCAGACTGAGTAATCTCAATTCTGTTTTCTTTTGCAGCTGAAAGCCACTATAATCCAATATTTACAATCCCAAAGTGAGGAGTATTTTTTTCCTCCATGGATCTATAAACCCATTACTAACCGTGTCGCAGAGCTATTTATAAACCCTGGTGCTCTTTCAGGTCTCACAGTGTTTTACATTTTTTCCTCTGCTCTCTCGTTTGTCTTACCTATTTTTCCACCATTTCTTCTTGACAAGTAACAAGACAACTCACCTACCTGGAGGCATAATTTGTTGTTGCTTTCACGTGCCTCAGGCCCATTTATTATTTTTGTTAGAAGATGCGAAGTTAATGCTTTTTGTACATGTGCCACGTTTAAAAGGAAAGATGAAAATTTGATATTTCTGGTTTGGAATTGATGCATTTTATTTGTACAGGGCAGAATCAGAGATATGACTCTGTACTTTCTAAATCAATATATTGAATATACTCTACTTACATAGTATTTTTTCAGTAGTACCTGAATATACCTTTAAGATCTAAGCATTATCAGGTCAGAATCATTAAAAAAGCTTTTGTAAGTAGGATCCCAGTCTGCCTCCTCTATATTAGTCTAGCAGTAGCACAAGCTAGTCTTGGGATGGACTGGTTCCCGGCTGGTCAGTGGAATATCTATGTGACTCAGTGGGCTGAGCCATGACATTCACCAAATTCTAAATGAATAATTTCATAATCATTATGTCGATTTTCTGCTTTATTGGCAATCATTGTCACTGTTATTAATATTGGATATAGGTGTCTTGCACAAATAGCAATGCCTGTTCCTAGCCCAGTTTCCTCAACAGACCCATTTCTGCCCTTCCCCATTACAATATCAGACTGTTTCAGATTGCTCTTACAAGTCTGGAAGATAAGATCTGTTTAATTTAAATTACTTTAAATTATACGCTGCTCCCTGTCTGTAGCAGTAACTTTGATAAACCACCACAGCCTAGAAACACTGTGAGACTGAGATTTTTATCTCAGAACTAAGATGGAGCCCAATATAACTAAAATGATTACTGCGCAGGTTATATCACTTGCAGCTGTGAAAGAGCCAGTCTTTAACCGCAAACATCAGAGTCAGTTCAATTATCTTTTTGAAAATCTGCCACATTTATTCTTCACATACCTTTATACATTTTTGTATATTATATTAACAGCATATAATAGGAAAATGCAGTTACAAATCAAAATTAGAATGTTTCAAGTACATTGAACTGGATGTAAGTTTTTGAAATGTACAGTGCTCACAGCAATTTTGGGACACTTGTTTACAAGCAGTAGTTTTAAGTAAAACATTTATTTCGAGTGGTAATGAATTGAAACCTAAATTATATTTGCAATAACATAAAAAATTGGTTTTAAGTGTCCTTTTTGGACCAATGACTGCATTTGCAATTAATAGCAAAATGGCTTGAACAGAACTGAATGAGTAAGTTAAAAAAAATTGTCAATAAAAATAAAGGATAAAAAATAAAAAGAAAATGTCTGTGCAGAGATGTTAAACACTGCTTGTGAATGGACTTTTGCTATGAAACCAATACATATGCCACATTTTTACAGGGTCATGTTAGCTCCCAAAACCTTCTGTGAGCTCCGTGTGTAACAGATACAAATTTACAAATTAATTTAGGAATTAAACAAGCATATAAAGATGATTTTTTTTATATTAAACTGATTTACATTTCCAGTGCATAATTACATTGCTATTACAATTGACAATTATCTAATGTTTGTTTATATGCAGTAAAGTTTCCATTAGGTCGTGTCTGTCATTCTCAGGATCGTGACAGTGACAGCACGGCCCTCTGCGTGAAGAACAGGTCCTCCTTCGAACACCAACACCATCACCTATTACACTGTCTGGAAAAGACAACGGTAAGACTGTGGCTTAATAGCCCATGTTCAGCTCCTTCTGCTCCACATTCTTGCTGGTTTTAAAACAATGTCGACGGTTGATCTTTGTAGAAATTAATTGTCAGTACATGACGGGAGACCTATAACCCACCTGAACTGCAGTTAGCTGACACCCCTAGATTGAGTTTGAAAGGACAGCCAGCAACACACCTACATTCACTTTGAAGGGACACCGGCTTTCTGTTTAGACAAGATAAAGTTGCGACTTGACGTGCTGATTTAAAGCTCAAATTTAGCTCCGTGGCTGACTGGCTGCCTCCTGAAGGTTGAAGGACAGTATATGAGAGAAGATCTGAGCGTGTTCTCTGAAGATAGCGTAGACAATCTCAAGCTTCCAAACTGCAGTCTCCGTACTTATTCCACGGCACCTCAAAGGCAGTAATTCCCCCCCCCCAATATTGTTTTCCGCATATTCTCAGCGATGACACAGCAACTGACGTCAAGGTGTCTTACAGGAGCTCAGATCCCATGAGGAGTTGTGCTGTGTCTTTGCAGAACCACGAGTTCACGGACGAGCTGACGTACAGCGAAGTGTGCATGACGGAGTCGGTGGGCTACCGCACCAGCCGCAGCACCTCACTGTCCAGCCAGCAGGGACTGTCGTCCTCCTGCTGCCCCCGGCGGCCCAAGCGGCGCGCCATCCGCCTGGCCAACTCCACCGTGTCCGTCAGCAGGGGCAGCGTGCAGGAGCTGGACATGCTGCACGTTCAGAAGGTCGCTCACCAGAGGTAGGCATGACCGCTTTGCTTGAATTCCAGGAAATCCTGCCCGCCTCCTCCCATATTCCTCATCACCAGTACCAGCCCGATCCCATGTGCCCCCCCAGGCAAGCTTCACCGCCAGCCCCCCCCCCCACATCCAAGGCAAAGTAAAACTAGCTGCCAAGTCGGCGCCCCCTCAGAAGCCGGTGGCTTAGGCGTCGTTCTATAGCATTGTCAATATATATTTGTACGCATACAAGGTTAATACACATTAGTTTTCATGCTTCCCCAGTTATACCCAGGTCTTTGGAAAATTTGCCCAACTGCACCTGTGATCCTAAGATGATCCTAATCATCTTAAATGCAAAATTTTTAAAAAGCAGGGAGTAGGTTTAAACTCTCACACTTTGCTTTTAATAAAATGAAACGATTCCACTAATATGACAATGAAAGAAAATATATAAAACAAATATAATCTATATGGATGTATATAACATATATTTATAAAATCTATAAACAAATATCGGCACAGAACCCACTCTGTTGTTGAAACTTGCATTTTTAACCAGAGGAGGACTTTCAGGGTGAAGCAAATTTCTCCTGCCTTAAATGATAACAGTTTATCTTGCATCTTTAAAGCTACAAACAATAGATAATACAATGTACACTATAAATGGTAATAGTCACTGAGGGCAGGCTATATTTGGGCATGTAAACATTAAGAAATACACAGAGGATTGATCCTAGTGCTAAAATAACAGCTGTACACGTTTGTTTTAAACAACTGTATTCAAAACACATCATGGAAACAGCACCTTACAGTTCTGCATGTGGTGTAGTGCATTATGTAGCGTCGAACTAAGGCACTTATTGCAGGCTTTCTGTGTGCGCGAGCAGCCGCTCAAGTCTCAACGCAAGGAGCGAGGACCTGAAGCTGAACTGTGACGATAGGGACTTCACTGCAGCCATCATCAGTATCCCCACCCCTCCAGCCAACACCCCTGATGAAAGCCTACCTCCTTCACCAGCCGTACCAGGCATCCTGCGCAACTCTCGCTCCGGCAGCTTCACCCACGAAACCGTGAAGATCTCCTCGCTATAATCGTACCAAGCACAAGAGCGCCCCCTACTGCCCAGTGAAGCAAAGACATTCACCATGGAGGACCGTGGAGCACAAAAGACAATATAGAGAGTAGCCCTTCGATACTGTTGGATAAACGCTTCATTCCTAAAACAAGAAATGTCTCCTGAAAGGTTATACTTCAGAAATGAAGAAAAGAAACTCATCTTATGCAAATCACATTTTAATAAACTCAGAAGATATGCTGGAAAATACCATAAATAGATTTTATGGATCAGGTGGATGTAGAGCAAATAAGGGTTGGATGAGTAATAAAAGGATTGTTAGCAGAGATAATGATCAAGTCGTATTTTTGTTGGGAAAGAATAAAACTGTGACAAGAACCCAGAAACCTTTAATGGATGCTGACGAGCTGGATAGAGACTTTTTAAACAACAACAACAAAAAAGAAAAGACAAAGAAAACTCTGGGTGACATTGAAGACCTATTAACTTTCAACCTTTCAAAAATATGCAAAACTAGGAAATAGTAAAAAAAGAAATCCCTCAATATGTACATACATACACACACACACACACACACATACACACACATACACGCACACAGACAATGAAAAAGAATACTATGACTATTGCATTCTGCTATTGATTTAATCACTCTAAAGATCTTGGTGGTACATATATAACATTTTATATCTAACTTCTCCAAATCCAATGCATCTTCCAACTTTATGAAAAAAAAGATGAGTGTACTGACTAGCTTAATACAAACAGTGCATGTTCTTGTACATTTGCCAGCGGAGAATAGATTTGCTGATCCTCTATTCTCATTTCCGCATGCATGATATCTTTTTTTTCCTCAATTTGTCAGTTTTCCTTTCTCCCAATATCATTGATGTGAATATTTAAACAAGAGGTCCTGCACTGGAAGTGTACATTAGGGTTAAATTAAAAAAAAGTTGAATAAGAGTTATCAAATAGAAAAAAAAATTCAGGCATGTTCCTCACAAGAATGAAAGGTGAGTGCGTGAAAATGGACGGTGTGTATGTGTGTTTGTGTGTGCTAGCCTGGGAGGAATTACGTTAACTGATCACGAATATGCATGGATACCGTTGTAGGTATTTTACGTGTTTTCTTCTTGTTAGAAAATCACTATATA
>JAODJW010000106.1:11201961-11219026 GCA_026777045.1 Hyperopisus bebe | reverse complement strand
TCTAGGTCAAACTGGTTTGTTCGACTTTCAAGAAATTCAAGTTCTAGTGAGTTCGAGAACCGAGGTACCACTGTATTCCAGTTTAAAAAGATACTTAGTTGTGTGAATCAATTTTAAATTACTGGAAAATGAATGCAAAAAATTAACAGTATTAATGCATATCTGACATTAAAGTAGTATATAAATTGTCATTATAAAATGAAAGACTTTTTTCATTTTTTATTTTACTTATTTGCACTATTTTTAATGTATGAAAACAGATGTATTTCTCAGAATTAAATGTTGTAATAGGGAGGGGTACAGTTATAATTGCTTAAATGTGTATTTGGAATAAAGTAAAACAATTTATTCAAAACAGTATCCATTACCATTTTGTTATTAAAGATTAATTAATGCTCTTCAAAGGGACTAACATGACTTTCCTTGCCTAAATAAGCACAAAGATACTATGAAGATATAGATGTAGATAGAGATTAATTCATTTTTGACATTTTCTCATTCCAGATAGCATCACATTTCAGCTGTCTAAGACTTGTGGAGGGCTGTTTGAAATCTGCTACGGAACCAGCTGTGAACACGTTTGCTCCCCTTCGCAAAAGGAAAAACAAATGATATGTTCAGAGCTGGCGTGCGGAAATGTCACGAACACATCGAAGAGCCTCCTAGTTTCCTCATCCTCTGTTCCTCTCAATCTGAACAATTCTCTGCAGTGCAAAGGCCCTGAAAACTTCATCAAGTACTGTGTACAAAGAAATGGCTGTACCTCAGACACATACGCTGAGATCTACTGCGAAAGTGAGGCTAAATATTAGTTCAACACGTATGCGTTGGTAATGCTATGCTATGCTAACCCGTGTTCCTCTCAAGCTTCAGTAACCGCTCACCTAGTCAGGGCTAGTGGGGGATATTGCACTCATAACGAGATACATGCTGGGTGAGAGACAAGTCACAGGACGCTCACACACATATCTGCTTACTAAGGGCGACATCATCAGAATTGCTATCTTTGGGCTACGGGAGAGAAACCCATTCACATTTAAGGAGAGCTCAGACGTAGCGCCACAAGGCTGAATTTGAAGCCTGTTCCCTGGAGGTGTGAGAGAGCAAAGCCTCCTGCTGTTCCACTGCCGTACCCTACGCTGCTGCACTGCAAAGCCTCCTGCTGTTCCTCTGCCGTACCCTACGCTGCTGCACTGCAAAGCCTCCTGCTGTTCCTCTGCCGTACCCTACGCTGCTGCACTGCAAAGCCTCCTGCTGTTCCTCTGCTGTACCCTACGCTGCTGCACTACTTTCTACGATTCAAACACCTATGCCTAAAGTGTCTCATGTGAAGCAGCTGCTATCTTTGTTTCTGGGAGCACATTCACATGGACTGTGTGGGAAGATAATGCAGGGATACTCATGTCTCATGTGTTACTCAGTTTATGTGCAGCAGTACAGGATGATGTTACACCACTGTATGGGCATCATGTGGACTGTCCGGGAGGGAGCTGGGATGGAGCAAAAACAAGGACCATCTGGGAGGGAGGAAAAACATGGACCATCTGGGAGGGAGCAAAGACATGTACCATCTGAGAGGGAGGGAAAACATGGACCATCTGGGAGGGAGCAAAAACATGGACTGTCTGGGAGGGAGCAAAAACATGGACTGTCTGGGAGGGAGCTGGGATGAAGCAAAAACATGGACCATCTGGGAGGGAGGAAAAACATGGACCATCTGGGAGGGAGGAAAAACATGGACCATCTGGCGGTCACTGAAGACCGAGTTAAGAAATACTGAACTAGCCCCTTTAATTGTATAATTGATGTTGCCCTCAAGCTTTTAAAATCATTTTTAACCTCTGAAAAACTATTAAGAGAGGGTTGTGAATGTGGTTCATATGTGTGTTGTTAAGTTGAAGCTCATCCCAATTAATGTGTTTGGTTTCAGAGTATATAGATGATCCACGCCGTGGCTCAGCTGGTCTGATCGTGGGAGTGATCCTGGGTGCCTTGCTTGTTATCACAATAGCTGGCTTCGTGTTCCGGCAGCCAAGGTGCAAAAGAGCCAGAAAATGTAAGTGAAGGAAGGGGCTAAATTTGATGGGATTTGGAAAGGAATATGAAAGGGTATAATATAACTCATGTTACAGGAAGTGCATTGGAACTTCCTGTCTTATGGCTGAACCATAGTTCCATGGTACAGTACAGAGTACGACATGTGAGGAAAATATTTGTAATGTAATTATCACTTAGACTTAGTTCATCTGTGAATCACAGACTCACAGACAAAGCTGAAGACTAACAACAGAGGGCGCTCTTCCTGTTTTTTTTTTTTTTACTAGAGTAGGGAATAATTTAGGGAATTTAGGGAATATTTAAGTCATAAGCAAATAAAAAGTTTCTTCAGCTTCTTTAGCATTGTTTCAGTTTTATGAAAATACCATACTATGACACATGATGTGACACATTATCATTATACATAGACATGGGGTTATGCAGGGGGGGGTTACGATATTTTACAGCTGTTCAGTTAAAATCCTGGATGTGTCATTCTGCCCTACAAAGGCAAAACAGAGTAACCATGTTGACACTGAAACTTGAAATTGAATAAAAGGGCTTCAGTGTCCACCTGTATGTGTAGTGGGTAAGTAAACTACTGTATTTTCTTCAAAACCAAGTATAGATGAACTAAGACGTTTTATCACAATGAAAAACAGAGCATTAGACACCTGATGTTGGTCAGAACTCAACAACTGTGGTGTTTTGACTTCAGTATTCTTAACCTCAAAAATATGGGACATGTAGGTCAGGGGGCTATACTAAAAGGTCACCATGCACAATGTATTCTACAGCGAGACGTACAGAGCAAAATTCGTCTGCTTTTGAGAGTGGTGATTACGAGGATGTTGCCTCTGATGACAAGGAAATGATGAGCATGACTATGCATGAAGCAGGTTAGTATGACAACTGAGGCTTGCCCCTCTCGCACAGGGTAAGACGAAAGATGCGCTTATATAGTAAAGTCCTTTACAAAAATGCATGATCAACTCCTGTAGTCGAGAAAAAAAACTACTGTTTTTTTGTATCACTGTAACTTTTATTCTGTGTTGCATGCTGATAACTGTCTGTTATACTGTTCATCAATGATTGTTTATGTGACTATTTTTACCTGTTTGTTGTAGAAGGAGAAGCTGTAGTGTGTGAGATAGAGGCTGGTCCCTTGGAGGACTATGACAATGTGGCACCTCTTGAGTGTGAGGATGAGACAGCTGTGCTTCAAAGGTCTCTGCCTTCCCAAGAGCACAGCAGTGAGGGGCAACCAGGGGAGCAAGAATGACAGAGATTATCCTCAACACATAAAATACCGGCTAGAAGTGGTCAGTTAGCTGGGTTTAGATACGTATGTTCTGAAACTATGGCTATCAAAGGCTACCCTCATTTGTTGTTCTATTCTGCAAAACTGCCTCTTTTCTTATTTTGATAATCACTTATACGGAACATGTTACTTTTCTCTTCTTAATCTAATACCCTGCGCTTTGTTTTTTTAGCTTTCGATATACATATGTGCATATATAAATGAAGACAATGAAAAAGAGATGACATCTTTTTATATGAAACTTTTGAAAATGTGCTTGAGGTTATTTTTTGACAAAACTAATAAAAAATGCAGCCTTAGTGATACGTATCTATAGTTTGAATTACATAAAAGTAAATATTTATTAGAAGCGGAAATACGTAATAGAAGTAAACATATTTGTGAATCATTTTATCATGTAAACATTTAAACATGTAAATATTTAAATAAAGAAAACCTAGGGAACACACCCTACCTTAAGCAGATAATAGACCTGTAGGGTATAATAATGCATAAGAGCCTGAATTTGCAAAATTTTGAATGACTTAAAAGGTCATGGATTATAGCAGAGTACTGTCCAACATGTCGCTGTGACTTGGGGATTGATGTAGCAGTTGGTTAGTTTGAGACAAATGCACATTCTTAGCTGGGAATTTCCTTTGGTGTTGTGCATCAAACTGTATGTTACACGTGGTTCTATAGTTTGATATACAGCACAAAGGGCAATTTTCTACAATATCACATACACCCAGTCTGATTAGATAATTGTAATGATTAGGTAATTATTCTAATGTAATTGTTTTATTAAGTAATCAGTTGCAAAGACATTTGAGCTTAGTATTTAAGTGAAAAATATTCTTTTTTGTTACTTTTAGTTTCAAGGCATCATGATTCCTAAAAAGTGCTTCAAGTAAAAAGAGATTTCCACTACACACCATGTTCCACATCTGAACTTCATGAGATTTGATTTCATAATTGCTCATGATACGTTTCAGAAGGATCTCAAAATGTGGCAGAAGTAACATTTTACGTCAACAGCAAATCCAAAGAAACAAACCCTTTATGGTCTTTACATAGGATGTTTTGGCAGGAGTGGTCCTGCAGAGTAAAGCCTTGTGGTCACAGGATATGCCCATGGGGGCTGATCTGCCACTCGTATGTCCTACAGGACAATACAAACATAACATCCCAGCAACCTCACGTTTGTTCTGGAAAATGATGCAGGCTTAAAATGTCTCAAGGGGCAGACAGGGAAAAAGCCGCGTGCGCGAGCCAAAGCCCGAGCGACGGGGCAACTTGTCCACTTCTGCTGTGCCTCCTGTTCCCAGAAGAGCATCGTGTGGCTTACATAGCAACACCCTTCACTCATTGCATTGGCTTTTATGGCCATGGCTCACTGCAGCAGCTGGTAGCAGATGAAGCAACAGTCAGCGAGTGGGACTTTCTGCCAAAATACTGCAGGTTGAAATCCCAAAAAGGGTCGCACTGCTTTTTATTTATTTAAAAAAAAAAATTAAAATCTTCACTTTCACTTGTTTTACTTCATGTGCCACCATAATGAATAAAAGTTTTCAACATACATGAACGCCAGTAATCAGCAGATATAAATAGTGTTGCTGGTTAACCCTCTGGGGTCTGGGGGTAGGAAACACACTTTCACTGACTGGGGCATGAACACATGTTTCGTTAAATATCATAAACTTAATTCATGGCAAATAAATTATTTCTTATATATTTGTTTTGGCATTACACTCATCTTAATTTTAATGCATATTGTAAATATGTCAGATGTATGTTAAGTTTGTAATTTGACATCAAAGTATAGACATTGCAAAATGCAGTTTGGAACACTTACAGAAACATTATAAAAGTGCATAGTAAGCAATGCCGGCAGTTTGTTTTGATCCCAGATATCTGATCACCAAAGTCTTGGCTACAGGAAGATGACTAAATGGTGTAGTTGCAGTTGGATAAATAAGAAAAACCTAACTCATGTCACTATTTCTGGCCTCCTGCAATTGAATATGTAGGAGCTCTCATGTGTATGCATGAGCCATTCACACCTGGCCACACCCCCCCCCCTTTTATGGCGCTGATGGGGATGTATCTGGATCACGTTTCACCATTGCGTTGTTCATCAAATTACCATGCGAATGCCCCCGATGCAGGTAAAACAAAGTAAGGTGACATGGTTTATTTTTTGCCGATTTAACCTAATAAATCAAAACATTAATACTTCCGACAATGGACGTTTTGGAAAGAAGACAGATTACGGATTTAGTCAGCGTTTTTTTCAAGATTCTACATAAAAAATTCAGCGAGATATAAATTGAAATAGACGCGAAAAATATGCTGCATCGTCGATGATGCACTCAACCCCAGGGGGTTAAAAAAAAATGTTCATTTAGAGTGGCAGGGCCTGGGAATTGCGGGGCCTGGGGATGTGGGGCCTGGGAATTGCGGGGCCTGGGAATGTGGGGCCTGGGAATTGCGGGGCCTGGGAATTGCGGGGCCTGGGAATGTGGGGCCTGGGAATGGTGGGGCCTGAGAGCCGCTGGGCCTGTGAGCCACGGGGCCTGGGAACGGCAGGGCCTGAGAGCTGCTGGGCCTGAGAGCTGCTGGGCCTGAGAGCTGCGGACCCTGAAAACGGTGGCTGCAGCTGTAAACTTCACTTTCTTGCTTTTAAAGTTTTTAACATTAAAATAGAAAACAAAAAAATTAAAGAGACTGCTGTCATTTTTCTCCCCCTAAAAAAGTAAAAAGTCATCTACAAAAAAGGAATTTGTAAACAGTGTGTAGGTTTTGGATTGAAGTTAGAGACCTCAGCTATGTAATCCCATACCTGACATTCTGTCGTATTGCCTCTTAGGAATGGGAGGGGGGGCTTTACGCAAGCTTCCATTACTCTCTTACATCACCACAAACCTTTGGGGTGCTGTAATGTGGAGCTCTTGGCTCAGTGAAGGTTTCCGTTGTGTGAATTTTCCAACGCAATCAGTTAATCGCATCTGTCGAAGTTCCTGCCAACTACCCCACATAAGAGTACTGACTTTTTCATTGGGGTGGATGTCAGCATATGTGGCATCTGTTTGTCTGAATGCACAATGGGACCTAGAACGGTGATGTAATGTAAAAAGGCAACAAATGACATAATCAGTTAATGTTCTCGCCTTGACTCAGGACAGCTGTCAAATAGCAGGACACCAGCCTTTGTGGTTATACTGCCCCTGTTCTTTGAGCTCATTTACTCAATCAGACCATTTCATTTTAAGATTTTGGGGTTCTCAAAAATCAATCCATCCACTTTCTATACCTGCATGTCACATCTATGCATGGTCACCAGGATGGGGCGCCAAGCCAATTATTAATAATAGGATCATTTAAAGTAAAATGAGAACATTGCAGTTTGGCATCCTTTGTACTCTGTACTGTTAAACAAGGTTGGTTAAGGCCCCCATTTAGTCCCCGGCTTCAGCCTGAATAAGCCTGTGCAATAAAGTATCTCTGGTATCAGTATCTGGTATGTTTATGAAAAAATATATACAGTTATATAAAATAAAGCTGATGCCCCCCAGTACATAGTGGAGGTACTCAATTCTCCAAAATTAAATGGTGTGTCATGACTGGAGGAGCAAATGACCTGAGGTCAGGCGTTGTGAAGAAACAGAAAGAGGGTTCTTTGAATTTAAAGAACATAAGCTGGAAATAAGATCAAAACAGGAGGAGTGGAGCTAGGAAGGGCACAGGCAACACATGGGTTTGACTTCAATAACCACACTGGGGCTAACAAGACAAACAGGTACTTAAATCAAGGACAAATGAGGGGTAACATCAGGATCAGGCGTGCAAGTATGTTCAGACAGTATAGGCAGGAGCAGCAGTGCGGCGAGGGAACTGCTGGGCAGGAGGGTGCCAAGAAGACTGCTTAGCAGGAGCAGGATGGTGTCAAGAGGCCAGCGGGGTTGGAAGGCAGCAAGGGAACTGCAGGGCAGGAGCAGGAGGGCACCAGGGGAACTGCTGGGCAAGAGCAGCAGTGCGGCGAGGGTGCCAAGAGGCCAGCGGGGTTGGAGGGTGGCAAGGGAACTGCAGGGCAAGAGCAGCAGTGCGGCGAGGGAATTGCTGGGCAGGAGCAGGAGGGCACTGGGGGAACTGCTGGGCAGGTGGGTGCCAAGAAGACTGCTTAGCAGGAGCAGGATGGTGCCAAGAGGCCAGTGGGGTTGGAGGGTGGCAAGGGAACTGCAGGGCAAGAGCAGCAGTGCGGTGAGAGAACTTCTGGGCAAGAGCAGCAGTGTGGTGAGGGAACTGCTGGGCAGGAGCAGGAGGGCACTGGGGGAACTGTTAGGCAGCAGGGTGCCAAGAAGACTGCTTAGCAGGAGCAGGATGGTGCCAAGAGGCCAGCGGGATTGGAGGGCAGCAAGGGAACTGCAGGGGAAGAGCAGCAGTGCGGTGAGGGAACTGCCGGGCAGGAGGGTGCCAAGAAGACTGCTTAGCAGGAGCAGGATGGTGCCAAGAGGCCAGCGGGGTTGAAAGGCGCAGAGGGAACTGTTGGGTAGGACCAGGAAGGCACAGATTATGAGCCCTAAAATAAGACAATACAAGCAATCTGAACATATCTAACCTACTGGTACGTTTTCCTGAAGGCCAGCCTAAAACAGAGATTTGGCAGTGAAGAAAAGCACATCTGAGATGTTTAATTTCATGCAGAATGTTCCTTCATCTTTCCCCCCACAGTCCAAAGACGTGCTGAGGCTGATTGGAGTTACTAAATTGCCTGTAGATGTCCATGTGTGAGTGCGCCCTGTGATCAGCTGGCCCCCTGTCCAGGGCTGTTCCCTGCCTCGTGCCCGTTGCTTCTGGGATAAGCTCCGGACCCCCTGTGACCCAGTAGGATAAGCGGATGGATGGACGGATGGATGGATGGATGTTCCTTCATCAGAGACAGAGTAAAATCCAGGTGAACATAGATATCATTCAGAGAAAAATAATTTCCTCCTGACTTGGTTCGGCGTCTTTTCTATAAAGGCTTGCGGTGGATCATACTATTCAACGTTTTACATAATTTACTCAGTACGATACTGGTGTTGATGCAGTTATCTGTTAAGTTAAAGGCCTCTTATCTCCAGGGCTGGGGGTCCATTTGCTGTCTCCACGCTGCGTGTGTGGGGGTGGAGGGGGCATTTGCATGTTCACTCTGTGTCGTGTGACATTCCTTCTACATTTATGCTAATGGGCATCTCTAAATTGCACACAGTGAGTGTGTCTATGCCCCATGACAAATTGGGATCCAGTTGAGGATTTACACCTGCCTTATGCTGCTTGGGAGAGACTCCAGGTCCCCTTATGAGCCTGTCCAGACTAAACAGTTGGAATCTGGTTGGGTGGATAGTTGATTTGAACCTCCACCATTGTCCACTTTGCCATTAAGGCCACCACTGTTGCTTCAGTGAATTCCTTCCAAGTCGTACCAGTTTTGATTGCATGTTCTGTGGCACTTCTATAAAACTGGTAACTTTGATCTTAATTCTTCTGACATTGTCACCACAGATGGCTTCTAATTTCTGAAGCTCATTCAAATCCTAAGAATGGCTATAAACTGGCAGGCAAAACATCAGATGGATCCTCATAATTAAGATGTATTTTAGTAACAATTTAAATAAATTTAAATCATTAAATTTCATTAAAAGCATCTTACAGAAATACTGAAGAATTCCCTATTCCTGGTAACTCAGAGGCCAGTTGGAATGCTGGGCCCCATGATCTGTACCTAATATTTACCAGAACCATGTATGAAAATGCCTGCTTATTTACCGAGCGGAAATATCTGCCAAATAAATGACACGGATTAAATAACCACTCAGGGGCTCGCATCAGACACACATTCTCATCCTTCATTGTTAGCCTCAAAATGAAGGGCTTCAAACACGGTGCTTGTTTATCAGGCGAGTTTATTGCAGGTTGTGCCCTGAAAGTTCATCCCTGGCATAGTTGGGGTTTTAAAGATCGGGACAATGTCTCATTTGCATTACACCCTGACAGATTAATGACTCGATAAAAAAGACAGGCAACTCAGTTAGCTTGTGGGATCCCCTCCATCATTTTTATTTATTTACATTTAGCAGATGCTTTTGTCCAAATCGGTGTACGGTGCCTGGACAGGGAGTCGCCTGAGCCGGCACAAATGCGCTCAGGCACGTGCCTCTGCCTTTCACCACCCTGTCACACTTACACAACGGCAGGACTCTTAAAAAGGCAGAAGGAAGAAAAAGATTGCGCTACAAAAAACGGAAATGGTCTAGGAGTTTGTGTGTTCTTGCACTTTCCTGAGATGTAAAGATAAAGGAACATTTAAGCCAAGATGGTCTATACTCCACTTTGCTTGGCTGCCTTTCTAAAATTTGATCTCAAACCGTCCAGCGACGCGGCCGTTGATGGATGCTCCAGGTTTAAGAGGATTACAGTTCTGCATGTGTGGTGGATGACAGCTCTAAGCTCTCCACCCCTGACTCGCACTCGCCCTGTGCTGAAGCAAGCACTGTCCTCAGTATGATTTATGAGGACAATATGTGACCATACAAGCGCGAGCAGCAATTCGTTAAAGTCCGCAAATTCAAAGCACAGTGCGAACCCGTATTCATTAACGAAAAAACGTACCCACAGCTGACTGAGACAAACAACACTTCCACTAAGAGCCGCGTCCTTTTTGCTCAGAAATAATCCTAGAAGGACAGAACAGGTGACATTTAGAAAGGGTTCAATTGAGGTAAGACATAGTAAAAAACTGACATAGAGGATAGGCTTTCATTCATGCAATCATTGATACAGTTACTCGGTGGTAAGTGTAAGGTGATACACGTCGTGTCACGGTTTGAGAATCTGCTGAAGTACTACTGTGAAAGAGTGGCCACGTGTGTGAAGTTTTCCTTTTTCCAGTGCAGAAAACATCATCTATATGACAACTGTAATAAAACATAGGAGAAATATTATATATTAATATGCAAGGCATTAAGGACACTGCTACTACATTTCAAAACTTTCTGTAACATTGTAACAAATGTAGTGAGCATCTGATTTTATACTAGCGATATGAAAGTAATGGTCAGGAAATCTTATGCTATTGACAGTCTGAAGAAATGCCCGCGTATATGTATTCACAATTTACTGGGGGGGGGGGTGGTCACCAGTACAATCAGCATGACATGCTTGAAGATTATTTTTGACTGGGCATGTGTGAGAATAGTGGAATGCTGTGAAGCACAAAATGTGCAGAATGGGCAGAATGAGCACCAGGATGAAGCAGGGTAAAGAAAAATCACAACAGTGGTTTCCTTAGCCACCGTGTTGGGTAAAACTTGGCTGTATTAGCCGGTTAAATACAATGCAAAGCAGCAGAATGAGTCAGTCCAGGCCCCTGGCCAAACTGCCTCTGTTCCGCTGTTACACCCAATACTGATCCAGAAACAGCCCTGCTGAGGCATGGCCAACACAAAAGCCAGCATCCATCAAAGAGGACCAGCTGCCAGGAGATTATCTGAGGCTGAAATGGGTGTTGGTAGGGAGTGCTGAACCCAGGGCGGGGGAAAGGCCACCGCAATCAGACACGCTGCGGAGGTGGCTGCAAACAAGGAAATCTGATCTGCGCCCTGGTGGTCGACTCTGAACTGACGCATTTACCCATTGAGGTCATTTGCGCTCTTGTCACATGGACACCCACTACAGATCAACATCTGGACTCAGTGGCCTCCAGACCACTTACCAGATTGTTATAAATCTGCTCTGAGTCTATGGTCGCATTGGTCTTTGGTCCACGCTCAAGAGCAAGAAGGAAGAATCAGTCAGTATGGGGGTTAGGGCTATTCCAAGGCCACATTATGTAGGAACCCAACGAAACTACAGCTAAGATGTTTCAAACACACGGAGACGTAATTTTTACAGCGGCACGGATCACAGCTGGAGCTAAACAGGTTGGCAGCCTCTTGGAACAGAGGCGTCCCTGGGTGGGGATAATCATTAGTTCATTGATTGGTGGTGCCACCCTTGCTGTTCCTCAGTAACAGGAAAGCACCACCCACACCACGCAATCGTGACAGCTCCGCCCATTTAAAAGGGTGATGAGATGAATGAATCACAGCAAATTATAGAGAAAACCACTGTCATGCTCTCATCGTGCAAAAGAAAACTGTTCATGTCAGTTGTTGACATGCATCTTATATTTTATCCAGATGCATTTACCACTGTAAAAAAAACATTCAGTTTAAGTTTTTTAAGGCATTTTTATTGACAATGTTACAATGGTTACAATGAGTATTATTAAACAAAATGTTTTGCACTGATCAGCCATAACGTTAAAACCACTGACAGGTGAAGTGAATAACATTGAATATCTGGTTAAAATGATACTTGTCAAGGGAGCCATTATATTTTGGGAAAGTGAACAGTCAGTTTTTGAAACTGATGTGTTCAGGAAAGCAGGAAAAATGGGCAAGTGTAAGAATCTAAGTGACTTTGACAAAAGCCCAATTGTGATGGCTAGACGCTTCGGTCAGAGCATCTCCAAAACTGCAGGTCATGTGGGGTGTTCCTGGTATACAGTGGTCAGTACCTACCAAAAGTGGTCCAAGGATGGCCAACTGGTGAACCAGTAATAAGGTCATGGGCACCCAAGGCTCATTGATATGCGTAGGGAGCAAAGATTAACCTGTTGGGTCCCATTCCACAGGAGAACTGCTAAAGCACAGTTTGCTGAAAAGGTTAATGCTGGCTATGATGGAAATGTGTCAGAACACACAATGCACCACAGCTTGCTTGCTGGGCACGGGAACATCAGAACTGGACCATGGAGTAATGGAAGAAGGTGGCCTGGTCTGATGAGTCACATTTTCTGTTACATCATGTGGACAGCCGGGTGTGTGTGTGCATGTACCTGGGGAAGAGATGGCACCAGGATGGACTATGGGAAGAAGGCAAGCCAGAGGGCTTGTTTTGCTGGGAAACCTTGGGTCCTGACATTCATGTGGATGTTACTTTGATAGGTACCACCTACCTAATCATTGCTGCACACTAAGTACATGACAACGGTAATCCCCAACTGCAGTGGCCTCTTTCAGCAAGATAATCTGCCCTGTCACACTGCAAAAATTTTTCATGAATGGTTTGAGGAAAAAAAAGTTCAAGGTGTCGACTTGGCCTCCAAATTCCCCACATCTCAATTTGATCGAGCATCTGTGGAATGTGCTGGACAAACAAGGCTGATCCATGGAGACACCAGCTCACAACTTACAGGACTTAACAGATCTGCTGCTAATGTCTTGGTGTCAGATACCATCAGAGGTCTGGTGGAGTCCATGCCTTGATGGGTCAGAGCTGTTTTGGTGGCATGAGGGGGATCTACACAATATTAGGCTTGTGGTTTTAATGTTATGCCTGATCGGTGTACAGTATGTTAAAGATAACAGAAATATAATTTCTAAATTGCATCACAGTCTCTAAACAGCAAGCCTCATCTAGTAGTATTAATAACTATACATTAAAAAATATTTTTTTAATATACTTTGATGTATGAACTTCTTTTATTACAACTAAAAACTAATAATTAAGCTTAATTACCAAATAATTAGTCATCAAGACTGATAATCTTTATTCCACCTCTACCGTTACAGGGCTGCTTCTGGACACACTGAGGGTGGACCTAGCCTTGACCTTGGCATGATCTACTACCTGTCCACTAGGGGGTACTGTCCTCACCCAGTCTTCATTCAAATAGGCTCCCACCTCAGCCACCTTACACCTTTTCTTAGCATCTAGCGCCAGCAGCCTGCTGAACATTTCCATTGAGGTTGGTGTGAATCTCTTCCACTGAGATGGTAATTTGGCCCCCGTGGGTTCTCGGCACCAATCGGCGAACTCCTGGTAAAAGTCATCAGATGCAGTGCAGTGCTCCCATGGAAAAAAGCCTGTGAGGATACAGAAGATGAGCACACCAAAGGCCCAGGTGTCGAGGCTTGGCTCTACACTCAGCGGTGCCACTCTTGGGGCCTTCTGCCCAGCTTCTAAGGCCATCGCACACAGTTCCGGGGCCATGTAGGGTAAGGTGCCCGAGATGAAGCTGATCAGAGTTCCCCTCTTCTGGGATAGACCGAAGTCGGCCAGCTTGACCCGGCAGCAGTGGCGATCCGACAGCAGGATGTTCTCGGGCTTGATGTCGCGGTGCACCAGGCCGTGCTCGTGGATGAACTCCAGGGCACTGGCTACCTGCAGCACACAGCGCTTCACAGCCCCCTCTGGGATGCCCACCTATCAGCATGAAGAAAGTGCTCCATGTGCCAATCAAAGAGTGATGCTGCTCTGAATTCTGCAGTGTGACCCATTCAGACAGAATCTGAATTTAATTCATCACTTTATCGTTCTTACCGCTTGGAATAGCAGACATTATATTCTCCCAGGAATTAACAGAATAATAAACAGTAAACAGAACAATCAGTGTAGAACATGGTGATGTGGAATAAGTTCTGCTTCAACCCAAAGTAAATCAGACACCGAAACTGCAATAACTGCATTATTGCTTTGATATTCAAATTCTGAATGTGGAACGTGATACTTTCCTGTAAAATGATCTGCACATGAGCATGTCTTTAATTACTTATTTAGATTTCAGGGTTGGTTAGTCACAGATCTCAAAAGACTTTATCTCTGAAATTACAACTTGAACTGAAACTAGACACCACCCAAAAAATTCTAATATGTAAAGTGGTGTGTAAGTCACCATAGTGAAGGCGTGTAAATCGCTATAGCAAAGAATTGGGAGCTTTGTGGAGTTCCATCAAAATTTAAGGACCTAAACGTTTGATGCAAAAATAGAACTTGACACACAAAATACAGGCTATGTCCTAATGTGGCTAGTCCTTCACTCACCCGCGGTTGAATCACAGCAAACAGGTCCCTCCCTATCACCAGCTCTTGTGCAAATCCATAGTGCTCTGCGGACTGGAAGGCGATTCCGAAGAGCCCTACGATGCAGGGGTGGCAGGACAGCTGCAGTGAGATGCAGTATTCTCGCAGAAAGCCTTGCAGCTTGGTAGAGGTCTTTGGCATGACTTTCAGGGCCATTGGGGTACCTACAGAGCAACAGGAAAAAAAAGTGATGATCAAATAAACAGTCACACATATTATAGAAAATACGTGCAGGCCTACAACATGTCACAAGGAAAGATTTTGTAATGAGTAAGACTAATACAATTAGTAATATTAATATAATACTTTCTAAAATATTCTAAAATATTTGTTACTGATAAGATGGATGGATGGATGGATGAATGGATGGATGGATGGTGGATATTTAGATACATCCATGCTATGAACATGAGACATGAAAAAATCTTTGCAGACATCTTTCACAGACATACCCTTGCAGCGATGAGTAACCAGCAACACTTTCCCATATTTTCCACGGCCGATTTCCTTGATGATGTTGAAATGCTCATTGATCTCAAGGTGGCTTAAGCTCTGGGCTGTCAGCTCCATCAGTTCATCAATATGGCTGCCGTCTGCCATAGCTGATTCTGGAGTGAGTCAGACGTTAGATCTGGGGGGAATTTTCCATGGAAATCATAAACACAGTCATATAAGCAAAATACCACCAAGTTGTTGGCCTTGTTCATTTACTAATTTGAGATCGCTTTTAACAAGCGATTCTAAGCTGTAGCTACTTGGTGTTACCTGGAAATTTAACGAACTATCTCATGAAATGTATGAAGTTCATCAACTATTTAACAAACTGTTTTTATTTTTCAAGATACATATAATTAAACTAGGTAAATGCCTGGTCTGTAGCATATATTTAATTTTGAACTTAGAGATGCTGTTTACCTTACTTGTCAACACTAAACACACTTATTTATATCGACCACCTGCCGTTACAAAGTTCATTCTGAACATCCATAATTTTAAAGGTTTGCACATTTCATTTAAAGCATTAATCCTTGTGGCTGATCACAATAAGTAATGCATAATTCACCTTTCAAATGAAGGGCATTGCTATGACTGTTTTAGGGGTGGCTTAACCCTCTTAAAATATTCTTCAGCCACACCAATAAATGTAATGTAATGAAGTTTAAATATTGGGCTCTTATTCAGTTTCATTAATATCAGGCCCCCCTAGTAAAGGCTTACCCCCCTTTCATAAATCACCTGTTTAAAACTTTGACTATGTAAATAATCTGTCCTTTTTGCATAATTTGAATTTCCACTTGCATTGCAAGTATTTGGATATACTAAAATAGTCGTATCTGTTATCTATCTATGTTCAGCTGTCTGTTACAAGTTTCACTATATTCATTCAATATGATCATTTACGTCTGCTTAAGGGAAACAAAGATACAAATGAATGACATTTCATACTTTTATTTATTGTTTGAATATTGTACTTTCAATGTGTGTGATGTTATACACAACACCCAACACCAACAGGCACAATTAGCAGTTCCTGTGGCTAAACAGCACTAATAAACATGATTGATTCCCTGAATCTGCTAATACTTCACAGCGCACCATGCTGACCCCGGTGGTGCTAAAACACACTGAAGGTTTAAGCATGCAAATATCGCATTTTAGTGCTTTAATGTCTCCATACAACTCCACATTCCCACTGCATCATCTATATTACGTTGTTGTTGTAATGAGAGAGTACAACGGAAAGTACAAAGCATTTGCTTTGGGGCAATAACCAGAGGTTATTCATAGACCTCAGACAAAAGTTTGCCGTATTGTGTGTGGAAAATTCTGTATTACTGCTTTGTTCATATTATCTCAGACAGACAGGAGAGTAAGTACAAGCAAGACAAAATTTCTGGGTTGAGTCTTTCAAATGAGGCCTTTCACTCGCCTTACACTGTTTATAAACAATAAATCCTACTGCCCTCCTTTTTTCATAAAAGCATTTCATTCACTTTTTATTTCAAAATTTGTTACGTACATTGTAATTCTTTTATTCATTTGCAAGTGAAGATTTGCAGGTTTAAGCATGCAATTTTGGTTAAATAAATGCATGCACGTTGTATTGCATCTGTACAGTATTTTAATTATCTTACTCTTTTGTGTGTTTTGGTATTGGCTTCTTGTTGATAAATATGAAGGATAAACTTAAATGAATTCTAAATTCTCCTGGCAGTCTCCAATTCTTATTTGTAAACATTTTTTATACCATGACAAATGATATCATGATACTACAAGCACACGCATTTGTCCCATTCATTATCAATGTACTATATTTACATAGTTTTCTTTGTGGGTAATTTAATCTGTGATTATAATACTTAAAGAATATGGTCATTTTGGAAAATTATGGAAAAAGCCACAAATCATATTGAATCATAGCTACAAACGTGGTTACCCTTTAAACAAAGTATTACAAGATAGACTCTTGCAATACTCTTGCTTTCATCAGCTTCTTATTCAGTGTAGGGATGTCAGGAATAACAAATTTTAAATAAACAATGTTTCAGTTATACAGCGACAAACACACAATCTGTATCCTTTTAAATAAATGTTCCGATACTTTTCTTTTCAGGGATTACAATCTGACCATGATGCTGCAATGTATAGAAGAGTGAATATAAATACAGAGACAAGGGTAATAATCTTAAGGGTATTTAAAAATTAAGAACCAATTTTAAATGTAACAATACTCTAAAAGAATTCACAAAAATCTTCATTTTACATATTTATAACCATAAT
>JAODJW010000106.1:11165070-11181489 GCA_026777045.1 Hyperopisus bebe | reverse complement strand
GGGGGGGGGGGGGGGGGGGGGGGGGGGGGGGGGGGGGGGGGGGGGGGGGGGGGGGGGGGGGGGGGGGGGGGCGTGGTCTCCCATGCTGTGGATGTGAGAGACACTGCAGTCTGGGCATAGAAAAATGTTCTGGATTCAGATGGGAGCCAGATCTGAGATTGCCTGATAATTTTTTTTTCTTCTAAACATTTGAGTGTTATTCAATAATAGCTTACCCTGAACAGAAGTACATAACTTGCCTGATTCCCGGGGTTGGGGTGTGCAGTAATTTTAATACAAATTAAAATCATTCCTGGGGTAATGAATGCTGCCTCATCACTGCATGCATACACACTTTATTATGCTCCCTACATTCCAGAACCTCAAAATGTCACATTCACCTCAGGCAATACGGCCCTATTTTGGCCAAGGATCATAGATAAAATTTCCCCTTCCTTTCCGTCTGAAGACTTTTTGTGATACAATATTGTTTTCAAGAAAAAAAAAACACATTAGGAAAGGTTTACTGTGGTCTGTCTTCTGGAACAATGGGTGCTACCATGCCCTGATAGGGTACGCTGTGTTCTTCACAAACACCAGCCGGCTATCCTGGTGACTTCCTTCCATGCTTTGCCTCGGTTACCGGCATGTTCTGCGGATTCCGAAGGACCCTCAGCACGAACTGATGTTAAAGGCAGGTGGGAGGTATCTCAGCGATCAGCTATGGGAGCAACGGCGGGGGCTGAGGACTGCCCTTCTGGAATCTGAGTGACTGGAATGTCAGATGTTTAAGAAAGGGTGGGGGGGGGGGGGGACTCTGCAGCATTGTCTGGGGGTTTGAGATCCCGTCTCCACGATACATGTGAGATACTCCTTTTTCGTGAATTTCAGGAATTTCATTAATCACTGCTGCTCTGATAACATGTGTAGGAAAGCCACTCTATGTTTATGATCCCTTCAGCCTGAACATCTCAAGTCCATAGTCAGACCACCTCTCCACCCACACACACTCTCCCCCTGCTGTCAGATGCATGGAGGAGACGGTGGTCACTAAGGGTCAGCGATCACTGAATGGTTCACCTTTTATCCCAACAATGCCATTGTGAAGCGGTTTAACCCCAACTGATCTTGCCGCTTCGGTGTTCCTGGAGAAAATAATGGTCGTGGGAGTTACGAATGTCAGAAGCTGGGAGCCCAAACAAAGAAAGAGACCCCATGTGGTCGCTGAGGAAAAAGGTCAACCGATGACATGGAGATTAAATGGCGGTATGGGCAACAGAGGGATGGTCTTACTGGGATATGGTTTCATGGAGTTATGTCAGAAGCATCATCTGAGCAGGAAATTTAAAGTCTCATCCAGCAAAACAGCTTCAGTCAATATTACAGACTTTATCATGATGTTTTTTGCCTTCTGAGACAGTCGGCTCTTTGTGCAGAGGCAGAGCAGGGCTGAAGGGAGCAGCCTCCAGCTTCCTTCCAGGTAATGCTCTTTGTGCAGAGACACAGGCATATGCACGAATAATTACTGCCAGCATGTGCATCTTTAGGCTGCATACTAACCATCCCTCCATTACTGGCAGTTCAGTCAGCTGAGCTCCAGTTCTCCATTCTTCTTGTGGTCTTGCACTAATCCTCTCCTATAATGAGGGTGGGGGAGGGGTAAGTATAATGAAAATAGAGCAGTGTGTGTTCAATGGTGGATGGTAGAGCGGAATGGAGAGGGGAGGGGGGGATCTCTTAAATAAGATTCATTGAAGCATCTCTTCTTTCATCTGTCCCTTGATGTCAGACGTCTATGTCAGTGTAGTGTGAGAGTTAAACCTATTTTTTCCCTGCCGTCCAATATCAGCTCCACAGGCCGTGCAACTTAAAGATACTTGCCTTGTGTGTCCTACTTCTAGAATCAGGTACATGGAGGCCATACACAGCCACCTGCATGTCCTGTAACTGTATCACACTGATCGTTTCCTAGGTGTCTTCTTACACGTCTTGTTATACATCACACTGGAAACATTTACGCACCCTGCTCCCGATTAAAGATTCACACGCCACAAGCGCAACTTTCCGCATCTCCAGATCTTCCTACAGAATACATGCATCAACCAATTTTTCTTTTGAAGTAAGCAGTTGGCAAGTCAAGGGCACATGTTCAAGTAGAGGCCTGTGAGTTGAGCTCTTCATATTAATTACTCACTCGCATGCCTCGTCGGCCCCTTGCTGATTATCGCATGCAATTATTGCAACGCGTGCAGGAGCAGAATAGACAGCGAGGACACTTTCTGTGAATGCATGAGTTACGCCAGGGCATCCTGGGACAGAGGGCTGGTGATTATGCAAGTGCAGTGGTGAATTTAAAAAAATGCACTAAGCAAGACACTTAGTTTGAATTAATCAGATTCACCAATAATGGTATAATACTGATCTAACAATGTGGTCTATAACAATGCATCCATTAATTGACAAAAAAATGGATGTGAAGGAAGGGTGTAGCTTCCAGGCAGTTTGTTACCAGCAAATATAGCAAGTATTCCTTAAACCCTCATCTTCAAACTGACACATAGCAACAGCTCATTCTAATAATCAATTCTGCTTTTTATCAGATACAATTAGGAGAAGCTATAGGATATGCCTAGTCACTCCAATTTCGCATGGGTATCACTTTATTTAAATCTTTATCCTTTGTACTGGATTCATTATGCATTGTAATGGTCAGTATAAGCCTTCATAAAGCATTACAGCATCTCCTATTGACAGTTATAAGGCATTATAATGATTATTATAATACTGTAGCAGTGGTGAGAGGCTCCAAGTAGCAGAGCCGTCTGCGTGTCCCAGTATGCCTCTCGAAGGGTTGGACATAGGCCTGTGTATGTCCTGTACATAGCCCTGTGTATGTCCTGTACATAGCCCTGTGTATGTCCTGTACATAGCCCATGTATGTATTTGTTAGTGTAAATAGTTGTTGTGTCGTGTACCCAATTGTCACATGTGCCCTCACCTGTGTCTGTACTCGGTCCTTGTCTGATCTTCGCTTGTCTGACCTACTTTGTGTGAGCCCTCCCGTCCATTATGGGACCTCCCCATGTTTCCATGCCATGTGGTGTTGGAGTGTTGTTCTTGCTTGTGTGTGGTCCAGTCAAAGACTACAAGTAAAGAGCAGCTTGCCTTGTCTCCTCACCATCGCTGGGATGCTTCGATTTGCCCGGCACTACAATGCTTCATAAGCTCCAATGAAGCTTTCATCTATAATATACTACAGATACCTTCATAATGCATTGTAATGGTTACAATAAGCATTAAGGATGCTTTGTACTGCATTATGCAGGTATCTACAGTGCATGATAGATAAGAGCTTCATAAAGCATTCATAATGCACAATAAACATGATAAACATTTATAGAGAATAACAGTATATAATGAAAACAAAATATGTGTAGCTTTTTCGTCATTACCCTGTATAGGCAGATAGTACTAGCCATTTTTTAGTACTATCTAGTTATATAAATATGTTAGACTGTTAAAAATAGAGCTGTGATGGACTGGCATCCTGTACAGGGTGTCCCCTACCTCACACTCTGTCTTTACTGGGATGGGCTCCAGGCTGGTCGTCACCCTCCACTGCATATGCAGTTATGTAAGACAGATTGATGGATATTATATAACAGTGTGGAGCTATGTACTGTGTGAAGACTCCAAAGGGAATATGCATGAAAGGTGCCAGTCAAATTCAGTGTGTGACTCTGAAAGTGTGACATGGGGTGGGGTTTCGCAAATCCGTGGTTCACACATTCACCTGCCACCAGCCCGTCACCAGTACGCCCCACTGGTCACCTGCTTCGGTCACGTTCACAACGACCTTTTGTGCTCACGTGCCCTTCTGCACCTGATCGCTCATATCTGGTCGTATCTTTAGCCGAAAAACGTGGCCACTGTCAGAACAGATGAGAACAACAATATCTTCAGTTTCCAATTATGCCCCAGCAGGTGACTTACTATGTTGCCTGCCATCGTACAATAACACTGCACTGTTACACATACACACAGCTGCACATCACTACAATAACACTGCTCTGTTACACAGACACACAGCTGCACATCACTACAATAACACTGCTCTGTTACACAGACACATTGCTGCACATCACTACAATAACACTGCGCTGTTACAGACACACAGCTGCACATCACTACAATAACACTGCACTGTTACACATACACACTGCTGCACATCACTATAATAACACTGCGCTGTTACAGACACACAGCTGTACATCACTACAATAACACTGCACTGTTACACATACACACTGCTGCACATCACTATAATAACACTGCGCTGTTACAGACACACAGCTGTACATCACTACAATAACACTGCGCTGTTACAGACACACAGCTGCACATCACTACAATAACACTGCGCTGTTACACAGACACACAGCTGCACATCACTCAAAGGCTCACAGCCACCAAAGCAGGACAAAGCTACTGACCTGAAACTTGCTACGGGTGGCTCTGGTGCTAAATATTATAAAATGAAAAGCGGCAAGTGTCATTAAACTGTTACATAGACTATTGATTCGGGCAGTTGACTGTAGAAAAACAGAAATGGGGGCTTCAGTGCCAATCACCCCCCCTCCAGCTTAATTACCGGCAGGACTGAGAATTCGACTGGTATTTCACTAATGGCGAATAAGCATGGGAATAGGCCGAGACACTGAATTACATTCCCGATTAATCTTCGCGGGGTCTATTTCAGTGGTAGTAGCTACATTACAAGGATGGGGAGCTCGGAATATGGTTTATAGACATTACTTCTTAAATGTCTCCAAATGAGCGCTACCGCGCACGAGTGTGCATATGCGGCTTGCATTATTCATGTCAGCGTTATTATTATTACCGTTATCAGTGGCGGTAATGCTGGCCACAGTGGGTGCCCCCTGGCTGCAGGGGCTGTGAAATGCGTGGAAGCACTCCTCCTGATGAGAGGTTAATGAGAACTGCGGTGTCACATGATACCAGGCGACGGCCCTCGCTGTGGAAGAGTAATAAGTGCAGATGCGGGGAGTCGCGTCTCCTTGGAAACGGGCCCCGATGTTCTTTGGGAGGCCCCGGCCACTGTCACGCCGTTGTTTACATTGCAGCACCTTTGATAACCAAATAAGGCGAGTCGTCTCTGTCCCAGCTCCGTATTTATAATCGCCTGCCAGCTCCGGGTTTTTGTTTGAGTGTAAATGGAATTCCAGGGAAACCAACGGGAGGGAATTCTGATGAAGTTCTGGTTTACTGCCGGCTGGCTGGTCACGTTGTAGCGCAGATAGTTCAGCGGCGACACTGTCCACGCGCTGCAGAAATGAAAGCCCGCCTGCAGGGCGGTGCTATGAGCACAAGAGAGGTGCGGGATGGGCAGAATGCAGCAGCACGTGTCCGTCGTCGCCAGCAATCATGTGTGGAATCGCTCTGCGATAGCGAGGGAGCCGGGGGGGCTGTAAAAGTTAAGCCATATGACTGTTGCCGCAGTTGGCTGAGTTCAACGTTAGCGGGGGCACATGATCACAGGAGGTGTGCCACGAGGTTGGCGTTATCGCATCGCGGCCGTCAGGAATGTGCCTGTGGCTGCCAGCGACTTCCAGCTGAGTGTCACGTAAAAGTCACCTGATTGTCTGAATGCTGCCCCCCCCAGCTGTCTCCGGATCACAATGGGAATCACAGGGTCCCGGGGGGGTGTGACAGAGCCTCACACGTGACCCCTCACCATGCTCACACTCCCCTTGGGCCGCTCGCACTCATTCTGATCATTCCAGCCGCCGTGACCCAAACGGGCCGCTCTCGCCATTCGGTGCTGAAGTCCTTCCTGCGGAAGGTTAGGTCAGCGCCGACGTCAAGCCGGGTTTGTGCCCTTCTCTGTTCGGCCATATAAGGCTCTCCGTTATTCTCAGTTGAGGTCATGTTTCCATTAAGGGGTGAAAAAAAACACTGCAGTATGCAGCCTGCTCAGCCGCCCCGTTAAATGTCAGCATTCTGCATTCTCCTGTGCACTGCTTCCCTTTCCAGGCAAACAGTCATCATATGCGGACAAACATGGCTTTGCCTTTGAGAAAAAAACTGCAACGCTACTAAATATATGGATATTTACATATACTAAGCTTGCATCCCTTCCGAAATCTTCAGGTGAATGCATTTTGTACAGATTAAATATTGTGGGGTACAACCCCCATCTGCCATGTTTCCTATGACCCTTACTGTATTCATTACCTGTGTAACATCATTAAAAACACAGCATCATTTTGTGCTGTTCTTGCTTTGATCCAGATTATACCGGTAAAGCAGCGGCAGAGTGCCGGGCCGAGCAGTGCGCCCCCTAATGAGAATCAGCTGTGATGCAACGCCAGGCCGCATGTTCTTGCATTATTCCTTTGTTTTTTACACAATTGGGCATTAGTCACTCTCTTCGGGCTATGGCAGAAAGCTCCATAAAAACAAAGGGGGAGATGTTTACTACGCCGGGACTGTGGGTGGCTCGCAGTAGCAGCAGCACGTTCTCACCTACCAGGGGGTGCTGTGCTGGGCTGTTTGCAGGGATGATTGCAGGGGTGTGACCATACAGGGGCCTCACCAGGTCAGATTCATTCACTCCACTTATATACTTATTGCATATCTAGTCTCAGTTAGGCCGGAGAATCGTAACTCCTTGAGAAAGAATGTTCAGTCTCATTTTCAGTCCTGTTTTTGCTGTGTCTGAAGTCCCCCCCCCCCCCTTTTTTCATTAAAGGGCAATTACCTCACCTGCTGAAGCTGGGCCACCCAAGATGCAGCAGTAGTACAGTAATGTGCCTATCTTACTGCTTCAGCCCCCGAGTACACATCCCTGGAAAAATGTGTGAGTGTGTTTCTGTCCAGCTGACTCGTTTATGCAGGTGTACGTCCGTGAGTGTGTATGCCGGTGTTTGGCCCTTCCGACGGCGGTTCGGCGATATCCCACAGGCCTCTGCGGCCGAAGTCCACGACGAGGGGGATGGTGAACAATGCAGGCGTGTGCAGGTGGACAGAAGGAGTGCCTTTACCGGGACTACCATCCAAGGGTCTATCCTGCCCCATGCAGCCCACTGGAACCTAGTGCCCTGTAAACGCGCTACCCCCACATGCACACCGGGGGCAGCAGTCAATACCCTGAAACACTGAGTCTGTGAAGCTCACACTCGAGTGCTGACTGACTCAGCTCGATGCCGGGCAGCTGCGAGCCAAATGACGAGCTGGAATAGGGAGGAGGGGCAGCAATTTCTGCTGAGGGGGCCTGGGGCGGGGGCAGCCCCCCCCTGAAGCCATGCCCATATCTGAATGAGCAAGAAAACTGATCATGTATATGACGCTGGAGATACTGCTCCCCTGGGGGGGCTGCTGGGTTCGTAATTGGCTCAGGTCCACAAACGAGCAGCTGTCACTAACGCACATGTTACTGGAAATGGGTCATGCTTTTCAGCCTGGGCCTCAGCTGACAGCAGCAATCGGTTTGTCACGTGGATTCAGTTTAGGAGGATGGACCAGAAACCCACAGAAACAGCAGGGAATGTAGGATCCTTTGCTCAAATTTTAGTGCGTGTAATCCAATAAAAGGAAAAAGGAAAAAGAATATGCATATACACACACTCTATGTCTCTTCCGTCAAGTATTCCTGTGTCTGCTAACCACACCATCACTCTCGGTCTCACTGCCACCCGACCCCCCCAACCGCGAATCCACACGTTGACCACTGTCAGAATCATTAAGCAGGAACCCAGGAAACCTCTTTGCTGACATGCGGCAAAGAGCCCTTATTCTGTTCCCGGCTGGCCCATATTCTCTTCGGACCGTGATTACGAGAACCGGAAAATCTGAATCGGACTCGAAACAGTTCCTATCACTTTAATACATTCGGGCGGTTCTGGAAAAGAGAGTAAGCCGGTCTAGCCAGTCCAGGGCTTACAAAAGGACACGGAGTGAAGGGGGGGGGGGGTGAAGATGGAGAAGAGGGGCATGTGACACAGAAGCTGCCGGATGAGTGCAGCTGTCCACAGGCAGGTTCACGTTACGAAGCAGCAGCGTCACGCTGTGTAACTCAGTAAGACAAATTGTCCTGCCATTTTGCAGATTTGGAGATACTCTGCATCACTTCCAGGACTTGCAGTGATGCAATTTTACCAAAGCTAGTCCAGTAGCAAGATTTTCTTCCATCACAAAAAAGCACATTGGACCAGGAAAACTATTAGGAGTCTGGATTCATTTTTAAGTCACCAGCTGGCGGGTGAGTGTGTGGTCTAGTACACAAATACAGTAGGGGAATCCCTCACTGCTGCTGCTGCTTTGGTGTAAGTCCCCCTCCCAGCATCTGCAGCAGGCCACGCCCACTGGCCGTCACATGACCGCCATCCCTTTTTCTGATTGGTCTCTTTTAGCCGAGAGCCGGGTGTCTGCAGTGGAAAGGGCGTGTGCCTGCGAGACTTGTGTAGCGCTGCAGGTTCTATTTTTTTTCCTGTGAAGGGTGGGAGCAGCGACGTCTGCCATGCAGAGAGACGGGGTAAGAGCACGCTGCCAAAGCTCACTCTCAAATCCGTCACCGCTCACGGCTTCTCCACCACCTCCAGCAACTCCCCTGCCTCCATTTAAACAGCCCTTTTAGTCATCGCCGATAGAGATGTCAGCCGTCTTTATGCTGTGAGTGATGCTTATTGCCACATGGCACATAGGTTAGGGCGTGACACAGACAAACCTCTGTCATTACACTGCCCCCTGCCACCTCAAGTGTCAGTACCGCAAGATTGATGCTTGTTATTAAGCAATTAGACAGGAAGCATTTCAAATAGTGACAAATGATATGCCAGCGTGTGAAACTGGTGTGAATCCATCCTGTGTCACTCTGGAAGTGGAACTGACTTTAGAATGATCAATGTAATTGTTAGTGATTGGAAAATGGATGAATAGTAACTATCAGTGTACACAAGTGTATATGGGAATATCGTTAAAATTACGTAGCTGCTCGTCCGGCACATTCCCGCTTTTCCGCTTGTTTGGACGTGAGCATGCATGGTCAGAGGGGATTAAAAAGAGTCTCCACCTCTGGCAAATATTTTTTGCACAACGTCTGTTTCATGAACATAATCATTAGGCTTCCTGTGTTATGTCACTGTGTTCGCTAAAGACTGAAAACAACAAACAAAATCTGCCGGCCAGGGCACGCATGCAATCCAACCTCACAGTTTAAGCCATCTAAACAATACAAAGTGTGAATTTTATCACAGATTTTATATAAAAACAAACCGAAGGTTACCGGATTGTGGAAACTCTATGGAATCAGATCATATCCATCCATCCATCCATCAATCATATTATCTGTTAGGAATAAAACAAAACTGCGTCACATTTACAGGTATATAGTTCCCTGCCCTCCTATCATAAAATTGTACACGTTTCACAAAGACGTAAAGGGATCAGTTTACTATTGCTGCGTCACCCCAGCCCCACACATGTGCACTCTCGCAGAGCCCCCCCCCCCGCCACACCCCAGCCCCACGCATGTGCACCCCACAGAGCCCCCCCTCCACGCCACGCCAGCAGCTGTGGCCTTTCTGCTAAGGCTGCAAGGACAGATGTGGACAGCTGTGCTGGTATGTTCAGCATGTTCGCACCCAGCTGGCTGTCAGGACTCGTCCTCTTCTCCCCCAGCTTCGATTTGCTTCCTTGTCATGAAGATTTGTTGAGGTATAAGCAGGGTGCTGCTGGATGCAGCAGCAGAGCAGCCTCGCAGTGTCTGTCTCCCCTCCGGCTCCCTCAGCACTGACAGAGCCTGTCTGCTCTCACCGCCTCCTTCCCCCTCTGCCGTCTTGTCACCGGCTCACTGGCGCAGCGTCTCGCTGGGATTGGGCACCGTGCTCCAGATGGCCTCTCCAGCACTGCGGCGGCATGTTTCCTCCCCGACCAACGAAGCCTCGAAGTCTGGGCGAGGCGCCGTCTGGCTGGGGTACGGGGTACCTGGAATAGCATCCCCATTCAAAGCTTTTATCAGATCTTTAATAGCTGCACATTACATTCCTTCTAAGCATAATAAATAAAAACAAAATAAATTAAAAATGTCTTACAGGTAAACACTGAATTAAGCTACATACTGTATAATGCTTTATACTTCTGTGTTACAACTTTGTGTACTCAGTTGTATTTAGAACAATAAGCTATTAATGACTGAGTCCATTATTGAGACTGAAAACGATTTCTGTGTGATTTATGGACTGGAAGCCAGAGTAACGTGTCTCTAGACTGTGGCGACCGTCAGGACTTTAATGGGTCCTGAAAAAAGCTGAATCTTCAACCACATTGACGTGTGTCATATGAGGAATGGATTCCTCATGTTCACTGTAAAGGTGACGCTGCCTCCCTCTGCTTCCTGTAGCTCACGCACATCCAACTTAAAAAATAAGCGATTCAACTCACGATCTAACTCAAAGCACTAAATATGTAATGTTACACCGAGGTATTAGACAGGCCTTTTTCAGAAGAAAAATAAAGGGTGTTCTACTGCATGCATATGAAAGAAATGAATAATTAAACAGTCATTAAATTCCAGTTTTGTCCTATCGTGTCGCAATTATATGCTGAGCAATTGGGGGGGGCGGGGGCAGTGACAGTGGCAGGGCATGATGTGCGGCTTCAGCACGGGGGCTTCGACTGGCACTGACCGGTCAGACTCTGACTAGGTGCCCATTATCTGGCTGGATGGAATCAGCATGGCATTACAGTGAAGGGGAGTCTCAGGGGGGAGCTGTTCAGCAGCCGCAGTGCAGCGTAAATGAAAGGAATGTTTCACTGTAATGACTGCAGTCTTTAATGGGCTGCCTCTAATTTTCAGCTCTAGGTGTGGCATGGAAGAGAGAGCAGCGCGTGTGTTTGGTCAGGACAGGTAGCTAGGCCATTCTACTATGTTCAGATCAATATCAGTGACAAGTCTGTATGCCGATGTATGTGGTGTGTTTGTGTGTCTGTGTGTGTGTGTGCATGTGTGTGCGTGCGTGCTTATGTGTGTGGACTATGTTAACAATACACTGTGAATGTGATATAAACCTATTATTTTGACGTTGTGGACCCCACATGGGGACACTCAATTTTATAAAAATCTGTGATTGCAATCAAAAAACTAAAAATGTCAAAAGCCTTGCATTTTGTTTGGTTACTTAAGGTTAAGGTTAGGGCTGGGTAGGGGTTAAGGTTGTCATTGATGGGACTGGTTTTTCCCATAGGATTGAATGGACAGTCCCCACGAAGATATGAGTATAGGTGTGTGTGTGTGTGTGTGTGTGTGTGTGTGTGTGTGTGTAGGTCTGCATTGATCACATTTGAGGACCAAATCGTCCCCAAAGTGTAGTAAAACCTGAAATTTCCCTACTTTTGGGGACATCTTTTGAGGTCCCCATTTGGATAACCTCAGTTTTATAAAAAAATCTGTGAATGCAATCAAATAAATAAAAATGCCAAAAGTATTTGAGTTGGTTACTTATGGTTATGGTTAGGGCTGGGTAGAGGTTAAGGGTGTCTTGATTGGGATTAGGGTTTGAATGGAAAAAATGAATGGACTGTGCCCATTTAGATAGGAAGACCAACTTGTGTGTGTGTGTGTGTGTGTGTGTGTGTGTGTGTGTGTGTTTGCATTTGGAATAATGGGAATCAGTCCTGAAATATGACTGTTTTCCTGAACTGCTCATTTCAAAAAACATATTTATGTAACATTATGTATCATGACCAGTATGTTTCTCAAAACAGTTACAGATACAGCATGACAGTATGGCTAAGTCTCAAAAGGGCATAACCCAAAACAACCGTGAGTAACAAGCAAATGATTCTTTCAATGAATTAGTCTGTGGCAATAAAATGAAAAATACCTTCATCATCCATTCAAAGCAAAATACTCAGACGTAATGTCAAAATGTCAATGTAAGTATGTACCTGATCTGAATTTCTCCCACGTTCACACTGTCACTGGCTGATCATTTTTTAGCAAACTGACTTTTATTTATGTCAAAGGAGCCCGTTTCATTGCACAGCTCTGTATTACACTGTAAAGTTCACTCTCACTTACAAGCAAATGTAAGTTCTTCAGATCTTTTCTGAATGAAATGATTTTAAAATGCAGTACAACACTGTATAACACAAAAAAAACAACAAAATGGCACAGCATCAGCTACTGTAGGAACCAGAAATATAACAATGCTGTATCACTGAAATTTATAAAACGTAAATAAATTTGGTGATGTTTTCCATGTGGTGGCTTACAGCATGATCATTTACATATAGAAACTTAGTGTAAGATTATGTCTTGGAATACTATAGAACTGAAAACTATACTGCATTTTGACCAAGACTTAAGCAAGAGATAATAATGCCAAATGAGGAAAAATGCATTTTGTTATTTAGCAGCCTCTGTTAGTCAAAGAAATATACGAGTGAGAAAGCAGGGACAGCCAGTCCCAGAAGCAACTGTGCTTATGGGCCAAGCTCAAAGGCCCAAGCATGGAATCACGCCTCCCATTTGGGGATGTGACCCACCAACCTTCTGATCACAGGCACAACATACTAACCCACTGAGCCACAAACCATCAAATGTACATGAGCTTTTACGCGAAAGCACTGGAACATCTTTGTGCGAAACAGTGAGAAATGATGTCCTGTTGCACAAGTGACTCTATGGTGTTGGTTACACAAATTATTTTGGAAATACTCATAGTCATTCGAGAAATGACACCAAAGTGACTGAGAAGACACAGCAAGGTTGATTTCACTTCAAGGTGTGGCTCATGCCTGTGCTGTTTGTGTGGCGTGACAGATGACAGGTCTGGGGGTCCTGCACACAGGACACTGGATATGAATGATGAGTAAGCTTAAAATAAACCTCAGGGTTTGGCTGCGTCATCACTGCTCTCATCTGCGTCATCGCCTCCTCTGCCTGGGAGGACTTGGCCTTTTTCTGTGATGCAGTACGGTTTTATAACTGTTCCCGTGGCTGTTCCGGCACATTCCCGCCTCCCTCCACTGCATGTAAAGATAGCTCAGTGAGGCTGCTCCGACTGGCCGAGAAGCCCCCTCTGCCACAGCCTCAGCATCAGTGTCACGCGCTCTGACGGCAGCAGTGCCGGCTTCCCGTCCCCCCTCTCCACATCATTGCCCCCCCCCCCGATACACACTCACACACACCCCCTCCCCCACAGGCCTCAAGGATGCAGCCTCTCTCTCTGTCTCTCTCTGTCTCTCTCTCCCATTCATCCTCGTGCGATAGCAGACTCTGTATTGCACGCGTGTGGTGATCAGCTTATGGCCCGGGGCGGTGCTCCGGTGCGAGCAGACGCAGTGCAGTCACGCAGTGCAGTCACGCGCAGGCCCCCTGCCACACCCCAACACGCCCCCCGCCAGCCACACACAACCGTTTGCGTCGCTGTTTTTTCCATTTATCTCCAGTGAAGGTTGCTGCACATTTCTTAAATGTTAATTTTTCTATGATTAGTTCTTAGGCTACTTTATTTTTCCAATGACAATCAAACTCAGATGTAAAAATGCACGACCAACATCCCGGTCTGTTATTATCTAACCAAGAGCATGAATCGCACTGTCAGAGGCCTCGACGTCAGGAGGCCTGAGATGTCTTGAAGCAGTTCAGGGGATAGACGAGAGACCCTCAGCACACACACTGGAAACCGTCATTTAACAAAATGGGTTTTACTGTGGGCATTAGTAGATTATAAATACCACTAAAAGCTCTATAATATTAAAGGTATCAGCAGAGAAAGAAGTCGGAGGCACGGTTTCTGATGCAATGTAATTGTCTTGGGATCCTCTTCCTCCCCCTCGCGCAGACTGCTTCTGTGCAGGAGGACGTGATGGCTTTGCCCTTCCTGGGCTTTAACGGCTCTCAAAGACGTGTCCAATCTGTGTGTTAATCTTCTTAAGGCCAAGTGGGCGGGGCCTCAGGATGCCGGGATGCAGGGCTCCGCACTGTAGGCACTGCGCTTTAACACACAATTAGAGCATAAGCATGTGGCACTTCCTGGCCACGCGCAGCGCGCATTGCAGTCGAGCGGCTACCCGACTCCCCGGGGAACCCACTCTTCAATTTGTCAGAGGAGATGGACAACATAGAGGAGGGGGCTCTGAATAAGGCTAGATGGTGTTGCCCTCCCCCCCGGTGACTGGTTTATGGGTTTCCCATGATACTTCCGGCCCTTGGTGTGAATTAGTAATGAGCTTGTGGTGGGGAGACTTCCTGCGGTGCCTAAGGGAGACGGAGCAGGGCCACTGCAGGCCGGCTGCCTGCACCCAGAGAGAGTCTCACTGCCAGCTTTCCGGGCTTCAGCTACAAATCGCAGCGTGACGCAGACGTCGCCACCCGGGCTTCTCCACACCGTGAACTCTGTCCTACTTCTGAGGTAATCGCTGCTAAGTACAGTAAGCCTCAAGAAACAAAAGCCACAGGGACTGTCCCGCAGCACACAGACGCACTTCCGTGCAAGAAGTGAAAACTCATATTTATGTATATGCATTTATTCAAAATCCTACTCCATTTTATTAAAAACATTAATACAGCATTTCATATAATACATCCAGAAATAACAGATAGTATCTACAAATAAATTAACAATGACATGCATCCTAATCAAAGGCAAAAAGACCAAAAGGCATAAATTGTTTATTGCATTTTTTTGTGTAGAATACTAAAAGATTATCAGGCCATTTCTCGATAAACCATCAGTTGTTCTCATATGCATTACATTATTGTAGATCCAATGATAATGTACAATGGACGAGACTATTAAATGTTGCATGAGTTAATTATGTGTTGCTAGACCAAAGCAAAGTCAAAAAGCCTTTCTGTAATAGGCTTTAGAGAAGAAGAAGCACGTTCAACCAAGCTTTACAGCCCAAATATCTTCATGCTGCTACGTCTCCATGCTTATAGCAATCAAACAATTGATCATACACAGGAGTAGGAATGAAGAGCAGAAAACTAGATTTTCCTTACTTTTGCAGAGTAGCTCACTTTATTAATCTTCACATCTGTGGTCATTAACTTGATGAGCTGTTACTGCAGGCAGGGATGAGGTAGGGCTGCATGTCGTGATTCTGCACAGTAGGGATCTCCATAGGGCTTCTCCTTTAGATCAGTGCTTCGCAAAGCCGGTCCTCAGGACCCCCAGACGTGTTTTTGTTCCCTTCCAGCTATTGGTAGGGAGCTGGGGGGGGGAGCAAAATCATGGCCCTTCTGGGGGTCCCGAAGACCGGGTTGTGAAACATTGCTTTAGAGATGATAAGGCCACCCGGGCAAATTTGGATGGGAAGAGGAATGGAAGCTTGAGGTTTTCTGCTGCATGATGTTCCTGATTCAACTTTAATGTTAAGTTTTGTTTTTCAGGAATGCCTTTCAAATGTTTAATGATTTAGAGGGACCTCAATTCGATATCTAGGTAGATGACACCTGTCTGTCCAACTCAGAAGCCCAGGCAAGCTTCACCGCCTAGTTTCACTCCTTGTGCTCGGTTTGGAAGGGTGGGGGTGGAGAGGGGGTGGGGGTTTACTAAGTCAGCAGTAATGTGGGCTGAGGGGGCTCTGGAGGTGAGGCTTATTAGGGCACCCTTTGGACTTCAACCACTGCTGGTCGCGCCTAATGGGTTGACCAGCACTGGTCCAACCTTCTCCATGCCACAGCTAAATGCTTATATTAGTGAAAATATGTATAAATAACAATGAGGAAGACAGTACAGCCACTTCCGAAAACAGAGCTCTAGCATCACAAATACACAGAATTCCTTGTTAGCGAAAAGGGATCAGGTCTGTGACATCCCATGAGTGTAAGCTTCACATGCCCCTCCACTGCTCAAGGGACATTTTATAACCCTATTAAAATCAATTTAATGGTTGCTTTCTCCCTCCCCAGTCATTTTTGTGTTCCAGTCTATTAACGCTAAACTGTTACAAGCAAGGAGGATAGCCTGAGCCCAAAGAGGTTGCTCTTATAGGTCAGAGGGGCACAATGTAAGCATTACTGTGTGACTCTGTGAGTATGAGGGAGAGAGACTCAGGGCACATTGGATACACACCAGGCAGTATAGCCTAGAAGCAAGCATTACTGTGTGACTCTGTGAGTATGAGGGAGAGAGACTCAGGGCACATTGGATACACACCAGGTAGTATAGCCTAGAAGCAAGCATTACTGTGTGAGTCTGTGGTTATGAGGGAGAGAGACTCAGGGCACATTGGATACACACCAGGCAGTATACCCTAGAAGCAAGCATTACTGTGTGACTCTGTGAGTATAAGGGAGAGAGACTCAGGGCACATTGGATACACACCAGGTAGTATAGCCTAGAAGCAAGCATTACTGTGTGACTCTGTGAGTATGAGGGAGAGAGACTCAGGGCACATTGGATACAC